>NW_021027662.1:259920-280917 GCF_004153795.1 Camellia sinensis | reverse complement strand
TTCAAGTTATCATTGTGCATGGTGGTTCTTTTTTTTTAAAAGAGATGTAAAAGAAATTTTTTTAAGGCATAGCACGGCATGTGCATTTCATATTGCGAATTCTTACATAAATGTATATACTTTGTTAAGATTTCTCTACTTGGTTTTATGCTCACTCCTATGGGATTTTGGTGCAGGAAAAGATGTGATGAACCCGCCAAACTAGGGTGTGGAAGTATGTTTTTGAGAGTATAAGGCTCTTTTGTTGTGATTGTAATTTTTGCAAGCCAAAAGCTATTCATGTATGTGCCCGAGAGACAATTTTTGTGTAACCAGGCTTAAGCCTTGGAATATGTAAGCCCTCAAGGGCATTTAATTTCTTTTTGGGATTTGATATATAGATTCATGTATTCTATATCATTGAATGTATAATTCGCATGTGGGACCTTTTGTACAAACCTTATTGACTAATGATGTAAAGGTTGGAGAATTGCTATTATTCTTTAGTGGATGTTGGTTGATGTACCTAATTTATGTTGGGTTATTTTGGGATGTTACTATTGGAAATAGTTGGAAAATTCTGGATAAAACCAGAATTTTTTCCCAACTTTGGTCTATTATTTAGGTGGGATCCGAGAGTCAAATTTGGCGGGTCAAAGTGGTAACGCGTTCTATGCCGCGTTATGATTCACGTGGTATATTTGGTTGCTCAAAACCATTACCGGGTGAATGGAAAATTGAAGCCAAAGTATGCTCCATGGAAATGGAGTTTTGGTGAAAAATCCTTAAAGGTATTGAATAAAGGCTTGTCCCACATTGATTTGGTGGGAAGTTTTGAATAGGTTTATAAGGCATGGGATTGGAACTTGGGATGTGTCCCAAGAGGTACCCAAGTGTTTTAAAGAGGGAGGTTATGAGCAAAATGGGCTAGACCCATTGGACCCAAAAATCACCACACACGCGCGCCGCTGTCCAGCCGGGCGGGCTGGGCTTGGGCGCGGGTTGGGCTTGTTCGGCCCAATACTAATCTTTTCTGTACACCCAAACAGGGTCCTTCCCATTTTTATCTGTTCAAATTTTGAACCCAACAGACTTGTATCAGTTTATTCAAACTGAACAGGTATCATACTTGTTCAAACAGGTTTTGCACCTGTTTAATTCAAAACTAACAGCCACAATTCTACCTATAAATAGATCAGCCCTTCATTTGATTTTAATATTCAGAAAAATTCGTACTTCACCTCTGTAAATTTATTCTTCATTTTGCTGCATTTAATTTTTGTGAGAAAAAGTATAAACACTTAGCGTGTTCATTAGGCAAACAATTTGTAGTGCTGCTATTGTTTGTAGTTGATCATTTCATCCTGGGAAATAGACGTTCATATTCTGAAAGTACCGTGGAAAGGACGAATCTGTCTTAAGGACACAGTGTCAAACACTGAACTTGATCAGATATTTATTAGAAGAAATTAATCAAGTAAGTTGTTTAATTTATTATTCTGTTTTATTTGTTTATTAAATCAGATTTTACTTTTGTTTTTGTAACAAAATAAAATATGTTTTTATTTATTTATTTCTAGTTTAATTTTTGTAATCAAACAAATTCTCTCATTTCCTTTATTTCTTTATTTCTTTATTTCTTTATTCTTGTTGTTATTTAGTACACAACAGAATTTAATCTATTTAAATACAGTGAAGATTGTCTAACAGTTACAAGGGATTTGGAGGAACACGTAAAAGGATCTTTGAAAGGAGATCTACGTTGCTACAAATGATTTCTTCTGACGCCGGCGGTGAGGTTTCCGATGAAGTAGAACTATTGATCGACTTTTTTTTTTTTTTTTGGGTGATACTTTCTTCACCATTTTTCCTCCGCGAAGAGATATGGGAACAAAGAATTATACTTTGGTACCCAACAAAAAAAAAATAAATGAAATGAGCCAAAATCAAAAAGTTGTTTAGATTGAAAATTTTAAAATTTATGGTTTGTTTTAATACAAAGAACAGCCAAAAATGACATTGTCAAACTTTTAAGCCAAAATTGACACAAGATTTGACAATGCTATAATTCGCCAGCTTAACTTCCTCCCATTTTTCAATTATTTTTTGGCGAGTATAGCTTATGCCTAAACAGCTTATAGCTTATAACTATGAACATAAGCTGATTTCTGACTTATAAATTAAGCATCTCCTGCCCCACTCAAAGAATAAGCTGATTTCTGACTTCCAAAAAGCTATAAGCTATAAGCTATAAGTTAAACCAAACACATCAAAATAGCTTAAATTAAGCTGAAAGCTGAAATAAACTGCTTTTAAGTTCTGCCAAACAGGCACAATGCTATAATTCACCAGCTTAACTTCCTCCCATTTTTCAATTATTTTTTGGCGAGAAACATCCAACATTCACAACATAATTCTTCAAAAAATCAAAAGCAAACCAAAAATCGGAGAATGATACACAAAATATAAAAAAATCACACAAACATATATAAAAATTATACATAAAACGGGAATTACCTCAAATATCCAACAGAATAATTTTCTTGGTATATATAACTTGGAGAAATTAAAAATTTGTAATCATTTTGAGAAATTGAGATCAAAATTGCTGATCAATAGAATGATGAGAAATTGAGAACACATGTTTTAGGAAAATTGATTAAGATTGATAAAGAAATTTGGATATTTATTCTCTTTAATGTAAGTGAACACATGTTTTTCTATCTATCATTGTATCAGCAGCCAAATACAACACATTTTAAACATTTTTCTAGTTTTGCAACACCACAAATATACAGTTTAGCTCTAACAACAAATACCAAGAAATGTCTTGGTGCAGAACCTTCATAGTATTGTTTTTCCAACAGTTTAGCTGAAGATATTCATGTAATTATTAGAATAAGAACATATTATCACACAAAAGCTTCTCTTAAACTCAAGTTCGAGAGTAGAAAGTTCCCAAACAACTTCTTTTCACATTTCTCCATTACGTTATTTGGGAATGAGAAGCAGAAACTTATTAGTCTAAAATCAATAACCCTCTTAGGGTCTTTAAATGACAACTTAGGACAATTTCTGTAAACAAGGATGAGAATTTTATTGAATGGGTGCAGATTTCAATGGTCTATTTCAACAAGGTCCAAACAGAAAGTGTAAACTTATACCTTATATTTCTTTTATTGAATTCTGTTTGATTGATAAGAAAATTGAAGAAAGGAAGAATTGGTCTTCAATGACTATAAATAAAGCACAAGAAGTTACATGGATTCTCGATGCCGCTGTATATTCAAATCTCATATATGCACTTTTTAATATCAGAGAAAATAGACCTTGAGGGTGATGCTACTAAGACAATAAAATTAATTTCTAACTATCATATTGTTTCTGCAACCAAATAGAACAAATTTGAAGATTTCATAGTTTGCATCACCACAATGAACAGTTTAGCTAAGAAAACTCTTGGTGAAGGACCTTATTCATAGTATTGGTTTCCAATCCTATTGTGCTAATTAAGTGACATTGTCACTTCAAATATTGAAGGAATTTACTGCATATTAATTCATTTAACTTCGACGAAAAGACACATTTTAAGTGACTATTTAATGAGCCACAAACCAGAATTTTTACACATTTTTGTATAATTAATTTGCAATTTTCTCAAACTATGATTAATATTCAATTTTCTCAGACCATGTTGCATTGTCAATTCCCACTACTACCCATGTTTCAATTGATCTTCAGGATGTTCAGATAAAGAAAAACTAAAAACTAAAACAGCACAATCACATAAGATAATTAATTGACTAATATACCTCCACATGCGAAGGCAACAACTACCTTTACAGAATACCAACCCTTAGTAACTTAGCAAAGATAACAAGTTTAACCTTACAAACTCAAACAACATGATAATGTCTTATTTTTAAATCAAATTATGTTTAAAATGTTTACGTGCTCTTTTTTTTCCCTACCTTTTTGTTTGTATTATGATAGATAAACAGCTCTAAACAAATATATTGGCGTCAAGGAGATCAAAACTGTAAAGAATGTGAGATTAACGTATCCTCTTTGATGACCAGATCAACGGATAATTTTTTTTACCGAGCCTACGTTCTTTTAAAACTTATTTCCCAAATACAAATCTAAGTAGTTTTTAACTTATTTCCCAAACCTATTGTTAAAATAAAAAATAAAAAATAAATAAAAAATCATGAATGATGGATTCTTGTTTTGATGTGGATTTGGTAAATAACTCATGAATGATAGTAGAGTAATTAATGTATTACAGAGGTAGAAACAGGGTTCATGTATAAAGCAAAGTGAAATTCACTGAATGCTCAACAGGCAGAGAGAGAAAAACATCCATTATTTATCAGCCTTCCACCAGCAATGTTTCTAAAACCAGCTTAAAAGACAATGTGAGCATCATCAATATAATTACACTAGCTTCTCTTCTTTTTTCTGAAATTACGCTGACCTTCCTTGAGGATTACTTTTGATTTGCATGTTACCCCCTTTGTATTAGTTGAGCTTGACTGAAGATTTTTTTTTTTTGGACAAAAGTTAGTGATTAATTGTTAGATTAGTACATAAGGGGATTTTAGTTTGATTTGTATAACATTTGAAATGATTGTCTATAAATTAAAATTAAAAGAAATCAATTAAACATTTTTTAGGTAAACAAAATTAGTATGAATTATTGAAACCAAATGAAAAATATAAATTTTTAAGTATGCAATGCACAAATTATAAATATGTATGGGAAATTCTATGGAATGTGTACCCTATGTACATTTATTTACTATCTTTGTAATCTTGATTATGACCCATTGTGATATTAGTTTTGACTCATTGTGATCTTGTTGGTTATGACATTATTTTGATTATAATATAAGAGTTATTTGTTTATATCATATGTGGTGTTTGATTATAACTCATTTTTTTTATTTAAGTTAATGACTACCATAAAATTGAGTTATGATATTTGTGGTGATCAAACCCACAAATATCATAACTTGCATATGGTACACATCCCCTTTTGAGGGTGATTACCCTATATATATTTATAGTGAAACCATGTGAGTATTTAAAAATAAATTATTTAATACTATTCAAATAAATACATGTGGTGCCCTCATTTAATTTTTAATTTAGATAGTGGAACTCATTAATTTTATCTTATTTTTTTGAAGACAACTGAACTACATGATGTCAATCATTGATTAAAAACTACCAAATAACTTCTCTTATATTTACGTAATTAATTTTTTTTTTAATTTGTTTCATCACCATTTTTGTCATAACAATAGATTATTCTAAAATACACACCGGGTACCATATAGAAGTTATAACATTTGTGGTTTTGAGGTTCTTGACAATTATACTGCCCTCTCCTCAAATTACACTAACATTCTATGTGACTAACCCTCCAATTAACGCTCCCATTAACGCTGTTAGTCATAGGGGAGATCAGTGTAGCTTCAGAAAAATGAGGGGAGACCAGTATAATTGCCAGTAACCTCAACGGAGGTGAATGTAATTTACCCTAAAAAATACTATAAAAAGTTTGACCAAACACTCACATAGGTGTGGGACTCACACTCATGAGTGTTTTTTCTACCATTTTTTGGGTCTATTTTGGTCTTTATGTCGTTTTGGTGCTATAATTCCACTTTGTTTGATTTTGATATTAAATGTATGATTTGTATCAATTTTGTCTAATTAATTGTAACGGTTAGCATTTTAGTATGGAAAATACGCATATAAATGACATGTATCATGCTTTTAAGAAAAAGATTATAAATTTGTTCAACTTAGTGAATTAATCTCAACTAATTTAGTGATAATTCTTCTTTTGAAACACTAACAATGTTATCTATTTGACCAAATTCACACAAAATTTAAAATAAAATGTCAAAATTGAATCAATAAAAAATATAATGACCAAAATTACATAAGAGATGTAAAAACTACTGATATAATTTGCACAAAATAAATATATAGCGGATTTTCAATTCTCCATCAACTGACTACTAGGGGTGTAAATTCGGCCCGACCCATGTCGGGCCTCATGGTCTGCTGCCAAAAATTCGGGTCGGCCCAACCCAGCACATGAGCCAGAAATTAGGCCCAGGCCCAGAGGGTATTCAGGCCTTGAGCGGGCCATAGGGATGGCAATTTAAACCCGGCCCGACGGGGACCCGATCCCCCGACCCCGAAATAAGTGGTTTTTCCCCGAAAAATATCCCCACGGGGACGGGGATGGTATTAAAAAATCACTCCCCGATCAATTTCGGGCCGGGGACGGGGATAGGCTCCTGAGCCCCGGCCCCGAAATTTCCCCTAAATTTCCCCGCTAATACCTGTGTTAAAAGATCACTCACTAGTTGTATTATAATATATATCTAGTATATCATTATATGTATCTGAGTTCACTCTCTCAAGTCTATCACTCTCTCAACTCTATCACTCACCCTCTCGTTCTTCTCTCTCAACTCTCTCTCTCTCACAGTCGGCGTGTCCCACCATTGCCGTTGATCTCGCCACAGCCGCTCGTTCTTCTCACTCACCCTCTCGTTCTTCTCTCTCAACTCTCTCACTCTCACAGTCGGCGTGTCCCACCACCGCCGTTGATCTCGCCATAGCCACAGCCGCCGGTCACAGCCACAGCCACAGCCACAGCCGCTAATACCTGTGTTGATCTCGCCACAGCCGCCGTTGATCTCGCCACAGCCACGGTCTCTCAGATCAGATCTGTTACTGTTAGATCTGTATCAGATCTGTTGGTACATCTATTTTTTTTTTTCAATTTTTTTTTTTAGTTTAAATCTGTTAAGATGATGATTATGTATATATATATTTTTTTCAGATTGTTTTTTTTTTATAAATTAAATCTGTTGATGATAATGAAAACATTTTTTTTTTCAGATTAATTGTTTTTTTAATTTAAATCTGTTGATGTTGATGATGATTGCTGGTACTCAGATCTGCTATGTTGATTTGTTGTTCTTGAACAAAATAAAAAAAAAATTAAAAAAACTTCGGGGATTTTTCGGGGTCGGGAAAACCCGATCCCTGTTGGGGACGGGGATGGGGAGTGATGAGCTTCCCCCCGCAGAGGATCGGGGACGGGGACAGGGATATTTTAACCTTCGGGGATCGGGGACGGGGAGTGGGGTCCCCGGCCCCGCCCCGGCCCGTTGCCATTCCTAAATTTATACATATAGTATTATTTTATTTCTAAGCGCCTCACCCACTTACACCATTGTCCTTCTTTATCTTTCATCCATGAATTCATACATTTTGACTATTTTAACTATCAAAAATATTACTTTCACCTCGTCGAATCTCCTCCAAAAAGAGACATTTATATGTTTTTTTTAATAGTTGAGGAGTTCAATATGTATGCGTTTATAAATGGGAGTAAAGTGATACTCGCTACCAGTTGAGGGTTTGTGTAAAAAAAATATTTATTGATTTTTGGTATTTCTTATTTTAAAATGAAACCAACTTTGAACGGTTTTCAAAATATTTATTTTTATTTTTGTGTTTCTAGAAACAAAAACAGTAAAAAGTTCGAAAAACTCATTGTTTCAATATCACTTTCATTTTTGTGCAAAAATAGTTTTTGTAAATTTTGAAAACAATTTAGAAGTGTTTTTCATAAAGCTTTCCTAAAATAGTTTTCAGAAATTGTTTGTGAAACAAGTTTGCCTAATCAATTTCTATTTTTTTTTTGAGAAAATTATTGAAAAGTCCAAGTTAAAGAGTGTATAAGGCATTAGTGGATATTTTTTGTTGGTGAAAAGTCCATTCTTTATGAAATAGTTTAGTAAGAAGTCTTTTTGTTTGTTTTGAATCCCTTAATTTATATGTTGACCTTTTTTTTTTTGTTTGTTGACTATTGCTGACTATCTGTTCAAAATTTTTCCTTATCTGTTCAAAATTTTTGACTAAAACCAAACCAAACCGAGCCTCAAGTCCCATCAAATGAGGTTGGCTACATAAATCCTTCTTTTTCACTCGACTCTATCAACGGCCATCTGGTTAGTCAAATTAAGAAGATTCATATCTCTATTTACTACATTAGCCCACGTCAATTAGGTATGCTCCTTCCCCTAACACTTCTATTTGCCGTCATTGTATCATATCTCTTCACTACTGCCTATGTTGGTCTCCATTGTATATAACTAAACCATCTCAATCTATTATCTCTCAACTTATCGGTGCTATTCCTACCCATTCACAAATATATTCATTCTTAAATCTGTTTTTTCTAGTTTTGTCATACATCTACCTTAGCATCCTCATCTCAGCAACAATCATCTTATTTACATATTGTTTCTTAGTTGCTCAACATTCTGTCCTATACAACATCGCTGGTCTGATAGTTGTTCTATAGAACTTTCTTTTTAGTCTAATGGGTACTCATTTATCACAGAGTACTCCAGACGTATTCCTCCACTTAAGACACCCTGTCTTAATTTTATGGACCACATCCGCTCAAATCTTACCAACCGTTGTAATAATCGATCCTAAATAACGAAAATGTTCACTCTTAAGTAGTTCTTAATTCTCAATCTTCGCTTCTCATCTGCTTCCATTGTTACTATTATTAAAATTATTCTCCATGTACTCTATCTTAGTTCTACTTATCCTAAATCTTTTAGATTCAAGTATTTCTCCCCAAGTCTCTAACTTAGTGTTAACTCATTCTCTAGTCTTATTCACTAACACTATATCATCTGTAAAAAGCATAAATCATAGCATATTATCCTGAATATTTCTTGTCAACTAATCTATAACTAAAGTAAAAAGATAAGGTTGATCCTTGGTGTAATCCCACAGTAATTGAAAATTTAGTTGTCTCTCTAGCAGGTGATCTAATGGTGGTTACCACACATTCATACATGTTCCTAATCACATCAATGTACTCTTTTGTCACCTTTTTCTTATCTAACACCCAACAAATTATATCCCAAAGCACTCTATCATATGCTTTCTCAAGATCAATAAAAACCTATATGAATGTCTCTTTTCTTTTCTCCATACTTTTTTATTACTCTTCTCAAAAGATAGATTGCTTCTATTGTTGACCTACCCTGCATAAATCCCAATTGATTCTCTAACACCTCTGTTATATCTCGCAATCGATGTTTCATCACTTTCTTCCACACTTTCATTATATGACACATCAGCTTGATTCCTTTATAGTTGTTGCAATTTTGGATATCTCCTTTATTCTTATAGATTGGCACTACAATACTATTCCTCCACTCCTCTGGTATTTTCTTAGTCAACAAAATCTTGCTAAATAACCTAGTCAAACATGCAACCTCTTTTTTACCCAAACATTTCCAAACTTCAATAGGAATATCATCGGGTCCTAAAGCTTTATTCGATTTTATCTTCTTAAGTACAATCTCCACTTCAAAGTTCCTAATCCTACGATAGAACCTGTAGTCTTGATTTTCCTTATTATTGGCTACTTCTTCAACCTTTGACCTTCCTTCATGTTCCTCATTTAAAAATTTCGTAAAATAATTCTTCCACATCTCTTTAATCTCTTCATCCTTCACCAACACTTTAGAGTCCTCACTCTTGATGCACTTAACCTAATTAAAATCTCTTATTTTTATCTCTTTTATCTAAGCAAGTTTGTATATTTCATTCTCTCACTTTTTATTATCTAGTCTAGTGTATCATCATAGGCTTTCAACTTAACATCTCTCACTACTTTTTTAACCTCCTTATTAGTTAATCTATAGCTCTTAAGGTTTTCATCAGTTCTATCTTTCTGTCACTTTTTAAATCACTCTTTTTTTGTGTTTATTACCGCTTGAACCTCCTTTCTCTACCACCAAGTTTCTTAGAGTTAAGTCCCTTTCCTTTCAACTCTCCAAGGACTTCCCTTTATATCGATTTGTTTAAATTTTTTTCTATCTGTCCAAAGTTTATCTATGTAAATTTTCTATCTGTTCAAATTTTTCTTTGTAAATTTTTTATCCGTTTAATTTTTTCTTGAAATTCTTCTATTTGTTCAATTTTTTTATTTTTATTTTTTATTCATCTATTGAAATACGAAACCAAACCAAATCACTAAACTCTATCTCAATTTTTTCCTATTGGTTCAAATCTCTATTTTCTCTATTTGTTCGTCTCTTTCTGTCTTCCTATCTGTTACAATCTGTCTCATTTTCATCAACATCAATAAACAAAAATTATATATATATATATGTTTCATCATCATCATCATCATCATCATCATCAACAACAACAACAACAACAACAACAAAAAAAATGATCTAAACTTACATAATAATAATAATTTTAAAAAAAAAATTGTTATAATAATAATAGTTACTCGATGATTGCTTTGCTGTTCATATTGGTAACTTGCGTTGACTTCTGTGACGTTGTTGCCATCGTCGATGTTGATGTTGATGTCCATGTCGATGTCTACCGCCTCATCCAATACGATCTTACCTGTGTGCCATTCGAATCTCACATCGCCTCCCTCAACCACCACGCTGGTTATTCAATTCTTACTTTTAGCGTTGATCTTTCGCACATTGTTATCGTGAAGATGGACTCTAAGATCAACAGTGGCGGAGCCCAGAGGAGAGTAGTGGCAGAGCCTAACAGAGAATGGCTGTAGCAGAATGTAAGGAGAAAATTTTAGATCAAAGAGGCGACATTGCATGAGAGAGAGAGAGAGTAGGTTTTGGTTTTTGATTCACGTATATACACACATATATATACTGGGTGGTGTGTCATTGTACCCAAACTTGTCCTTATGGACAAAAAAAGTCAACACCTCGACATCTGATCAACAAAAATTTAATTTTAAAATTTTTGGTCGAAGCGCCCCTTTTAAAATCATATTTACTTTTTATTTTTTCAAAAAATAAATAAATGTATTGAATTTATTGTATTTATTTATTGAAATAGAACATGTGATAAATCCATAATCTAAACTAGACAATCTAGTCATTTTAAAGCATTAAGAAGAGAAGCCCAACTCTCAAAATAATTATGTGTATGGTATATGTTTTTGCAAAAGTAAACCATTATTTTCATTCGCACCAAAGCACACACTCACTTATCTTTCAAGTTATTATTATTAGGACAAAATCTATTTTATACACTTGTTGTAGGATAATCCGATAACATTTTACCTATTTGTCTTTTAAACATAGTTTACATGCCATTTATAAGATCTTAGACTAAAATATTACAATTATATTTCTATTGAAACTAATGGAGAGGATATCTTATATGTTTATTTTGAGAGTTAAAATTAAATTTCAATGTAAAAAGACGAAAATAGTTTTTTTTTTTACTTTTTTTCATTTTTGTACTTACCTTAAAGCCCTCACCCAATCATACCACTTTTCACATCACAGTGTATATATAAAATTAGGAAAAATTAGTCTAAGGTCCCTCTCCCATTTTTAGTAATGAAAGAGATCTATAATATTATTTTATGATGTATAAGGTCCTTACAAAGAAATTTGATATACCTTACACCTTTAAACCCTCACCCTCTCTCTCTCTCTTCTCGCTGCTCTTTTCTCTCTCTCTCTTTCCGATCCAGCTCGCCGGCCACTCTCACTTCGTCGAAAACTTCATACACAGACAGACAATTTGCGACCTTGACTACTTCTCCGACCGTGACTCTCTCTCCCAAAGATCTAGACCGAGATCATTTGCTGTAAACAGATGGACCGAAGACGAACAGAGACTCTTTAGAGTCAGCTTTACTTTCGCCAGTGAAGCAGTGAATCTAGCGCCCCCGCTGCCTCCTACTCTCCGGCAATGTCGCTGTCGCATCACCACCACTCTCGCTCTTTTTCCACCACCGGCATTTCCAAGCGCAATCAGACCTTCGCCGCCAAAGCCCCCTCTATCAGGCTCGCTTAGGTCATGGTTTCTCAAACGGCTAACAACAGCGATGACGATGACAACTACAATATCATCGACCGTAACTATAATTCTACGATTCTGTCTGCTAGATCTTCTTCCCTTGCGGTATTATTTTTTTTTTCCAGTCAGCTTGAGTTTGTGTTTTGATTGCTATTTGAGTTTGATGTTTATGCGTGATTATTTTTGATACATTATATTTTTTTTCTTCTTAATTGTGGCTTTTTATCGTGTTTTAACTCTGTCCTGGAGTGAACTTTGAGAAATCAACCGCCAAAATTGTGTTTGGATTCCTCGAGTTTTGATGTATTGGGTGTATAATGTTTCTGTATTTGTAGAACGTTCAATTATCATGCTTATTTTAATTCACGGTTGTTACTCTGTTCTTTTCAAACTTATCATTTGTGAATACATTTTCTTTTTATGCTTGAAGAACTATTCAACTCAGTTTAAATCATAATTTCTTTTTATGACAGTGTTGATAGTGTTAAATTTCTCTAGATTTGGGCACTTTTCTTTGGATTACCCTTGAATTTTCTCTGAATTTAGCAATTTTCTCTGGATCGAATTTTATCTAAATTTGACAATTTTCTCTGGATTACCTTTGATTTTTCTCTAGATTACTCTTGAATTTTCTCTAGATTTGGCAATTTTCTCTAGATTACCTTTGAATTTTCTCTGAATTTGGTAATTTTCTCTGAATTACCGTTGAATTTTCTCTGGTTTCAATTTTCTTTGATTTTTCTCTGGTTTGAATTTTCTCTGGTAAAGGATTTGAATTTCTCTGGTAAGGACATAAAGTTTGAATTTGCTTTGTTCATGATGGCATTTGTTAAGGACATAGAGTTTCAGATCTTCTTTGCTAAAGGGTGTGTGCTTCTTCATATTGTCATCGATCTGGAGAGTTTACTTTGAGAGGAAGCTTGAAATACTCGGTTACAATTGGCTGAGACAGGTTGTTGGAGACATTGTATTGGCACTTTCATGGGCATTTTTCCTTGTGTACTCTTGGAGGGAAAAGTTTGATTAATTTCAGTAGAATTGAAATGTCTCTTTGATATAAACAAAAACTTAATGTTTAGCTTTGTACTTTTGAAGGCATTTCAACAAAATCAAAATTTCTCTAGAAAGAAACAGAGAATTTCTCTGGGTTTGATATCTACTTTTCAACTCCAAATTGATTGTTATTATTGCATTTATAGTTTTGACTTTGGATTTTTTCTGCATTAGTGATTTTTTCAACAAAATCGAAATTTCTCTGGAGAGAAACAGAGAATTTCTCTGGGTTGGAGAGAATTTCTCTGGACCAGAAACAGAATTTCTCTGGATCAAATTGAGGGACCTTAGACATTATGAAAATATTAGATGCCCTTTATACTATAAAGTCTTAATACCAGGGACTCTAAAAAAAAAATCTCATAAAATTATATAGACACTATAATTTATTATTAGAAAATTCTAATATTCGCACATTTGAAAAAGATATACTATATGCATATTTAGTTATATCATTTTTTTCTTTAGTTATGATTAATTTTTTTATTTAATTATAATATTATTTTACTTATAACTCATGAGTTATTTAATCATACCTTATATTATGTTTAGTTATAATATATATTTTTTTAATTATAACTCATATAATATGATTAGTTACATGCGTGTCATAACATATTAAATTCTTTATGTAACTCCATCTAGTTGTTAAAAAAAAAAATCTAAAATAATATTTTTAAGCTTATTAAAATACAAAAATATCTTAAATCTCCAAGTATTTTTTCGAACAACACCTTTCAAGCTATTTCCAGTTTACTCCCTATACGAACCCTAAATCACAGTCTGTGGCTATGCGAAAATGACGAAGAAAGCATACAGCAAAAGAAGAAGAAAGGCGATCATCGATTCTACTTCATCGGAAAGATCACCGGCGTCAGAAGAAGTAATTGCGAGCAATGAAGATCTCCTTACAGAGATTCTCTTACGCCTACCCGCCAAATCCCTAATCAGATTCAAGTCCGTCTCCAAGAATTGGCTCCATCTCATCTCCGATTCTCACTTTGCCGTCAACCACTCTCGTCGAATTCGCAATTCCTCCATGATCTCTGGCTTGTTCTTCTACTACGACTATTCTCATACAGAGCCTCACTGTGTCTCGCTTCATGCCCACCCAAATTGCAATCTTCCCACTCTCTCCTTCCTCAATGTTGTTTTAGGAGATCATCCATTTAGGATTAAAAGCGCTTGCAACGGTTTAATTTTGTGCTAGAACTATCAAATTGTTTGTAATCGTTGTAGAAAAAATTACAATGTTTGTAATCCAACCACCCAGAAATTCACTCTGCTTCCTCAACTTGATTTTCCATGTCTTTCACATGAATCATTGGGTGTTTACTTGGCTTTTGATCCTTCAAAATCACCTCACTACAAAGTTGTTTTCTTTCGGCCCTGTTATCAATTTGATATCTACTCTTCCGAGACTGCGTCTTGGAAACAGATTACTGTCAGTGAATGTGAACCACTACGTGATTGCCTTGAAGGTGTGTTTTGGAATGGGGCAATCCATTGGTTGAGTCACGAGGATGTTCACTTTAGATTTGACGTTGATGAAGAGAAGCTCATAAAAACCCATAATCCTCCAAGTCCTAAAATTCTTTCTGTGGACAAGACTAGGTATTTTGGGGAATGTGGTGGTCATTTGCTTCTTATTCAGATGCGATTGCGAAATGCTATGGGATTCAAAATCCTTGAGATGGACAGGGTCTCCTTCCATTGGATTGTGAAATGCGGCGTCAATCTTAGACCCTTAATTTCTGTATTCCCTGAGATAGACATAGATGCCAGAAGCAGAAGATACAAATTTCGTGTGCTATGTGTTGTGACGGGAGTCAGCGAAAATGATTTTGCGTTGGTGTTAGCTACTGCTGGCAAAGTAGTTTATTATGATCTCAAGTGCAAGACATCGAGGGTGCTTCTAGATCATATACCTCTACTTAACTTTCATGCATCAATCTTTCAACGTTTTCTTTGTTCTCATACTTATAAATTCGTTGAAAGTCTATCCCCTATTTGAGATATCTAATATGTTGGAGCAGGTATGTTTTTGTTTTTTTGTACAACTTTGTCACACTCATCATGGTTCTCTAAGATAATACTTTTGTTCAGAGTTCCATAATGTATGATCTGTGTTCTTCATGTAGATGGTATGCCCCTTTAGTAAAACACAATCTCATTTTCCCTCTGGTGAGTATTTGTTAGATTGTTGGTCTTTGATGCTACCATCATTATTTTGATGGTGCTTACGTTGTACCAGAGCATTCCAGTGAACCCCTTTTGACTACTGCAACTATCATTCATGAGTTTTTTTGGCAATAAACTAATTAAAAACACGACTTCACAAAACAACATGGAATTGGAACATAAGTTAAAACCTACTTAGATTTGGAGATAAGTTTTAGAAGAACGTAGCCTCAGTGAACAAACTCTATCATTCGTTGGTCTCATCATCAGGGAGGATACATTAATGTCACATTCTTCACGGCTTTGATCTCCTTGTGATGTGATTGGATGGAATGGTTCTAAATGCGCAACGATTGAATGGAAAAGCTATAAAAAAAGAAATTTGAAAATACGTTATTCTATTCTTGTCGAATTCTAAAATTGTCGCATGTTCACAGCGATCATCTGCAGATTTCAATAACCGTTATTACTATTAGTAATTCCTTTAAAATGGTTAATAACAGGAAGAGAGAGAGAGAGAGTCATAGCTAAACTCTATCATTTGTTGATCTCATCATCAGGGAGGATACATTAATCTCACATTCTTCACGGCTTTGATCTCCTTGTGATGTGGTTGGATGGAATGGTTCTAAATGCGCAATGATTGAATGGAAAAGATATAAAAAAAGAAATTTGAAAATATGTTATTTTATTCTTGTCGAATTCTAAAATTGTCGCATGTTCACAGCGATCATCTGCAGATTTCAATAACCGTTATTACTATTAGTAATTCCTTTAAAATGGTTAATAACAGGAAGAGAGAGAGAGAGAGAGAGAGAGTCATAGCTTTCTTCTTTTTGTAATTTGTTAATGTTAATAATAGGGAGAAATCTATGGCATGCACCTAAAAAGTCGGTAAGAAAGTTCCGATTTTTTGTGGTAAAAGTTACGAAAAAGTAATGAATGGAGAATCTATGGTGTGCACCTTAAAGTAAAAGTTACAAAATGTAAATGTTATGAACCATTTGTGGTGAAAAAGGTTACGAGTTGTGGTTATATTAATAAATTAAAGAAGTTTATGCAAGTCCTTGTTGCTTCACTAGTTCTGATATAAAGTGAATCTCATCAACTACACAAAAGAGGTGTCGGAAGCCGATATTTTTGTTCAGAGCTGTTTAAATGTCGTAATACAAAAAATATATATAATAAAATAAAATAAAAACACAAAACCTTTGTTAACATAATTTGATTTAAAAACAAGACATAACTCGACTGATTTTGTATGACTTGTTCTTAATTTTTATTTCAAACATTGTTCACGTAATTTTTTAAAACTGGTTGTCCAATTCTTGAGATTTATGGACAATTAAAGAGAAGTTGCTTTTATTTGCTCAAGCTTGTGCCATTAGGGACCTTAATGACAAAGTTATTTGCTAGGTTGTTTCCTATGAGATTATTTCCTAACTTAGGGAAATAACCTCATACGAAATAACGTAGGAAATAACTTAGGGAAATAACCTAGGTTATAGTGGCCTAATGCTGAAGTTGAACAGATAAGCAAAAGAATAAGAAGATTTAACCATATCGACAGGATTAACAAGCAAAAAAAAAAAAATTAATTCAAAAAATATAGACAGGATTCACAATTCAAAATTCAATACCCTAATTTCAAAAAATATAAATAGGATTCACAATTCACAATGCAAAAAATATTGACAGGATTCACAATTCAAAACCCAAATTTCTAAAACCATAACCCTAATTTCTGATTTCACAATTCAAAACCCTATAAAATATATTTCTAATTCACAATTATTTTATTTATTTTTTTTTTTTTTTTTTGGTACAATGGGAAGAAATTACTATAGCCTAAATTTAAGAAAAATGGAAATGGGTTCAACTTAAATCAGAAAAAATTATCACATAGGTCCGTTCTATATCTTATATAATATATTCTTGCAATTCGATTGGTTACATATTTATTATTTCTTATTTTTTTCTCCTATGTATTATATAAAACAATTAAAAAAATTAAAAAAACACAGAATTTAATTAAAATTTTTGAAAGATATGATAATTCCTCCTAAATGATGTTTTGAGCTTGCATCATTTACTATGAAAAAGTTAGAGAGGATACCAATGTAATACAAGATCATATATTTTACCCCTTAATTATGTGTCATTAAAATATGTTATATTTTGTTTCTTAAATTTTTTAATTTATTTCAATTTTATCATTTCTATAACATCTATAAAAGAATGAAAGCTGCTTGAATTTAACACAAAACGCCAAAATAATGAATCTAACGCAAAATGCCAAAATCATGTCCAATTGCCCAAAATTGCCTTTCATTTTTTAAGTTTAATTGTGTATGGTTTAAAAAAAATTGTAATCAAATTAAATTATTAAAATTATTTAACCAATTTGACCCAAATCATTTAAACACAATTCGGCTCGATTTGGAACTACGTTTTTACATAATTTGTTCCTAAAAAAAATCATATAACATTATCAAAAAAATTTAACTTATTATCAATTTCTGAAACCCTAATTTCTGAAACCATAACCCTCATTTCTAATTTCACAATTCAAAACCTGTAACGCCCTCAAAATAATAACATTAAACCCATCAAACAGGACATTCATTGACATATGAAATAACCACATTCTTCTATTTATCAAAGTTTCATTACAAAAGTATTACATGTTAACAACAAAAGCAAAATGCCCTACGGCCTTACAGCTTTCCAAGTTAACACTTGGTTACAACAAAGAGTACTAACTCATTTACATATTAAGCCCTAGGCTTGAATTTACATGTAATACATCAAAAGTAAAACGACGAAAGTATGTCCGCCTCTAGCCTCCCAAGCTATGACCTTGGAGGTGGCATGCTACCTGTACCTGAAAATGATATTCCCATATAGGGTGAGCCACAGCCCAGTAGAAATATACTAAACCAACCATGAACAATGACTAAAAGATTAGCAATTGATAGATGGCCAACACTGATACATTCACATAAATCACATATTTATGTCATACGACTTATGAGTCCAAGTTACTTTTTATTTTCCCTTTTTCAACAGGTAAGCATGTTAGCTCTATCATCATTTCAATAGATATGTATAAAAACTATATCTCACATTCACAGATAAGCATATAAACTGTATCCACATTCTCAAAAGATATGTATAACGACAATATCCCACATTCACAGATAAGCATATAAGCTGTATCCACACTTCACAACAGATATGTATAACGACAATATCTCACATTCACAGATAAGCATATAAGCTGTATCCACACTTCACCAAGATAAGCATATGAGTTCTATCTTCACTTCTCTAGACAAGCATATGAGCTGTATTGTAGACACCCCATTTTTGACCGACCTTAAGACTCAGACGTCACTGATTGAGCGCTTGGTGATGTTGCATGATGTGCTCGTTCAGAAGTTTCAGAGTCGCGGCCGTGAGCCCTGCCTCCGGACTTCCGAACCCTCTTCTATACCCTTGTCTCGGCTTGCGAACCAGACTCGGTTTTTCTCTGTTTCTTTTTCGCTGAGGGAGCGGAGAGGTCCTGATAGGAACCATCTCCTCTAATGTCCGTAGTGCTACATTGGTGGCCGTAGGCCATTTTTTCCCATTTCGGAGTCCGCGTTCCCAGTTTTTGCGACCGTCAGGCCGTGTAGCCTCGCGTTCAGGACCGGCTTAACGCGATCTCCTATTGCTCGTTTTTGGCCATACCTTCCTATTTACTCCTTTTGAAGGGACACTAGTGGTCTGAGAAACCACTCGTGGCGAACGGCACTTTCGGTGCTTATAACAGCCCATTTCGGCACTCGAACTGCGTGTTTTTGGTCCCCAAAATTTCGTTTTGCAACGGGTTTTCGTTCATTTTTGGCAGGTACCTCTGTTTTATCACCAGGAAGGTCACTGAAGGGTGGGAGGCCAGCAATTGTTGCAGCAACCAGTTATACATCCTCCGACGCCCTCCGGCGCCCGTTTTTCACACTTCCGGGCTAATGTTGAACCCCTTGGGCCCATTTTCTTGAACTTTGAACCACATGTTTGTGATGTACACACATAGGAGGACAGTACCAGTTGGTGGCCGGCCAGAAAATCTGATTGACCCTTTTGACCCCTAGCCGGCCGGCTAGGGGGTGTGGCCGGCCGGCCATCTGGAGCAAAAGTAATAGGCCGGCCGAGATCTTGACACTGTGCACTTTACAGCTGTGGGGAAATATCCCCCAGAAAAGATATTTATCCGGGGGATATTTTGTGGGGGAATTTTCCTCTCCTTTTCCCCCACCTTTACACCCCCTTGTTGGCCTATATAGCAAGCAAGATATATCCTTTGTTGGGGTTGGAAAACTTCATCTTCAAGCCTCCATACACAACTCCATCTCCATACCTCTCATTTCTTTAAAAATCTCTAAGCCCCTAAGCACCATTCCTTCTACACCACCAAGCTCTACCATCACCACCTCATTTCCAGCAGCAAGGAAGGTTCCTCAAAGGCAAAAGGAGCTGCAAATTGATCCAAGAAGCAACAAAAGTCTTGGTCTTCAAGGGTAAGTAACACTTCTCCTCTTTTGACCCTTTTTCTTGATCTATTTTTAAGCCCTACATGATTTTTGTTTCAAGCTCCGGCCGTAACTGAAAGTGGCCCTCTTTTGAGCTCATCTTCACTTTTCATTAAGGGCTCAACCCTGTTTGAGCCCTCCATAATACACTTGCTTCATTGACCATCTTGTATGTCATAATTTTGCATGCTATTTTTGACCCATGAGCAATTTATTTTCGAGCATGTTGTAAACTGATAAATCCTCTTGTATGTCATAATCTTGCATGCTATTTTTGGCACATGAGTAATCTGTTTTTGAGCATGATGTAATCTGTGAATGTGCTTATTTTGGGCCCTTATTCAACATTGTTGAAGGGCCCCTCACCATTTGGTGCCTCCATGTGTCACTTGTAGTTATATCCATTATTTGGCCCCATTTTTGCATAAATCGGCAGCCCTCTTTGTTTCTGTTTTTGGACCTTGGTCCGAACTAAAAGTGGCCTTGTTTTGGCCTATACTTCATGTTTCATTCACATTATTTTTCTGTTTGGTGATTATTTTGCATACTTCATGTTATAGCAACTTTTGAGCCTCATTTTGCATCACATTTCTATCATGTTTGTATACTGATTTTGAGGCTGTCATATACTGTAAATATTCATATTTTTGGTCCCTCTTCAGTGTTGTAGAACGAAATTTTTCAGTTTGGATTTTGCTTATATCACTTGCTTCATTACCCATCTTTTGGCCCTTATTCTTGCATGCCATTTTTACCCTACCTATGCTTGCTGTTTGGCCATGTTTATAACTTTGAAAGTGCCTTTTTTGGGACTTTCTAGCTTCTGTCTTTGCATTGCATGTCCATATTGTGCATGTTTGGCATAGCTATAGGCCATTTCGGGTGCCTAATGTTGCATTTCGGGACAATTCCATACATTTGGTGTCATTTTGCCTAATTTCGGGACTGTTTTCCCCCATATTTTACTGCTGAAATTCCTTTAGAATGATTGCTATCCATTTCCTGTCATTGCATTGCATTTGCCATCGCCTCGGTCTGCGTGCCCGTGTGCACGCATTTCGAGGCACTCCATTTTCATCCGCCGACATCCGATGTGAGTGTGGCTGAGGCTCACTCATGTTGGTATAAGCCCATTTGTCATTTCCATGTCATTTCATCATATCTTATCATCGCCTCGGTTTGCGTGCCCGTGTGCACGCATTTCGAGGCACTTCATTTTTCATCCGCCGGCATCCTATGTGAGTGTGGCTGAGGCTCACTCATGTTGGTATAAGCCCATTTGTCATTT
>NW_021027662.1:208761-253777 GCF_004153795.1 Camellia sinensis | reverse complement strand
TGTTTGCAATTTATTGTCAAATTTATATACCTTGTGCTATTTTCAATCTAATAATATTTAAAATGTTAAAGATACAAGGGTTAAAATTTTAATGAAATAAATATGGTGTAATATCACATGGGTCAAGTCAATCAAACCTAATGGTTCTGTAATTATTATTATTTTTAAACTTGTTTTGAACAAAAAGCATACACGACTTTTAAAGTGTTTTACGGTTTAAAATAAATGATTCCACTTAATTCTTCCGATTCACAATGATATTCTCTCGATTTGACAACTATGATTGTGAGATTTGAATGCACAGTCTGTTGACTTCTCAAAACATGCATATCTTAAAACTGAACATAGATGTCATCATCTACTATCTTAACAACATTTATTGCTAAATGTTGCTCATTTTGGTTGGTTCTAATATTTATATAAGTTTTCCAAAGTATACTACTATAGACTTGTAGAACAAGCATAAAATGCGGACCAAAATTGCATAATAAATGGCCTCATCATTAGCAGTACAAAAAATGGAGTTATTACATAATCACAGCTTTAATAAAATTGTCATTGTCTCCCAAACCAAGAGCTCTTTTCTGAAATTAATATGTTCATTCATTCCATAATGTTTCTTGACATGCAGAATCTTGGTGAGACGGGGCTACCTTATCTGGTAACTCTAAATCCATCACATACCCCAGAACATACACTACTCAAGTGGTCAACCGGCCATCCATTCCCATCAGTTGCTGCATTAAAAGCATCATTTGAGCTTGATCACATTCAAGGGAAAAGAGTAATATGGTTCTGCGGAGCATACCAAGGTGAGTTTCTTTCATTGTTGCTGGACTGGGATGATGTTCACAACAATGATTTCTGTTCATGGCATGGAGTCTTCTGTGACAATGTCACCGGATCTGTTGTTTCTCTGTATGTGTTTTTTGTTCATGCTTATTTTTCTTCCCCTTTTTTCCATTTGATTCTACTAGAGTTTTTATTTTTTATTTTTAAATGCATATATATATTTATTATATTTGTTTGTTGAAGGAATTTGTCAAATTTGAACTTGGGTAGGGAGATTTCACCAGCCATTAGAGACTTGAAGAATCTACGGTCCATGTAAGCTTTCTTTGCTAATCCTGTTGATTTGGTGTTTTTGCTCATTGTAACCAGGTTGACATAATACTAACTTTAGATGTTATAGTTGAAATATTTTCAAGGATTTTCAGGGGAACAAATTAACTGGTCAAATTCCTGATGAGATAAGCAACTGTGTTTCTCTCACGCTAGTGTAAAATTTCATCTTCTTTTTTCATTGCAATTTTATTTACATATATGTGGATGTATTTGTTAGAAATTGGGCGCCCATATGGCATGACCCATGAACCTTTTGAACCTTATCCATGTAAGTTTGAATTTGAATTCAAAACTTATTTGGATAAGCCACTCATGATATCTATATCTATCATATCTACATATATATATATATCTGATATGAGATGTCCCCTCTCTCTCTATCTCCCCCTCTCTCATCATTTGTGTGTGTTTGAGGGCCTTAAGGTGTATTTGCACTATTTTGTGCAGCTATCATTCGCGCTATTTTGCGTATCGCACTGTTTTGTGTAGCTACATTCGCGCTATTTTGCGCATCGCATTGTTTTGTGCAGTTTATCATTCGCGCTATTTTGCGTATCGCACTGTTTTGTGCAGCTACATTCGCGCTATTTTGCACATCGTACTGTTTTGTGCAGTTTATCATTCGCGCTATTTTGCGCACCTCAATCACACTGTTTTGTGCAGTTTATCATTCGCGCTATTTTGCGCATCGCACTATTTTGTGCAGTTTATCATTCGCGCTATTTTGCGTATCGCACTGTTTTGTGCAGCTACATTCGCGCTATTTTGAGCATCGCACTGTTTTGTGCAGTTTATCATTCGCGTTATTTTGCGCACCTCAATCGCACTGTTTTGTGCAGTTTATCATTCGCGCTATTTTGCGCATCGCACTGTTTTGTGCAGTTTATCATTCGTGCTATTTTGTGCATCGCACTGTTTTGTGCAGTTTATCATTCGCGCTATTTTGCGCATCGCACTGTTTTGTGCAATTTATCATTCACGCTATTTTGCGCATCGCACTGTTTTGTGCAGCTTACATTCGCGCTATTTTACGCATCGCATTGTTTTGTGCAGTTTATCATTCGCGCTATTTTACGCATCGCACTGTTTTGTGCAGTTTATCATTCGCGCTATTTTACGCACCTCAATCGCACTGTCTTATGCTTTGCATGTCACATTGCGCTATCTTGCGCACCTTACCTGCACTTGTTAGTGCATTGCATCGCGCTACCTTGCGCACCATACCTGCACTTGTTAGTGCATTACATCGCACTATCTTGCGCACCTTACGTGCACTTGTTAGTGCATTGCATCGCGCTATCTTGCGCACCTTATCTGTATCGCACTGTTTTGTGCATTCGCCTTGCTCGTACTGTTTTGTACACCTTTAGCATCACACTATTTTGTGCATCTTCTTAGCATAGTTTTGTGCATTCGCTCTGCATCGCACTGTCTTGTGCACATTGTATTTTTGCATCATTCGCACTGTCTTGTGCACATTGTATTTTTGCATCATTCGCACTGTCTTGTGCACTCCTTGGTCTAGGAGACCTTAAATCCTCTAAAGGTGCAATTCCTTCGGTGTTTGTCGTGACCGAATGACTTTTTGGCCCGATATTGTATGCACGGTTCATTTGAGGCTGGTGCAACCAGACGAGCCGGACAGGTATTGTATTCTCCGCGTGAAACGTAGCGAGAATTACATGATTCTCTTACATCCTTTCTGCATTGTAATGTAGTTGGATTTGTGTTGATTGCTTAAAACTGTCGCATGTTATGCTTCGTTACAACTTTCTTTGCATGATTATAAGTTATGCTCGGCTTGGTGCATTGTCTTGCATTCTGCCCCTGCCCTCGGGCACATATCTTTATCTGCAGCTTGTATGCCATGTCTCAGTCTTCAGCCTGATCAAAAATGGGTCGTCTCTGGCCTTTGACAATCACTCCCGTCATTGTTATGACTTTCGAGTTCTGTCAAAGAGGGGCAACTATAGACACCCCATTTTTGACCGTCCTCAAGACTTGGACGTCACCGCTCGAACACTCGGTGATTACTCATGTTTGTGTTTTGTTTTGAGTTCCCGGAGGTCTCGGCTACGCGCCTTGCCTCAGGATCTCTCAACTCGACTGGTCTGTGTTAGGTTTTGCACCAAACACTTGTGTTTTTGCTTCTGAGGGTAGAAAGTAGCTTGTTAGCTACCCCTGACACCCACCGGCCTTGGTTTGAGGCCACCGGCCATGTTTTGAGGCTACCGGCCATTGGTGAATTATACCATTGGCCGGTCGGCACTCAGTATGGCCGGCCGGCCATTTGTTTGGCTGGTGACCTCCTTTTCTAGCCGGTAGCACCTTTTTACCTTTTTCAAGCATGGTGCATGCCAATTGTGCTAGCTGGAATGCACCAAACCTGTCCCGGGGCATACATGTGGCTATTTTGCCCTTTTTCCACCCTTTTTGGTCAAAGCTTCTTGAGGAAGCTTGACCCTTTGTCAAAGCTTCCTCAAGAAGCTTGCCAGCTGTCCTAGCTTCCTCAGGAAGCCTTGCCCCCTTTGACCCTTCTTTTTGTTTAGCTTCTTTGAGAAGCTTCAAACCTTTGTTTTGTCTATACATAGAGCCCCCCCTCCTCCATTGTTGGGGGTTGAGCAAAAAAAACTAGAGGGATATACATTTATACATCTGAGATATACCTTCTCTCTCCATATCTCCCCCTCTCTCATCATTTGTGTGTGTTTGAGGGCCTTAAGGTGTATTTTATCCTTAGTTTTGCACACAAACACACACTACTACACCATACTTCGAATTTGAGAGGCTTTGAGGGTTTGTTGTTGAGGTTTTGGACTATTTTTGATCAAAAGAAGAAGGCTGCACTTGCTGTTCATCAAGGGTTCCTCAAGGGTAACTCTTTTACTTTAGATTCCCCAATCTTGCACTAGACTTTTGCCTATCTTGCTCATTATTTTAGACTTTGTGTATAACTGAAAAAAGTCTTGTATTTGCATGCTTAAGATACTTCATTAAGGTTGTTTTGGTGTTGGGGGTCGATCTCCCCCTCTTAGGCATTGTTTGGCCCTTTTGGTTCTCTCTTTGCTAAGCTTTGGTTACCCTTGAGTATTAGCCTTCTCACCACTGAAATCTAGTGGATTTTCAGTGGTAAAGAAGAGGTTTTGAGGTCTTGCATTGGGGAGGGACACCCCTCTCCCTTTATCTCTCTTTTGCCCTCATTTTTGGCTCATAAGGGTAGCATGTATGCTTGGTTGTATTTGGCCCCATTTCAGAAGTTTTTGGATGTTATTTGGTCACTTATTGCCTCTGTTTTTGGTCAGATTTCTGGTCCCTTACATGCATAGTATACTTGCCTTGCATTCCTCCATTTTGCCTAGAAGTAAGCCATGCATTTAGGCCATGATTCTTGCATGCTCTAGCTTAACTCCATGAAGGTCTTGGCATTATTTTTCCATGCTCAAGGACTATTGGGGGCTGTTTTAGTCATATTTGCCATGTTTCGGGTAGCCTCTTTGCATTTTGGCTTGTGAGCCTTGAGCATGTGGGTCTCCAGCATGCTTAGCCTAGCTTATTCTCATGATTTGGAACCATTAGGGACCATGTTTCAGTCCATAAATCATACTTGTATGCATACACTCATCATCTCTTTCATGCTTTAGGGGAGTTGTTTTGTTGTGCCTTCAAATGAGCATTGTACATGCCTATGTGTTTTAGGCTTTGAGTTGCCATAACAATGGGTTTTGGGACTTATTTTGGTACATTAAAACTCTATTTTTGGTTGCATGATGCATGCCATGAGTGTTTGGGGTAGCTGTAGTAGAATGCTCCTTGTTTTGGGCCTATTAGTATGCATGTTTGCGGGAACATTCATCCATCCTTTTTGGCATTTTTGGCCACTGTTTTGGGGTGTGGCTGAGGCCTTCCATTTCAGTTTAAGACCACCCTTGTACATAATTGCATACTTAGCATGTGGCACGTTGCATTCCATTATTTGCATGCTTGCATGATGCCTTGTTTGCATGTGTGCATATTGTTTAGATAATTGCATCATATGATTTTGTTGCACTCTTGGCATACTAATGTTTGCATGAATAGGTAGCATTGCATTGCATTAGTTGCGTTACTTCATATTGTATATGGCATACATTGCATTACATTTTGCTTGGTTTGTACCATCCTCCTTTGAGTCATACATATGATAAGGAGTGTGGTTGGTGCAAACATTGTTTGAAATGCATTGCCATGCCTTGTTTTGCCCTCTGCTGCTGTCAAACCAGTTTTTGCAGGAAGATTTGGCCGGCCGGCAGTGTTGAGTGCCGATCGGCAAAGAATGTTTGGCCGAGAGTTCAATTTATGGTCGATGACCACTTCAAAATGGCTGGTGAAAATTACACTTGGCCGGTGATGCTCCCCAGTGTCCAGAGAGTTCACCTTGGGAGTTGTTCAATTTTCAGAGAAGCAGAACAGTCAAAGCAGAGGCAAACTTGTGCATGGCGTTGGATTTCCGAGCAAACCCGAGCACGTGCGCATTGGATCCTCTTCCCGAGGCCTTTACTGCTTTCTTAGCTTAGTTAATTTGCTTAATTAATTAGGTGGTCTGTAATAATTAATTAGCTTGTAGGTTAATTAATTTGTATTATTCTTTTGGTCCCTCTGAGCGAGGGTGAATTTGTAATAAGTGTGGGTGCGTGTGTGCATGTCTTCCAACCCCCACTTCTTTCTCCCTTTTATTTACCTGCTTTTGATGGTTAGTATTAGGACATGTTTACTTTAGCATACCTTATGCTATGCATGCGTGCATCATTCATTAGTCTTGCATGCACCGGGCTCGGCGCATCATGCTAACTGCATAAGTATTTCAAAATCTAACTTGAATACATGCTACTTGTGCATTTTCACATGTCATTCATAGACTAGCCGAGCCTACTCTAGTGGCATTCCGTATGCGTTGCATTAGGCATTTAAACATGGACTTGGATCATGCATTGATTGCTAACGAGTTCTTTGTTTTGGCATGGAGTACGATGTAAGTATTATGCTTTAGCATCTTGCATGAGTGTGAATGTTAACATGACAGTATGCTTGCCATGCGGCTATATGTTTACATGATATTATTGCTTGAATGCCTGTGGGTGAAGGTTGGATTGTTTGAGTTGGAACAACTCATTGAAATCCGTGTTTTTTAGCCTACTTACGAGTAGTAAATTTCAAATTTTTTTCCAAACAAACGGATATGCAATGTTTTGTTCCAATCTAGGCGATTTGGTCTATACTTGTTTGCTGTGCGCATAACATAGTAATTCTAGGCTAATAACCGGAATAAGAACACATATTTTCAAAAAAGGATATCACGGTTAGTAGAGGCCGATCTTCGGATCGGGCGAGAGGGGGTGCTCATAGCTGACCTTCCCCAATCATACCCAAGCTCCCGAGCCGAGGCAACTTTGGTGATGACGGACACGTGGCCTTTGGCACCGAGTCAGGGTTTCCTAAATTCCCCCATAAAAAATATTTAGGTGGCGACTTTGTATCTGGCAAAGCAGTCCATGTTTGGCACTTCTTTTCTAAAAATCTGTGTTTTTTCAAAACAATTTGCCGGATTTGGACTCTTTGGTTTAGATTAAGAACCGTGACAAATCAAGTACGAACTGTGGGGTGAGGCCCTGACGCGGGGCGCGTCCATAGTGCGGCTTGATTCCCATCTTTGGGATACGTAGGCAACTTCATCCTGAAGTTTAGCCCCAACCATTTTCAACCTGCTTGTCTCATCCATGTTGGTTGGCTTATCCTTATTCAACTCGGCTATCCTATCCATGTCCAATTGGCTCATCTTCATTCAAATTTGGTTGTCCTATTCCGTTAGAAGATTCAGCTGCAAGACAAATCAAGTTCAGATCTGAGGTTGTGCATCTCAAGGGTTAATTCCACATTGGTCAGACTAAACCATTTCTTGGACCCAAAAAAGGAAAATTTTCAGTGCTCACAACCTGACTTACATCATTTCAAAACAGAAAGTCGAACAAGCATGTTAATCTAAATTCTCATGTTGGTCAAAAATTGGTTTAACAAAAAGCCAAAAATAAAAAAAATGATCAAAGTGAAGAACTAGGGGCACATTTGCGTCAGGTTTTCTATCTTTTCCCTATTGTCAGTGCACTCGCCAGAAAGGGCACAACTGAAGTTAGCTGCAGGGGGCAAAAGCTCTCTCATCCTCTAAGCAGCAAGGTACCAAGCCAAGTCAGAAGCACGAACTGAAAATGGAGTTGGATATTCGGTTTTGTCATCTGGACAATCACACCCAAATTGGCGTCTGACTCAGAATAGGGACGTAGAAAACGCAATGTGTGAGACCAATCAATTGTATACCTGGCCGGTGGGACATACTGTAACTCATCTCGGTCAAGTCAAGCCAAGGGCATCGTCAACTGATGTTAGTTGCAGATCTACTGCACATCCAGTCGCACCATAACCCCTCTACGGGAAAGCTCACTAGTTGTGAGCAAAAGAAGGAGAATCTAGCAGAGTACTAGGGGCAAGAGCCCACAACTTCTTGCTTATCCATCAACCACCCAGGGAAGGGAAAAATAAGAGAGATTAAAGAATAGAGAGATGTGCGCTGAGAGAAAAAGTGAGGAAAGAGCTTGTCAGAGAAATAGAGATTGAGTGCCAAAGTGATGTGAGAATCACAAATGAGAAAGGGTGGTGTAGATTCGACTTTCTTTGCGCTCCCCTCTCGGAGAGCATCGAATTAGCCTCCTAGTTCAGACTCCTGCCACAGTTCTGAATCTAATCTCACAAAGTGCAATGTGAGACTGATAAACACGAAAGAGTCCAATCTGGAAATCATTTTGGAAAATTGATTTTAGATCAAATAATGCCAAAATTGGATTGCTTTGCCAGATTACAGAGTCGCCACCTAAATATTTTTTTTTGGGGAAATTTAGGAAACCTTGACTCGTGCCAAAGGCCACGTGTCCGTCATCACCAAAGTTGCCTCAGCTCAGAAACTTGGTTACGAGAGGGGAATGTCAGGAACTGAGCACCCCCTCTCGCCTGATCGAAAGATCGGCCTCTACTAAACATGATATGTTGTTTTAAAAACCTCATGTGTTCTTGTTCCGATTATTAGTTAACTTTACTATGTGATACGCGCAGCATACAAGTATAGACTAAGTCGCAAGATTTGGAGCAAAACAATTCATGTTTGTTTTTTGAAAATGGTTTGAAAAATGCCACCCTTACGGTGGGCTAAAGCACGGATTTGCCATCTCACAAGATGGGCTTTAAAACATGATTTGCCACTTCCAAAGTGGGCTTAAAACATTTATTTGACAAATTGTCCCAATTCAAGCAACGAAGCCTTCATCCACAGGCATTCATGCAGTTTAGCATATAAGCACATAGCCTCATGGCAAGCATGCGAAACATGGCAACACTCACACTCATGCAAGGATGCTAAAGCGTAACACTTACAGTGTACTCCAAGCCAAAATAGAAAACTAGTTAGAAACAATGCATGAACCTAACTGTGCAAGATGCCTAATGCAACACATGCAAATAATGCAACTAAATAGGCTTGGCTATCAAAGATGGCCTATGAATGCAACGATTTGATAAAATGCTTTGAAATACCTATTCAAATAGGTATTGAAATACGATACAGTTTGTATGATGTGCCGAGCCTCGGTGCATACAAGACAAATGAATGATGCACGCATGCGAGCATGAGGTATGCTAATTGAAATATGACCATAAACTAACCATCGTAAGCGGTTAAATAAAAAGGAGAAAGACGTGGGGTTGGAAGACATTCACACACGCACGCACGCTTATTACAACATTGTGCCCTCTCGAAGGAGGGTCCAAATAAATAAGCTAAGCTACACTAAGCTAAGCTAATCAAATTAATCTAATTGAACTAATTAGACTAATTATTACACAACAAACACAAATAACTAGTAAACTACTTACTAATTATTATAACACTTTAACTAATTAGAACACTAATTAATTAAATTACAAAACCAATGCTAACTAACAAGTAAAGCACTAAACCATGTTGCCTCAGCTCTACTTGGAAGATGAACACGCATGCACTCGTTTTTTGCCGCGAAAAGCTCTCCGGTTTGCTCTCAAGAGGCTCTGTTTGCAGGGTTTCTCCAAGAACTTGTTGCTGAACCTTACCAAATACAAGCTGGGGAGTGCACCAGTGGCCTGCCAGCCATGAATGGTGGCTGCCAGCCACCTGCCGGCCAAGAGAGGGCCTCTGCTGGCCAAGGGTGAAGCCTTGTCGGCCACTAGTGAGGCACTGCCAGCCACTGGTGTGCAGAAACACCAAACTGCAACAGAGCACAAAATAGAGAAAATAGAGGGTCTCCCAAGGGTATGTGTGTACTGTGCCCCCTCCTTATCATCTCAAATCATCCAGGGAAAGGCACTATTGGATCCAAAACCATCAATCAAGCATTCACAATGCATGATGGCCAAAGATCCAACTTGCACTCATTAAATAAATGCAAGACAAACAAGACTCTAGAATCACTACCCTATCATGCATGATCAAGGGCAATGGAGATAAAGGAAGATTGGCTCATTTTCATCACTTTGAGTATGAAATGGACCAATCTACCTTGTGTTCAATATAACGTCCGATTGGACACAATGCAATGCAAATACAACATGCTTATCTTGGCATGTTTTACTTGATTCAATTCTTGTTTACACATTTTAAGTTACCAAATCATTCTTTAATTGATTTGTCCAATGTGAAAGTCCTCTAATGAGAGAGAGGTCAATCAAAAGATGACTTAAGACATGAGAGAGATAATGCTTTTGACTAGGAGGCATCCACAAAAGAGGGTTAAAGCCATTTAAAAGCAAGCCTCAATGCCAAGCTTAAACACAACTTTAAGACTAACCATCCCTAAAAAAAAAATAGAAAAATGAAGAAATGAGGGAGGTGGCAGAATTTCAATGCTGAAATGGCATGAAACACAAGGCTCTAACATGCAAACAACTCATGTACAACATGTTAAGAGACTTAAGCATTAAAACTAGTGAAGAGCTTTACACTAGAACCATGCAATATCAAACTTAAATGGCCAAACCAGCTATGAACAGACCTCAAACATGCCAAAACAAAGGCTAAAATGAGCTGAGATGGTAGCATGAAAAGCAAGAAAAACATACTCATGTATTGGCTCATAAACAAGGCATAAGGCAAAACTCTCAAAAGTGATGAAAGAGTGAAATATGTGAGAGTGTGACAGAGTTATAAGCACTGAAATCACATGCCAAATGATGCCAAAACATGCAAACAACACAAGCAAGGCATGCTAAGGGCCTTGAAACTCAAAACTAGTGAAGCCAATTACACTATAGCTATACAAAGCAAAGCATATATGACCAAAACCACTTAAAACAGACCTAAAGCATGTCAAAGCAAGGCCAAAAACAGGCTAGAATGATAGGCTAAAACATTAGGCATGTTAGGCTAGTAAGCATGATTGCACTACAAGTACCAAAAGCAAGCAACAAGTGACCCAAACACCCAAAAACATAGTTGAAGCATGTCAAAACAGAGCCAAAATCATGCTTGAACTAAGCTACAAAAGGGTAGAAAAGCATGCTCAACTACTAAGCCATCTACACATACATACAAGATACAAGGAGGGGAGACCACCCCCTCCTATTTTGGACTTCAAAACCAAGTTTCTACCACTAAAAAACCTCTGAGTTTCAGTGGTAGAAGGGCGAAACAAAGGTTGTTTCAAAAGCTTAGAAAGGTGGCTAAAAGGCTTTACAAGCCAAAGAGCCAAGGGAGGAAACCACCCCCTAATCACACAAGGCTTAAACCATCATTTTGAGACCTTAAAAACAGAACTTTTTAGTGGCTAAAACCAGCTTCAAAGCAGCATACAAAGGTGGTCAAACAATGAACTAGAACAAAGCTTAAAAGAGGTAGATTCTTACCCTTGAAGCATAGCACTAAAACAGCAAGAAAACAGCCAAACTTCGGAACCAAAACCAATTCAAAGAGCTCAAACAAGGCCTTCAAGAACCCCAACTCTAAGGTGAAGGTGTTAGGCTAAGGGTGCTAGTGCAAATGTGTAGAGAAAACACACTTTCAAGCACAAAATGTAGAGAGAGAGGATTCTAGAGTGAGAGAGAGAGAAATATAGCTCAGCCAATTTATGCAACCCTTTGCATGCATATAGATAAGCTCTATATATAGAAGATACAAAGCCTTCTTGTAAAGATCCAACCATCCACGTACAAGCAGATGGGCTCATCTGTGCAAACAGCTGTCAAAATATCTACAAAAATAGTTGTTAAAACATTTGTGGCCGGTCGACCATCAGTGGTGGCCGACAGGGCCTCATTGACGGCCGGCAGGGCACATCAATGGCCGGCAAGACAAAGCCCATGGTCGGCAGCCCTCAATGATGGCCGACAGGCCATCAAGAAAATCACTTTGCAAAGACCAACACATGGTCCAAATATGAGACAGAATGGAAACAGGGTTTGGATAGATCAAACCTGGAGCATTCCGTTGTAGACTTTGAGTGCTCGGTGAGTAATCAAACTTGTCACTGGATGTACCTGCGAGGACATCCAAGTCTTGAGGACGGTAAAAAATAGGGTGTCTACAATGTCTAGGCAAACTAGAAGTGTTTCTCTACTTCTATGGACAATCTCTACTTGTATGCATAAAAGGGGAAAAAAGAGACAAATCTAGAGAGAGGATTTTTTAGAGAGAGTGGCTCCCAAACTTTCTAACCCTTCAATATATGAGATATAGCCTCCATATATAGCAATATACAATCCTCAATTCGAAATATCTGAAAAACAGACAGCTGGAGGTTGTGTAGAACAGCTGGAGGGAAAAGATTTACAAAATATTTGAGTTTGGGACATTAGTGGCCGGCCAGCCACTTTTGGTGGTTGATCGGCGACTTTAGTAGCCGACAACCCAATTTTCTGGCCGGTCGACCACTTGTGGTGGCCGGCCGACCACTAAAAATCTGCTTCCAGGCCGGACTTCAAACGGGCATAACTCCTTCATCTGGACTCCTTTGTAGGTCATTGTTGTGTGAAAATTGAAGCCCCAGAAGTAATATTTCCAATGGTGGCAACCTCACATAAAAATTCCATGTGTGCTAAGAGATATCCCTCTTTTAGTGAAGACTACTCAGTTTCGGTCCAACCAGATTGATATCTAACTTCAACCATCCATATCTCCCTCATTTGACCTCGGCTTTAGGAGATTCTTGAGTGAAAAATGAAGCCCTGGAAGTATTCTTTCCAACGGTGGTGGCCTCATAGCTGAAATCCAAGTATACAAATGGATAGGCCAGATTTAGAGAAGGCTACCCAGTTCTCTCTCAACGGTTCATGCCCATTTTCTTCCCCAACTTGGTTTCTTCCCTCTCCTCCAATTTTCTTCAAATCCAAACCCCTAAACAAGATGTTTTAAAGATTTTTTTCAAAGATTTCACCTCTCTTTCATTCATTCCCACTTTGTCCTTGCTCAGTTTATCGAAAATCGTAACATTTAACAAAATGCGAGCCTCGGAACATCGTAGAATCATTTTCAAAAATATTTTGAAAGAGAGGGTTTTAAGGTCTAAAAACCATTCCAAATAGTTTTGGTCCAAAAAAGGGGTGTGAGGTTTGGATTTGATGCTCTCCTTGCCAAAGAAATCGAACATTTGCATAGCATAGCATGCATCACTAAGTAAGCAATCAGTAGCGCCCAAGTCCTAAGGGTGGTCAAAAATGGAGTGTCTACAGGTGGGAAACAATACTCGGAGAAACATGATCCTCGTGAACTAAGAAGTTTCCCGCCGATGGAAAGCAAATGTCCGAGTGTTGTGTTTGTGGTTTTGTTTGTTATGAGTCTTGTTTTGAGTTGTTTTGTTCTTAGGTTGTTTTTACTTTCCCTTTGTTGAGTCGTTTTGACTATGCTTGGGCATAGGCTTAGTACTCGATCAAGAACTCATTCTCAATTTCAATCTCAAAAATAAATCGTTTTGTGCTCAGAGTGCTGTGCCATTCCCAACATGGTATACAAAATAGGATTCTTTCTTTCATAAACTGCAGGGTCTAACCCCAATCAAGAGAGAGCAATAGAACAAGGACCTATCTGAAGCTACATGGGTTCCAGACTGCAAAGCAAAAGAAAAGAGAGAAAATTTGGAGCATCTTAGTGTGTTTCAACTTCAGCAAATTCCGAGATTGCATTACAGGTGCACCTTCTCTAGCCTCGCCATTTCTCTAGAGTACGAGTGTACCTCGACCCCGAGTTCAAGCCTGCTTCAAGTCAGAATGGCAATCAATGCGGCTTACAGATGTTACCCCTTGCCAATATGAATATGGGATATCCTTTTTTAGCATGTTACAAAGTCTCTGAGGGGTAAATCGGTGGTTGTCGTCGAACAACATCTTTTGCTCGATCTGTCGTTCTGCCAAATTACATATTTGTTCTCTTCTGTTGCATAGAATGTGCATTTTCACACATACTTATGTTGCATGCGTGCCTTGCATCGTTTATGATTCATGCATAGAATAAGCTCTTGTTTCTTGCGGAGAATATGTTTCAATTTTTGTGTAGAATATGCTTTCAATTTTGTCTAGAATATACTTTCAATTTTGCATAGAATATGCTCTTGTTTCTTGTTTCTTACAGAGAGCATGCTTTCAATTAACCTCATGCATCGGTTGTCTATCTTGCATGGAACATGCGTTGTCAACGTATTGCCTTGTAAACTAATCATTTCGTGCATCTATCGCACAATAATCTCACTCAGTGCATCTATCACACAATCATACACCTACATCACACTATCTAGTGCATTTCAATTTACATCGTACTGTCTAGTGCATTTCAAATTACATCGCACTGTCTAGTGTATTTCAACTTACATCGCACTGTCTACTGTATTTTAACTTACTTCGCACTATCTTGTGCATTCATTCTCACTCACACTGTCTCGTGCACTTGCATCGCACTGCCTTGTGCACTCATTTCACACTGTCTTGTGCATTCACCCTCACTCGCACTATCTTGTGCACCTGTATAGCACTGTCTTGTGCACTCTCTTGGTCTAGGAGACCTTAAATCCTCTAAAAGTGCAATTCATTTGGTATTTTTCGTGCCCGAACGACTTGCAGTGGTCTGGTATAGCCACCTGCCTGTGTTTGCAGCAAGTTCTTAGGAGATCAACTAAGACGGTGGAAACTAGAGTTTGAATGGTCGAGGCCTAGAACGCAAAAGTTCGGGATTTCTGAGACTAAAGTCTGGTTTAAATACCTAGGGGTGTATCCTTGGCTTGAAATCTGTATGGCAGCCCCATAGGTTGAGGTAGCGTGTATGCGCCTCAATTCTGGATACTGAACCAACCTAGTCTGTCACCCTATTGGAGAATAAGGAAAGTTGCGAACATAGTCAGGGAAAAAAGTAGTACCTGTGGTTTGGAAGCGCAAGATGCAGAAGAGGAAGATCCCCAGCAGCATAAGGTGAGTCATCTCCGATTACCCCTGTAAGATACTTTCTAAGGCACCACTTCCTAACTGCTGCATCATATCAATAATTTCCTATTACATCTATCACATGTATCTACTACATTATCTATCGCATCCAGTACATCATTATCCATTTTATCGCTCGCATCCTTTCCATGATAAGCTTAGTTTGGCATGTGCTCATACCTTTCCCTCGTTGAAACATGGATCTGTCATGTGTAAGTACCCATGCTGCGCTGAGGCCAGTATTGAGGGTGTCAGCTCCTTTTCTGTGATAGATGTGGTCTGTTTTGTGTCCATGCCCTTTCTAGGTAAGACGTAGTTTGGCTTGCGCTCCTTATTCACTATATCCATTGCATTGTACTTTGTCTTGTTGCATTCAGCATTTAGGATCATTATTTTTCCCCAACAGATCATTCATCACTTATATCATATCACCCAATTACTTGTACACTTTCTTTTTCTACGAAACACATAGTTTTGCATGTGCTCGCACCCTTTCAATTTGAAACATGGTTCTGTTATGTGTAAGCATCCATGCTGCACTGAGGCCAGTATTGAGAATGTAGGCACCTAACCTATGTTAGGTGTTGTTTGGCTATGCCCACTTCTTTTCTGTGTTAAACGTAGTTTGTTTTGCATCTCCATTCCTTTATGACATTTGTGTGTTATGCACTGCTTGTGGTTTGATTATTTCATTACATTGTATATCATTTACACTATTTTTTTGTTGCATTGTGTATCATTTGCATTCTGCCCCTGAACTACGCTGGTTTGATTCCTTGCAAAGGGATAAGTAGGCAACCCTCGAGTTCAACCAACTGCATCTGCATTTTGTTTGTTTTCCCAAGTCTTACAGCCTTATCAAAATGGGTCGTCTTCGGGCTTTGGCATTCACTAATGTCATTTCATAACTCTGAGCTCTGTCAAAGAGGGGCAACTGTAGACACCACATTTTTGACTGCCCTTAAGACTTGGTCGCCACTGATTGATCACTCGATGATGAAAGTTATGCCGTGCAAACGTTCAATTTCTTCAGCAAGAAAAGCTTTTAAATCCCAACTTTACACCCATTTTAGACTAAAACTATTTTAGACCTTGAAACTCTCTCTTTCAAAATATTTTGAAAATGTCTGTCATGACCCGAACCCCCCCTATGGGTTAAGGCCATAATCGGCCAGTAATCGCGAGATTACCTACGGCCTCAAATCAATTAAAACAAATTTAATCAAAGCAAAAGGGCCAAACGGAAGCAAATTAAAACTTTGTCCATAGAGCCGTGCTTATATGCATACCATAACATTCCAAACATTTATATGTTAACAACTCACTTCGAAATATGTCCTAGCACAAAACACTGTACATTCAGGATCATACAGATTTAAGTCAGTCAAACCCAAAACTTATATACAAAAATGGTCCGATGTTTTCGCCAACAAAACAAAACTATAAACAGAGGACAAAAGGGCGAAGACAGTCTCGTGCGTGAGACGTTTGGGCTGACTCATCAAAACTCTGACTATTTTCCTCAATTTCACCGGGGCTGGTTTTGGACGTCCCTTGGCTCACCTACATGTACATGAATGAGCGTGAGCGAATGCCCAATGAATAATATCAATTAAAGAAGATACATAAGAATTCATTGAAACAGTTACAGCAACGGCCTTTGGCCCAATCATTTATATCTATCGGCCTTTGGCCCAATCATTTGTATCTATCGGCCTTTGGCCCAATCATTTATATGTCAGTCGGCCTTCGGCCCAGTCATTCATGTCAATCGGCCTTTGGCCCAATTATGCATGTCAATCGGCCTTCAGCCCAACCATTCGTATCAATCGGCCTTCAGCCCAATTATTCATGTCAATCGTTGTCCACCATTCAGATTAATGAACTTACAAAACTTACATATAGGTAAACAATTGGACAACAGTATATTCCAAATATCTTGTTAAGATATTACTCACAATGATCGGTTTGTGGATTTGCCTTGGAGTTCGACCCTACACATTCCATGAACACAAAAGGGTCACTAACAATTCAATCCATTCTAAATTCACATTTTCCTCTTTAGGCTTTAATCTTATCTCTTTAATTCAATTACAGTGCTCAATGCATGCCTAAGAGTACTTAAAAGTGAAAGAGAACAGAAAACGGAACACAGAATGCATAAACAAAATTTTAGAAAACAGGGTCCCCGCTCGAGTGGACCCTTAAAGCCTGCAAAAGTACTGGTTGCATGAAAATTAAGCTCGAGCGTGAAATAGGGTGTTCGAGCGGAAGGCCTGTCTACAAAGCTCCCCGCTCGAGCGTGAAATACCCTGCTCGAGCGGACACCAAGTCTGCAAAAAGTACTGGGAGCACGTAATTCACGCTCGAGCGGCTGTTTTCCCCGCTTGAGCGGACATCAAAATTCTGGAAAACCCAGAATTGTTCTTGGGCTTCAATTTCAATGTTCAAGGGATTCAATTCAAGATTTCAGTTCCAAAAACATAAAAACACATTATATTACACGAGAGTGTGAGGATATTACATCAAATTGTTCAAAGTCATCATCTCATTCTCAAACAACTCTCATTTCTTTATCATGAACAAAACCCATATATTTCAAACTTCACATAGGCTCCATTTCTTCAAAAATCAAACATGCAAGTAGGTTGGCTTCCAATTTGAGTTCAAATGGTACAAATAAGGTTCATGATCATGGAACTTATGAAAACCATGCATGCATGTGAGATTTGGTGCCCAATTCCTCTTGTTCAACAAGGTTCATGCATGAATATGCAAAATTATTGCAATCATGCACATGCATGCTCATTTAAGCTCCCAATTCAACAAATTCAACTCAAATTAAGCTCTTGATCACAAGTGAACCGTGAACCTACAAAATTACAATTTCAGCTTATGAATTCAAGATCAATTACCTACCTAGAGGCTCAATTTCTCCAATCAATAGCAATTTCTTGAGTATGGCTTCAAAGTATCATGCTTCAAGACCAAAACCTTGATTCTCTCCCCTCTCTCTCTCTCTAATTTCAGGTCTTTCCTCCTATAGAGAGTTAAATCAGCCAAGAGTGAAATAAAAGAGGGAATTGCACATATAATGGTCCCATATATAAGCCCACTAGGCCTCATTAATTTAATATTACATAGTTGAGCACTTAGCACTAATTTAATCAACTTAATTTGATCCAAATCAATTTTCAATTAAATTTCACCGTAGGCTCTAAAAATTATGCCAATCACAATGGCGTAATCAATTTCGAGTTTTGTGGCCGATAAGGCCTTCAATTTAATTTCCGAAGCGGAAAAAACAAACAGATATTCCTACGGTGAATAGATAGAAATTCAAAACCACATAATGGCACACAAAATCATATCAAACACATACTCATATTCAAAATAAGGACCAATTAACATAATACGGGACAGTGGTATTACAATGTTTCTACGATGTTCCGAGGCTCATATTTCTTTGGAAAATATTACACTTTTCGGTAAACCGAGTAAGGACAAAGTGGAAATAAATGGATAAGAAGTGAACTCTTTCAAAATTCGTTTAAAAAATCTTATTTAGAGGTTTGTAGTTGAAGAAAATTGGAGTAGAGGGAAGAAAACTAGTTGGGAAAGAAGTTGAGCATGAAACCGTTAAGAGAGAATTGAGCAGCCTCACTAAATCAGGCCTATCCTTTTGTACACTTGGACTTTAGTTGTGAGGCCACCACCATTGGGAAGTGGACTTTCGGGACTTCAATTTACACTAAAGAATCTCCTAAAGCTGAGTCCAGATGATGGAGATATGGCTGTTTGAAGTTATGCATCTATTCAATTAAGACAAAAATGAGAAACCTTTAATAAAATTGACATATCTCTTTGCACACTTAGAATTTAGATATAAGGCTGCCACCATTGGAAACTTGACTTCTGGGGCTTCAATTTAGACTCAAGAATGACCTGAAAAGGAGTCCGGATGAGGGACATATTCTCATTTGAAGTCGGGACTAGTAGCAAATTTTTGGTGGCCGGCATGTGGCCGGCTAAGCACCATTGATGGCCGGCAATGCACACTTCTGGCCGGCCGGCCGGCCATGTGCCGGCCACCAGTGTAAAATCCTAATATTTTCTCCAGCTGTTCCTTTTTAGATATTTTCAACCAAAGCTCATATATTTCTATATATAGAGGACCTCTCTTCTTGCTTTCAAGGTTAGAAAACATTAGGAGTGAAGAAATAATTTTGGAAAAATCCTCTCTCTCTCTCTCTCTCTCTCTCTTGTAACTTGCATAGCTTATGCCCAAACACTCTAAACCAAACCTAGAGGACTTCTTGCTGAGATGATTTGAGTTTGAATTTGGGCTCCCGACGCACTTGAGAGTGTGAAATTGGTGTTTTTTTCACTTAAGGGTTCATTCCTCTTCAAGAGGTATATCTTCTCTTGCCTTTGTACCATCCTTACAGCACTTGGTTTCCATCTTTTCTTGTTGTTTTTAAGCTCTTTAAGACCTGTTTTATGGGCTGAAGCTTATGGTTTAAGGCTATTATAGGTAGAGGGGTTAACCACCCTTGTTTGAACCTTGTTCTCTAAGCCTTTGCACTTGTGTTTCCCATTTCATCATCAACTTTTTTTGAGCTTTTTACCACTGATTTTTGGAGCTTTTCAGAGGGTAAAAAATGGTTTTGAAGTCCCAAAAATGGAGGGGTTAGCCACCCCTCCTTTGGCTTGTTAACTTGTTTAAATTGTTCTATGTTTTAGCTTATTATTTTAGCTACTTTTGTCTTCATTCTAGCACATTTTTGTACTATTTTTGGACTGTCTAAACTCTGAAATTTTGGGCTGAAACTTGTGTGCAGAAAAGTGGTTTGGAAATACCCTTGGATCCTGAAGGACATTCCTGATCCTCTGATTGCCACCTGAAAAAGGGATTAACACTCCGGTCGGGGGTGTTAGAATTAGCACTCCAATGAACAAGTTAATATAATTCTCTCATTTGCTTGTGTCTTAAGTTTCTTTTTGTCTGTTCTCACGTACCTTTCTTTGGTCGATGCTCCTCTTTTTTATACTCATTCATAATCTCGGGAGTCGGACACACTTTCAATCCAGCGCACGATTGCTCACTCCGCTATTTAGTCATGTGCCTATTCATACTCGGCTTCAGGATTGCCCAAGACGGAGTTGAAAAACATATATACCCTGATTTTCTTCAAATTCATTTGGCTTTCCTACAGGAACCGTTATTCGGCTCCCACAATTGCCCCCCAAACATCCTACTAATGCCAGTTAGTCGGCAAGTTTGGTTTTAAACTTGGAAAGTCAAAAATACGACGGTTAACCTCATTCCAACACAAGTGTCAGAACGTCTACGTTTTTTAGGCATCATTACAATTTCCCGCCCCTTCGTGTGCTTCATTCATTTAATGCAATTTGAAACTATGTTGTCCCTTCGAATGTATGTCTTTTGAATATGCAAAGCTTCTTGTTTGCCTTTCAGCATACCTCCTTCATTTCACGACCTTTGCAACTTCCTCCCGTTCCTCACTTTCTTCTCCACTTCTTCTAAGTTCTCTTCTCCTCCATTTCGACTTCCATTTCCTTGTTTGTTTTCTAGTTTAGCATATTTCCTAAACTGGCTAGGATGGCAAAACATTTGAAAGCCCTTCTTTCTGCAAATCGAGTTTCTAGTTTTTGACGCCATTTTTCCATTCCTAACGACGTCCATCTGTCACTCGTGGTAGAGAGCGTAGTTGATATAGAGAGGACTGGTGAGTGTACAATCATCTTTCCTCTTCTATCAATCGCTGAGGGCAGAGTCTGTTTCCCCTTCATCCATTTTTGAGGGCCGTCATTCTACACTGGGGTCTAATCCCTTCTCAGCCTAACGTAAATATTTACCGAATCATAATGGGAATTGAAAAGTTAAATCGACACCTCCCTGCTATTCGGCATTGTTATGCCTTGGCCAAATCCTCTGGTCGGCAGGGGCGCTACTTTCTCAGGGCTAAGGACACCGACCATCATTTGGTGACTATGCTTTCCAACTTTGGCATCGCCTAGATCCTGTGCCAAGACGAAAAGGTGAACCAGGTGACTGTATAGTTCCTTATATGTATTTGTTATATATTTACCCAACTTATATTCTATGCACTTATCGTTTCATTTATGCAGGAAATGATCTGAAAAAAGTTCTCGTCTTGACCGACGACACTATACTTGCGCAAATCAAAATCGCACTCCAGTTCTGCAACCATCCAAACCACCAAAAGCAAGGGAGGGTGGCTCACATACTTTTGAGATACGAGCTGACTTACGCCACATTTTCGGCCACAGACAACATTTCGATTCCGAAGGGCGAACAGCAACTTACGACGCTTATTTTCCTGAACTTCAGAAATCTTAGGGAGGTGGGTCTCGAAGCTGCAGATTCAGAGCCGGCGGGCAAGAAGTAGTCAAAGAAGTTGCTGAACAGCCGAATTAGCCCACCTTGGCTAGATCCGATAGTCTCAGGAAGGAGGTTGATGCGGCTCTAAATTTGGCTTTTGAGGAAGCCGGCCTTAATCCATCCAACCCTCCATCCACTTCAGGCCAAGTAGACGTCACCTTTGAAGATATTTTTACCGACTTAGGGGACCTTCCTGGCGCATGTCCTGAGAACATGGCTGGGGAGTCGCTCAAGTGGATGGCTAGGAGGAAAAATGCCGAGAGAATGGTTGCCCGGAGGAGAGCCGAAACCAACCGATCTGAACCTCCACCTGTTGCTGGGATTGAGTCTTCTCTACCTGCCCCTGTGGAAGAAATGGCTTAGATTGATATGGACGAAACGGAGCACATTGTCGACCAACAGGGTAATCAAGAGGCTGAGCATAGGGGGAAAAAACGTCCTGCTGAGCACGAAGTCGACTCTGCAGAAAACCTAACCGATAAACGGTCGCGTGTAGAGGAGTCGGACTTGGTTGTGCCGTTTATCGTACAACCGAGGATAAAGAACGTGTCTATTGCTTCTGATGCATCGGCTGTGAAAGACCCTACTGTGGCCTTAAGCATGGCCTCTTCAATTTCCCTGCCGGTTGACAAAGCAACCTTTCAGGCAGAGCTAGATTTGCTATCAATAGCATTAGCCGCTCAATCGGCCATATTGGTACATGACTTGAGCCTTGTCTGTAGTCTTGCACCTATATATTTTTTATTTTTATTTTTTATTTAACTCTAATGTTTTGCCGACGGTGGGCAGGATAGCTGAGATTGGCCGCCGTCAACGTGATGCTATCGAACAAATTGGCTTTCTCACAGCGGAAGTTGAAAATGAAAAGATCAAGGCCGTGGCGGCGTCTCTCAGAGCTGAGTCTGAGGCGATGAGAACGGTGGAAGAACGTGCGAGGGCCGATGCCAAGGCAGAAAACGCCAAAGGTTTTGACCAATGTTGGCCGCTGAAGAGAGGGAAAACGCGAGTGATAACGCACTCAAGTTAGCCAAGGAGGTGATCGCCAAACTGGAAGCTGATTTGGAAGCATCGAAGAAGGCAAAGGAAGTAGCCAACTCTGAGATTTCCACAGCATTCCAAGTTGGGAAGGATGCCACCTTGGAAAACTACGTGGCGGAAGTACCCAAGTTCGAGAATCGAGGCTTCAAACACAGCTGGCTCAAAGCCCTCGCTGCCGCTAATGTGACGTTGGAGCAGGTGGACGTTGAGCCGCTGGAGTCTAATCCCGACAATTGACTAGGGTCGATGTAATTGTGATTGTTTTTTTTTTTTTTTTTTTTTTTTATGTTTTCATTGGTATCTTGTGTGCATAGTTTTTATAGATTTTTGTTTATTTATTTTAGCTAGAATTTAGATGTAGGGTGATTTTCATGTGTAAAATGACTATTGTTTGTACTCAATTTATTAATGAAAATTGACTTTGCCTTTCTGTCTGCTGCATGTGCTTGTTGATTGCCAAGTAAGTTGTAAAATCTTAAAATGAGTAAATGAATTCAGCGCTAAAATAATTGTACATAGCGTTGCGATTCAGCCGAATGGATTAATGAATTTGCCCTTGCCCCAGTTGATCCATGAACAAAAACGTCGAATATCGGTAGTTCATGGATTGGCTAGGACACATCCACTTGGCAGCGCAAAGCTTTGGAATTTGGCTGACTAGATTAATGAATTTGCCCTTGCCCCAGTTGATTCATGAGCGGAAATGCCGAATATCAGTACATCATGGATTGGCTGGGGCACATCCACTTGGCGGCTCAAAGCTTTGGAATTTGGCCGACTAGATTAATGAATCTGCCCTTGCCCCAGTTGATTCATGAGCGGAAATGCTGAATATCGCTAGTTCATGGATTGGTTGGGGCACATCCACTTGGCGGCACAAAGCCTTGGAATTTGGCCGACTAGATTAATGAATCAGCCCTTGCCCCAATTGATTAATGAACAGAAACGCTGACTATCGATGTTTCATGGATTGATAGAAAATATTGAAGGGATCGCTTCAAGAATGTTGCACCTGCAATTGCTAAGTGGGGTGGGGGCTGCGTTCGCGTAGGTTCAATTGTTGTGTTCAAATTCAACTAAGTGCGAGAGGAAAAAAAGCATTGTGTCGAACCAAGCCGGACGAACTTTGATGTCGAGAAGACTATTCTTCAATAGCAGAAGGGAGGGTAGGACACTTGCTGAGCTGGACTCAGAGATGAATCGAGGTGGCGAACCTACATGCAAGGGGAGTAGGACGTCGGGGGAGCGTGAGAGGTGTCACTCCCCACATTGTCGAAGTAGGTCACCTAGGAAAGAGAAGCAGCAACGAGGTAACTCCCCCCACTCGCGAGGCAAAATTAGTGGGGCACCGCGCTCATTGATTTTTTCAGTCTTTGTTAGGAACAAACCGATGACGGAAGCGAATTCAATTATTCGCAATCCAAACGTGGCAGTCGAGTTTGCTCGACAGATTTTTCTGCCAGAAGTTGAGCAGTCGATGGTCGGCCGACTTGATTTCGAATTTTTTAGGGAGGGAGTCCATGGAGCAGTAAAGGGGCTATATACCTCTTATGAAATCGGCATGCGTCTTCGTGCCGCGCGAAGAGAGATAGAACAGAAAGAAGGTCACATTCGCAGCTTGGAAGCGTGTGCAGTTAAAGCCAAGAATGAGCTAAAACCTAAAGCTTCTGAAACTCGGTTGACGAGTCAAGTGAACCCGATTGTTGCAGAAAGAGTGAACCAACGAATTTTGGATGATGAGATTACCGACCGAGAAACGGCGAGCATGTTCGCAATAGAAGCTGCGAAGACCAGGGCCTATGAACAAGGCTTCCATGACGGCCGTAAAATTGGAATAGAGAAGACTAAGGAAAAACTAGCCGAGGAAGTCTATTGATGCAAAAATCATGGATTTAAGCATGGATGGATCAAGGCTCTCTAGGCCGCGGGCGTTGATCCGGCGTCACCTTTATATCAGAGTTATACTTTTCTGTTTGAGACTTTTGACGCCGAGAAGACTGATGACGAAGATGAAGCCGAATAATTTTTATGAATATTGTTCCATTTTTATGTAAATCATGTACTCACGATCTATTTAATAAAACATTTTATTTTGAATGTCTGTATATTGTTTCAATCAATGTTTGTAAATTAAGTCATGACCATCTACTATTTGTCAACCGCGCTTGCGCTTGTCAATCTCAATATCCACGGAGGGTGCTCCGAATTCGGATTCTTAATCGGCCCAAACGTGTCAGTCACGCATGGGGCTCTGAATTCGGAGGCTTTTTGAGTTGGCTAATCATGATATCCACGTAAGGTGCTCTGAATTCAGAGGCTTACTCAGCCCAAGCGTGTCATTCACATATGGGGCTCCGAATTCGGAGGCTTTTCTTTTTGGTTAGCCAATCGTGATATCCACGAAGGGCGCTCCGAATTCGGAGGCTTATTCGGCCCAAGCGTGTTATTCACACATGGGGCTCCGAATTCGGAGGCTTTTTCTTTTTTGTTGGCCAATCGTGATATCCACGAAGGGCACTCCAAATTCGGAGGCTTACTCGGCCCAAGCATGTCATTCACACTTGGGGCTCCGAATTCAGAGGCTTTTCTTTTCGTTGGCCAATCGTGATATCTACAAAGGGCGCTTCGAATTTGGAGGCTTATTTTGCCCAAGCGTGTCATTCACACATGGGGCTCCGAGTTTGGAGGCTTTTCTTTTTTGTTGGCCAATCATGATATCCACGAGGGGCGCTCCAAATTTGGAGACTTATTCAGCCCAAGCTTGTCATTCACACATAGGGCTCCGAATTCGGAGGCTTTTCTTTTTCATTGGCCAATCGCGATATCCATGAAGAGCGCTCCGAATTTGGAGGCTTATTGTTATAACATCTCACAAGACAAGAGAGAAAAGGCATTGCATTGGAAAAATGAAAGATGTACATGGCGAAAATTCAAAACAAGCTGTTATGACGTACAAGTTTGCTTAATGATAAACTTTGCACAAATGTGTGGAATTCCAGGAGCACGGCAAACTTCTCCAATCCATATCCTTGAGCTGATATGCCCCTGTCCCTGCAGTTGAGTTAATCTGATAGGAGCCGTCCCAGTTAGGACCCAACTTTTCGTAAGCGGGATTCCTAGTAGCGGGAAGCACTTTCTTGAGTACCAATTCTCCTGGTGGATAACGACATAGTTATACACGTTGATTATACTATTTAGCAAGCTGTTGCTAGTACCATGCCACGGAAGCAAGGGCACAGTCTCCGCATTCTTCAATCAGAGTCAAGTCCAAGCCCAACATCATGTCATTGCGGCCCATGTCAAAAACATTCTATTTCAAAGTTGGAAGGTCGATCTACAGGAGGATGATTGCTTGGGTTCCGAAGCATAGAGCAAATGGCGTTTCCCCAGTGGATCACCTTGGAGTAGTGTGATAAGCCCACAGCACGCTGGGCAACTCTTCGACCCATTTGCCTTTAGCTTTCTCTAGCCTTTTCTTGATGCCGTTCAGAATAACTTTGTTGGTGGCCTCCGCTTGACCGTTGCTTTGTGGGTAAGCCGGCGAGAAAAAGTAAGGCTGGATACCATAAGCATTTCACAATTCTCGATACACGCCACAATCAAATTGGGCACCGTTCTCTGAAACAAGCGCTCTTGGTATACCGAATCTCATTATGATGTTTTCCATACAAAACGCTTAACGTCGACATCTCGAATAGATGTTAGTACCTCCACTTCGACCCATTTTGTAAAATAGTCCGTCGCGACAATTAAGAATCGCTTGTTCCTAGGAGCCCGTGGTAATGGTCCAACGATATTAAGCCCCCATTGAGCGAACGGCCAAGGACTAGTGATGAAGTTTAACTTCTCAGCAGGTAGATGAGTTCAGGGGGAAAACTTATGGCATTGTTCACATTTATTGACATAACACTCGGCATTGGTTCGCATGGTCGGCCAATAGTACTCCTGCGTTACGGCTCGATGGGCCAAAGAACGTTCACCTGAATGGGCACCAGAACTACCTTTGTGTATTTCAGACAAGAGTTCTTTGACTTTATCTAGGTGAACACATTCTAAGTACGGCCCAGAGAGAGATTTTTTTTGTAGAGCTTCCCCTGTAGATCCAAGTAGTGTCGGAGGGCTTTGTTTCACAATTTGTGTGCCTTTTTCTTATCCATCGGGAATTTCTCTAAGGATAGGAATGCAGTGATAGGGTCTATCCAACTTGGACCTAGTTCAATAACGTTGATCTGAACTAATTCTGAAAAGGCAATGCTCGGCTCTGGGACAAACCGTACTTCGATTGTCCGCTTAACTTCTGAGTTGATGGCAGAGGCTAGGCAAGCCAGAGCGTCTGCATGCATGTTCTGATCTCGGGTTATTTGATTCAGTTCATGGTGATCAAATCTCACGAGCAAAGAATTCACTGTTTCCATATAAGCTACCATGCGGTCATTTTTGGCTGCATATTCCCATTTCAACTAGTTGATGACTAGCTTTGAGTCAGAGAAAACAAGCAAACGCTGCGCATTGAGGTGAAGTGCATTCCGTAGGCTGGTTAACAATGCTTCGTATTTGGCCTCATTGTTTGATGCATCGAAGCCCAGTTTGACAACTTGTTCTATTATCACCCCTTCGGGGGTCATGATTACTATGCTAGCCCCACTGCCACGTTGGTTGGATGACCCATCACAATACATTTGCCAAACGTCTCCAACATACATTCTCCTGTTGGGCTTAGGTTGCACTTGATCAGACTTAAAGTCGGCGAGGGATCCTGTGAATTCGGCTACAAAGTTGGCAAGTACTTGCCCCTTAATGGAAGTTCTGGGTAGAAACTGGATATCATACTGGTCGAGTTCGAGAGCCCATTTGGAAATGCGCCCCAACGCTTCCGCGCTGCGGAGCGTTGACCGGAGGGGATATTCCGTTAGTACCCCAATGGTATGCCCTTGAAAGTAGTGCATCAATTTTCTTGCAGCCATGATGAGAGCAAGGATAAGCTTTTCTAATGGAAGGCAACGTGTTTCGGCGTCGGCCATTGCTTTACTCACATAGTAAACTGGTCGTTGCTCCCCAAGTTCTTCCCTTAACAATACGGGAAGAATTGTCGGCAGCAATCTGTGGAATGGCTGATAAACATGTTGAGCGTGGCGGCCATTCCCATCAACTTCTGAACCTCTTTAACTGACCGAGGGGATCCAAGCTCTAGAATTGCCGTTATTTTCCTCGGATTGGCTTCGATTCCACGGTGGTTAACGATGTAGTCAAGGAATTTACTGGATCCGATGCCAAATGCACACTTCGAGGCATTCAATTTCATCTTGTACTTTCGAAGGATGCCGAATGCCTCTGCCAAATCGACTAAATGGGCGTGCTTTTCCTTGGATTTGACCACCATATCATCGACGTATACTTCCATGGTACGGTCGAACTATTCCCTAAACATGGCAGTCACTAGTCTTTGGTAAGTTGCCCCTGCATTCTTCAGCCCCAAAGGCATGACCTTATAGCAATAGGTTCCTCTTGGGATGAGGAATGCGGTCTTTTCTTGGTCCTCTAGATGCATGGCGATTTGATGGTAGTCCCTGTAAGCATCTAAGAAGCTCATGCATTGATAATGTGCCGTTGCATCTACAAATTGGTCTATTTTGGGCAAGGGAAAAAAGTCTTTGGAACAAGCTTTGTTTAACTCTGTGAAATCCACACAAACACGCCAAGAGCCATTCTTCTTCTTTACAACCACAGTATTGGACAACCATGTGGGATACGTTACTTCGCGAATCGCCCCGGTGTCAAGCAACCGATCAACTTCTTCAACAATGGTCGAAGTATGCTCCGCGGCTGACCGCCGACTTCTCTGAATAATTGGCTTACGTTTCGGATCAACGTTTAAGCGATGTTGGGCCATAGATGGATCCACTCCTGGCATTTCGTATGGTGACCATGCAAACACGTCAATATTGCCAAGTAAGAAGGATACTAACTCCTACCTTTCAACTTTATCCAAGGAACCGCCGATCATGAAGAACTTGTCAGGATTTCCATCAATTTCGACCCGATCCAGGGCTTTGGTTTCCTTTTCACTTAGGATCTTCCCAATGTCTTCGAGGCTCTCCCTATCCGGTACCTCAATTAAATGCACTTGCAGCTCCCTTGTTCTCTCTTTGCAGCAAGAAGATAGCATGTCTGTGCCGATTTCTGAGAGCCGCGAATTTGTTCGATACCGTACTCAGTCAGAAAACGAAGTAGTTGATGGTAGGTGCTTGGCACGGCATGCATTGTATGCAACCAAGTTTTTTCCATGATGAGATTATACGGTGAAGGAAGCTTAACAACTACAAATTCAACATCTATTGATCTGGTGCCCGCCCATACTGGTAGCGTGATTTTGCCCAAAAGATACTCTGGGTTAGCATTGAAGCCGAATAACGGGTAATCAGCCAGAGACAGGTGCGAGTCGATGAAGCCAAGTTTGACAAAAGTTTTGTAATACATTATTTCTGAAGTGCTGCCCTGGTTAATGAGAACACGCTCAATGGTGAATCTGTTTACACGTAGCTCGATGACGAGGGGATCAGTGTGGGGGTGAGTTACTCTAACTAAGTCACTATCATCGAAACTAATCCTTGCAGTTTCATGGGGCCGTTTTGCTGGCATGATTAGGCAATGGGGGCTAAACTGCAACTGAATTGTATGCACCTCGGATGATGTCAGCAAGCTGTATATCATATGAATTACACCAAGATGAGGTGACTCCAGCTGTAGAGCTACTGTATTTGGTTTACTGTTCTTTCGGACGTGTTGCGTAAGATGGCTATCTTGCACCAACTCTTCTAGGTGATCCTTTAGTGCATAACAACTATCGGTGTCGTGACCGTGGTCTTTATGATACTCACACCGTCTATTCGTCTTCTTGCAATAGGAGGTCTCGTCATCTTGGGCGGCCACTTGAAGAACATAAGGTGTTGAACTTTTGATAGAATCTTACTGATCGGCTCTGTTAGCTCCATGTATCTCTTGCCTGAGCGCCTTGTGTGCTTGCTATCCACTTGATACTGTTCATTAGCTCGATGTGAACAATGATCGTTTGATCGGCGTACATCACGCCTTTTGTCTCGTTTAGCTTGATTCCGCAGCTCGGGGCTTCTTGATGGCATAACGCTAATCGGCTGAACAATTTCCGACGTGGCCATCTCAACGGCTTTATGTTCGTCTTTGACCCGCACGGCATCATCTTCCACTTTGTAATATTCTTTGACCTTCTTCATTAATGCCCAGACTGTTTTGGGGGGCCGTCTGGTTAATGAACTGAGGAGGGGACTATCAGGATATAATCCCATCTTAAAGGCAGTGATGGCCATGGAGTTATTGCAAGCATCATCTACCAAATTAAAGCACTCCCAGTAGCGGGCCGAATATTCACGAAGAGTTTCTTCCGGTTTAATTTGCGTGGCCTAGAGAGAATCAGCTTGCTTCGGCTGGATCTCATTCGTGATGAATGTCGCCCAGAATGACTTTTGGAGTTGGTGGAAGCTCTTAATCGATGCCGGCTCCAGTTTATAATACCACTTGACGGCCAGTGGTCCTAGACTGCTTAGAAATATTCGACACATGAGGACTTCGTCATCAGCATGGAGCGTCATTTCTTGCTTATAATGACGAATGTGATCAGTGGGGTTTGATTTTTCGTTGTAAAGGGTGAATGACGGTGCCTTGAACTTTTTGGGTAGCACAGCCCTTGCAATTCGTCGCACGAAAGGTTTATGTTTATCTTCCTCATCTGAATCATTGCTTCTCCCTCATTTATGCCGTACATATGGACTTCCTTCAGATGAGCTGGATACATTAACGCGCCCTTTCTTTCTGTGTTCCAAGGCTGATGAGTCAGAATCACTATCATTATCGCGTTTCTAGAGTCGACGTTGTCAACCATCCTTCTTTCACAAAGAATGACCCCGGTCTTGGCATGCGGCCTGCTGAGATTTTGCCACCTCCAAGGCCAAATCCTGGCACAGGCGCTCGTTCTCAGCCAACATGTTCTCCAGGCACTGCTCATTTTGCTTTGCTTGATCCATAATCGTCTGCATAGTCTTATGCACTAAAGTTGAGGGTGTGGTTTGAGCTACTGAGTCAAAATTTAAGGCCCGTTGTGCGGTGATGTTCTCCGGTCCAAGCATGTCTCTTGGCATAGTTTTGTCAACGACTATCGAAGGATCTTTTGTTATGCTCGCCATGGATGTACTTGAGTATTCCCACAAATGGTGCCAATTGTGGAAAAGTGGTTCAAAAATACCCTTTGATCCTAAGGACGTTCCTGATCCTCTGATTGCCACTTGAAAAAGGGATTAACACTCCGGTCGGGGGTGCCGGAATTAGCACTCCGATGGACAAGTTAGTATAAGTCTCTCGTTTGCTTGTGTCTTAAGTTTCTTTTTGTCTATTCTCATGTACCTCTCTGTGGTTGATGCTCCTCTCTTTTATACTCATTCATAATCTCAGGAGTCGGGCCCACTTTCAATCTAGTGCACTATTGGTCACTCGGCCATTTAGTCGGGTTCTTATTCGTACTCGGCTTCAGGATTTGAGTATTCGGCTTCAGGATCGCCCAGGACGGAGCCGAATAGCATATATATCCTGATGTTCTTCAAATTCATGTGGCTTTCCTGCAAGAACCATTATTCGGCTCCCACATTGTGGTTTATGGCCATTAAAGGTTGAGGGATGTCCATCCTTCTTTACACCTTGCTCTCAAGGCCTTTGCCCTTGTGTTTCACACCCTTTTACTATCTTTTTCCAAGCTTTTAAATACTAAATTTCAGTGTTATTTCAATGGCCAGAATCATATTTTGAAATCCAAATTTGGAAGGATTAGCCTTCACTCCTTGTGTCTTGCTTACTAGCCTAGTTTGTGCCATGTTTTAGCATGTTAATCTAGACTTTTTTAGCACAATTCTAGCATGTTTTAGGACTTGTTTTAGACTATTTTAGTACTGTTTTGGGCTGTTAGTTGCATTTGAGCTTTATTTTGCATGCTTGTAGTGTAATAGCCCTCATGAGTTTGGTGTTCTAGGCCTTAGACACCATCTCCTTTGAGTTGATAGCATTTATTCATGCTTTTCTCACTCGTTTTCAGCACTAACAATCTCTTCAATCTCCCTCCTTTCTTGGCTTTTGTCTCGCTTTGAGAGTTGTTTCGAGCCTCTCGTTCTTTTAAGCATGAGATTGAGGCAGTCATGTTTAATGGTTTAATCCCTTAGGGGGTTCATTATCAACGACATGACATCACTTTCATGTCTTAAGTTAACTCTTGGTTTGGTACTTCACCCCATTAGAGGACTTTAATTCATTATTGGACTTAATTGAATTAAAGAATGGTTAGTAAACTAAAATGGAGTAACTTGGAATTAAAAGTGAGTAAGATGTTAATTTGGTTGTGTTCAATCGGAAGTTAATTGAACACACGGAAACTTGAACCATTTTACACTTGTTAGTGATAAAATGATTCAAGTCTCTAAGGTCAACTTCTTCCCTTGATCATTCATGAAAGGGAGGAAGTTTGTGTCTTGTTTTGCATTTATTGAAATTGCACATCCTGAGTCACAAGCCATCATGCAATGAAATTGCTTGAGTTGGTGGTTTGTGCCTTAAGTACACCACTCCTTAGATTTGTCCATAAAAAGGAGGGGTGAGTTGTGCAAACAAACCCTTGAAATACCCTATAGATGCTCTGTTTGTCCTCTGTTGTAGCAAGATGAACCTGTGCAGTAGTGGCTGGCAGGCTACTTTCAAGGCCGGTAGGTGGCCGGCAGACCACCTTTGATGGCCGGCAGGCCACTTTCATGGCCGGCAGGTGGCCAACAACCTTTATCACTGGCCGGCCGGCCACTGGTGCAAAATTCAGCAGTAAGTTTGTATGGCAGAACAAAGTGAGAAGCAGTGCTGGTGTTCAACTGTGCAAACAGAGGCATTCAGAAGCAAAACGGTGGTCTTTTTGGGTGGAAACCGAGCACGTGCATAAGCATCCTTCACATTTCGAGCTTATTTAAAGTTTAAATATTTAGATTAAATTTTTGTTATAATTAATTAGTTGTAACTAATTAATTTTGTTCAAGTATTGTGACCTAATTAACTAGAATAGTTAGTTGATTCATGTGTTGTAATTATTTAATTACTTAGTTAACTAGTTTGTTAATTCAAGTGTTGTAATAATTAGCTTAATTAGCTTTCGTCTAATTAGTTAGCTTAATTAGCTTAGTTAGTTAATTAGCTTAGTTCATTTGGACTCTCCTTCGTGAGAGCGCAATGTAATAATGTGTACGTCCTCCAACCCCACTTCTTTCTCCCTTTTATTTACTAGCTTTATATGGTTAGTTTAGGGACATCACGTTTCATTTACCATATTTCATGTTTGCATCCACTTGTATTGTATCCACCGAGGCTCAATCCATCATTCTAACTACATTATTGTTGCTTATACTTCTTTGAATACATTCTTAGACTGCATGTTATTTAAATTGCCTCATATGCCATATTAGTAGCCGAGTCTATCTTAGTTGCATATTGCATGTATTGCATTAGCCATCTTGTATAGTTAAGTATCATGCATATTTTTCCTTTTTTTTTTTTTTGTTTTATCTTAGCTTGGAGTACTAGGTGAGTTTTTCGCGCTTTAGCATACTTGCATGAGTGTGAGTGACTACCATGACTAACATGCTTGCCATGAGGCTAAGTGTTTACTTGTTAAACTGTTTGAGTGCCTGTGGATGAAGGCTTGTTACTTGAATTAGAAATGATTCAATGAATGTACGTTTAAGCACACTTTGTTAAGCGGCAAATTCACAAGCTTTAAGCCCACTTTGTTAAGTGGAAAAATCAAACCCTTTTCAAAAAACAAACATGAAATTGAATTATTCCAATTTGGCAAACCATTCTATACCTTGTGTGTGTGCGCATCACATAGTAAAGGTTAGCCTAATAAACCGGAACAAGAACATATAATGTACATAAGATTCATATCATAATTAGTAGAGGCCGATCTTTGATCAGGTGAGCAGGGGTGCTCAATTCATGACCTTCCCCTCTCATACCTATGTTCCCGAGCTGAGACAATCTTGGTGATGACGAACACGTGGCCTTTGGCACGAGTCATGGGTTTCCTAAATTTCACCAAAACAAAATATTTAGGTGGCGACTCTATATCTAGCAAAGCAGTCCATTTTTGGCATTTTTATTCAAAATTGATTTTCCAAAAGATTTGCTAGATTTGGACTCTTTGGTGTTTATCAATTTCACATTGCACTTGTGAGATTAGATTCAAAACTGTGAGAGTCCGAACTGTAGGGCTTCTTTCAAACTTCCGAAAGGGGGCGCAAAAAAGTCGAGCTACAATCTGCTTTCAAGGGCTCTTTCAGATCCCCTATAAACTCATCCAGATTAGATCGGAATCCCTCTTTAGAAAAGATGGCCCTATCTCCGCTATTTAGGCCTGGACTTGATTCTCAACCCTGAGAATGTCCATGGATTCTCACAAGGCTCTGGCCATCTCTATGGCTAAAGCGCCCATGGCTTGTTGACTTACTGGTTTGCCACATTGGCCTAACCAACTCCATCCTCTTGTGCTGGAATTTAATCCAATAATGACCGTTCCTACCGTCTAAGCCTGCGACGCCTACTACCACCATGCCCATATCCTGACATCCTAATAAAGGTAACACTAGAGCATAGCACATTTATAAATGTGCCAAAGCTAAATCACTCGTGTTCTAATACGGTGGACAATAGATAATTCACTCCACATAAGCACGTAATCACATAAAGACATATGAATTTCCTTTCTAGATAGCGATTGTCCCGCGGCACTGCCAGAGTTCCAATTCGAAATAGCAGTGATCTAGTCCTCTAGAAACCCGTAGACCCAAGCAACATTTTAGAAATTAAATTCCATACCCACTTAGTCACATAAGCATGTTATCACACAGCACACCATACATATAACTATCTCTATCAAGCGAGATAAACCCATTGTGGTAGAAACCCCTTCCCATGTACCCAATGTATTCAAACCCAGTACGCTCTGATGCCAAGTTGTGACACCCCAAATTAAACACAATAACCCAACCATAATATTAATAAATGACAACAATGTGAAAGTAATTATCTTCCATTAATTCCCAATTAAGCTGACAAAAGAGTAACATATGCAGATATACATTCACAAGCCTAACCCTGAATCTATAGCATATGTTACATAATGGAATGAACATAAAGCAAATAAGAAATGCCCTAAGGGCTTATAGTTTTTCAAGACAGTGCTTGGTTACAACAAAAGGGATTTTAAATCCGATATAGTTAAAGCCCTAGGCTTGTACAAATAAGTACAACAAAATAAATAAATGAACCCTTGCTTTTAAGTCCTCCTAAGCTATTGTCTTGGCGAAGGCATATCAACACCACCTGAAAATGGTTTTCCCACATTGGGTGAGTCAAAGCCTAGTAGAAATAATCCAACTCAGTATATGAATCTTAACAAAGATATAAGGGTGAAATGTATATGCAATACTTGTGGCAAAACATTTTATATCTTTCTCAAACCATGCAATGACAGGTTTATATCACAATTCGAAAATCATTTCCTTTACATTAGAAAACAGGGCACTGAATCATAACTCTGGGAATCTCTAGAAAAATATCACATTTCACGAAATTTTTTCTGCGAAAAACCGTAAACCGATACCCATTTAAACGTAGGCTATATAATAATTACTATTTCCATTTTACGGATATTTCGTCTGCGGGATCGGTACCAATGTATACGCGCAATTTTTGAGACTTTCACCCTGGACACACAGGCCAACTTATTTTATGTAACAATGACTTTCTCCCAGATTCACCCCTTTTTCTCAAGACATCACATATTCTTCCTTGTATTAAAGGTGCAACAATGCCAATGCAAAAAGATGAGAAATTAGTTTCAAATTGCTTAATCTTCATGCAATTTCTATAACAATCATAACTATCCTCCACCGATAGCCCAAAACATATATCTCTAAATAAATAGACAATCTCAATAAACATAAACTCTCCAAATTTCAAGATGCGAGTGATAATACATATCCAACTCCACCATCCTCATCCATAACAACTCAATGTCAACATTTCAATATCAATTCCATTTATCAATACAAAATTAACATTTGAGATTTTTAGGGCAAGAACCCTCTTTCCTTTATAAACCATTTCCCAAGGTAAAAACCCTTCATTTCATCATATCTCAACAATAAATATCTATCCACAATCATTTCTAATAAACTATTTGAAAACCCCTCCTTCTGTTTTTGAACCAAAACTTGAGATTGTTCAAGACCCACCTTTTCACAATGTTGTTTTATAAAAACAAATAACTACATTAAAACTCATAAAGAAGTGCGGAGAATCCCTACCTCAAGTATAAAGGTGGAAGAGGAAAACTCAGAGGAAACTCAACGTTGATGAAACCACAAACCTCTTGGATCAAAAGGAGGCCCTTGAGATGATCTACAATCTATTTCAACGGACCAAGATAAGAAGGTACCTCTAAGTGAGTAGATCTAAAGATCTAAGTGAGAAAAAGTAAGAAGGGAAAAAATGGAACAACCAATGAGAGGGAAGTGTCTTAGGGTCTATTTATAGTGACTAGGCATTAATAGAATAATAGCTCCAAAGTCAAATGAAAAGAACAAGTCAAAATCCAAAAAAAGTAGGGCCCCAATCGAACAAAATCTAGAAAAAAAATTCACAGGGGTCGACCCTCCCGACAGTGGTGTCGACCCTTAGGAAGAAAAACTGAGACACTATTGTTTTGCAGCAAACGAGGGTTAACCTTAAGAGACAGATGTGTCAACCCTATTTTTCAGAATGTAACCCAGAACCAAACAGCAAGGGGAGGGTTGACCCTAAGAACTCAAGGTGTCAACCCTATATTTCAGTATGTAACCCAGAACAAAGCAGCAATAGATGGGTCGACTCTACCAAGACTGTTGTCGACCCTAGTAGCCAATAACAGGGTAAGTGTCGACGCCACTAAGCTTGGTATCTACCCCACATTTTAGTAGCCACCCTAAGGACACAACAACAAGGTGGTGTCGACACCACCAAGGCTGGTGTCAACCCCAGAAGCCAAAAAAAAAAAAAAAAAGAATGCAGTGCCGACGCCACCAAGGATGGTGTCGACCCTCAAGAGAAAATCCAACAAGAGAAGAGGAAAGGACGACCGCTATGGATATGGTTCTCAGATTCGAAGGTAATAAATGGGTCAGGTCTAAGCCCGAATCGCTATAGAGCTCATTATCCAAGTAACTGTCTTAATAGAGGAGCAAGTTTTTCCCCTCTAATTTTACAATGGACATTGGCTTATTTTGAGCTTAAATGTGTATTTTTCATTTGCATAGCTTAGATTAGTGCTTTACTAGTTCTTTTGTTCTTATTCCAAAGGGTTAGGTTACACATATAGTGCCTATAATTATTAGCCAATTTTCTTAGCCATTTTTTGGGTTAGAATGATGGTGTATCTCTTCTCTACTGGCAGGGCCTTTTTTTTTCTTTTTTTTTTTAAAGCTATAATAATGTTAAACTGAGAAGGGTTCTGCCAAAATATGGGCATATTTCCATGCCATCCTTAGTAGGTCCTTCCTTTTCCTAAATGATGAGTAACAACCTGCAAATAATTAGTAGTTGTGGTACCACCCTTGTTTTGACTAATTTATCATTTCCTATTTATACAAATAATGATTGAGATATAGTAAATGTAGTGGTTTGTGATGATAATGGTAAAAATTTACTACTTACATGTTTAAATCAGATAGTAAAATTTTATTGTCTATGAAGGATAAGTTTTGAATTTTGTTGTTGTTGTTGTTGTTTACTATGAAGTGGTGGTGGCAATGGTAGTCGTTGGGTGATGAGGGGGACAGTTGTTAAAATAGTGGCTAGAGTAAGTCACCGAAGAAAATTAGTTATTGGAGGAGAGTGGAGATAGTTGTTTGGAAAATATTCATTGGAGATTCTTACTAGAAAATAATTTTTGAAGTGTTGCCAGAGATTGATGGTGGTCACTGGAAAATTATCTCCAGTTGGCGGTGGCCTATGGTGTTCAGCAGTGGTTGTGGTATATTGTAAGATAGTGGGAGAGAAAGCTAGTAGTTGAGGTTGTTTTTGTCGCATTTTCTTAATATTTTGAACTTTATCCTTAATGAATGAAAACTTTTCAACTTGTTCTTTTAACAATACAATTTGAGATTGATGGACTTCTCACCAAAACCCCTTAAAAGAATCAAATTTCAGATTTTTTTTGATTGTTTCACTAACTTGTTTTGCTATATTTTCATTTTCAGTTTTTAATTTTTGTTCTTTTAGAAGGTATTGTTGAGAACATGCTTTGGAATTTTGATTAAAATGCATTTGGTTTGGAATGAACTTTTTTTGGCTTTCCATTATTCAATTCAATCAAATGCGTTTTTGGTGTTTTTTTAAAACAAAAAAACGAAAACCTGAATAAAAATAGAACCAAAGATGTACAACTCACAAATAATATTTTTTTTAAACATATACTTTACATAATTATAAGTAGTTCACATTTAAATGAAGATTATTTTTGTTTTTTCCATTTTTGACATTTATCTTAATATTCTCATTAAGTAGAAAATGGCCAATTCAACACCCAAATAAGGGTTGAGAGGAATTGTTGGTACAAAATTGATAAATGCGATGGAAAAAGATAAACGTGGATTTTTTTATTTTTTTTCCACCATGTCAACATTGCTTTTCTTAAGACCATATTCACCTCCTCGAACTTGGTCAAATTTTGTTAAGACCCTGGTCTTGGCAATCTCATGTGACGAACAATTTTGAATTGTATTTGCTTTATTCATTTGTATTATTGTGAGAGCTTTGAGTGTTTAGATTGGGAATCATTCCCTATATGATCCTCCTTCAAATTGATCAGTTTCAATTGCTAGAACAACTGTCAAACTCCATGGACCGCTTGAGCAATCAAAAGTGCGCTCGAGTAATCTTTTCATCCCTATAGTACTTATATTTATGAACTGAGATCCTGCAAGCCTTGCTTGACTGCTCGAGCCATCAAATGTGCGGTCGAACGAACTTGTCACACCCCGTATTTTAGAATCCGGTTATCATTACCATATCCATCATTATTGTCCAATTTCATCAATAAAAATGCAGACGCTACATGATTAACTTATATAAACAACAAAAAATTCTCTGTTGTGTATTCATATGATGCAACAATAATTACAATTGATTAAAAAAAATGTTCGTAGACTTGCAATTGCATGAATAAAAAAGGATTAATCATTGATAAAATACAATAGCATTTCGCCAATACAAAGCCCCGTGTCTAAAAAAAATAAAATAAAATAAAAACCTGAAAAAATTTCTCAATTCAAATGAAATCCTCCTTTCTTACACCTAAAAAGATTTAACAAAGTGAGATGAACATGTAGTCCAGTAGGGATCCCAATAATTATAATTATCATAGCCCTATACATGCATATGATCATGAATGCTTCACATAATACCCATATAGATAATGTTCTTTTTTTCGTTATCCAAAATACACATATACATAATCATACGTTTTTCTCAAAATTCATTCTTTAACATTTCAAAAAGAACCATCCTTTATCTTTTCATTTCATCTCTAATGATTAAAAGGGCTTCACCAGTTTTTCTTTTCAATGTTGAAAAAAGCCTTAATATGCATTTATGAATCCACTGTGACAGATAAACTAAAACAAACCCAATAACTATACTACAATACTATGTAAACCATAAATCATTCCAATAAACTATAGCATCGTATAACCTGTTAAAATCGCGACAACCTATCACTTGTTCATAACATCTCCAAAACATCACCCACATTTTCTGGCTATATGCTCAAAGGGGCAATTGGGCACTCTTCACTACAAACACACATATATATCTTTAATAAAACATTATTATTACAAAACACAATCCGGGCTTCGTCAAGCAATTACCACGACTTTACCAAATGCTAGCTGGAAGGAAATTTGGACCTATTATTAGAAGGGTAATCCACTTTACCAAGCACTACCTGGAAGGAAATTGGAACTTATTATTCAAAGTGCAATCCACTTTACGAGGCGCTAGCTGAAAGGAAATTGGAACCTATCATTCGAAGCACAATCCACTTTACCGGGTGCTAATCATGAAGAAATTGAAACATCTATATAGCACTTTCACCATTCACCTCAAGTATAAATCATATCAACTTCATTTGCATAAATAAATCGACAAAACCACATAACATAAAGCTTCAATTCAACCTAGTTTCACATCAATTCTATAACAAGCAATGCAATCCTTCACCGATTACCAAAAATAGATATATCTAAACAATAAATATTCTAATACAACGATATCTAACGTAAAACTTAATCAACAACACATTGTTCATAATACTCCTAAAATCAACTCTAATAACAGTTATCTTCATTAAAATATCCTAACTTAACAATATCAGGTCATAACAAATCAACCACACATCATGTCATTTTTAACTAATACAATAAATGTATAAAGTGGCATTCTCCCAAATCATTACTAATCTCAATCAATTACCCAAATACCTACTCTCTAAATTTGTTATCTTTTCAATTAATAAAAATCAAATTCCAATTTTTTTTTTTTTTTTTTTTAAAGAGTGATCATAAATCTCCAATTTCTCCAAGTCATGAAATTTTAGAAATTTAGGGTTTCTCAAAACAATTTGGGGCTTTTCTATTTTGAACTTCCACATACCTCAATATTCAATAAAAATACTTTTGATAGGAAATACGTTGAGAAATGCACAAAATAAACCAAGCCCTAAGTTCCCAACTTACATGCTTCGAAATCTCTCCAAAATTTCTAGAATTTAAGTAATGAAAATACCACATATCCATTTATAAAGACTACATGAAGAAAAATTAGAGAAATCCCTACATCTTGAAAAGAATGGGAGAAAAGCTCAAAAACCAACTTCGTTGGATTTTCGATTTAATCAGTCAAAATGTAGCCCTCGACACACTCACCGTTTTGGTCCAAAGAACTAGTGTATAAATCTCGGTCAATTTGCGTAGATCAAAAGATTTGTGCAAGTTGGTGGTGGTTTGTAGAGAAAAGGAAGAGAAAGTGAGTTTAGAGAGAGAGTGTGTGTAAGAGAAAATGAGTAGAGAGAGAGACAGAGAAAGACAATAGGTCTATATATAGTGGAGAATAAAAAAGTGGGATTTGGACCCACAAATCTGACTAAAAGGACAACTAAAATGCACTAAATGCAAACTAACCTATGATGTCCCGAGTCTATCAAATCAATTTGAGTACATTAATTCAAAATTTCTTTTCTTTTGGGGTCCTTGTTGCTACTGAGCTCTAAGAGTCACGTGTTGTCATCTATTCTTCTCTTTGTGATTATTCATTTCCATCCTAATGTGTTTTCCGAGGTGTCAACTTGCGTCTTTGGGTGTTGGAGTAAGTTTGGTAATGGTGGGAATACTCTAAGGTTGATTTTCGCCTCATTTGTAAGTTGAATCTGCTCGAGTGGTCCTTTTATCACTCGTGCGGTAAACCCGTTCTTCTAGTTCTTTGGTCTAAAGTCTGAAATATTGGGAGTGTGCTTTAACCGCTTGAGCAAAGGTTTCACCGTTCGAGCTGTCTGTTTATAGAAGAAAGAGATTCTGCGAGTTTGAATTCACCGCTCGAGCACAGGATTCATCGCTGGAGCGGTCTATCTAGAGTCAATTCCGAGAAATCTGTCCAATCACTTAAAAGTTGAGCCATCAAACACTTCTCCCTCACTTTTCATTCCTCTCTTTCTCTCCCTACATTTCACTTTTCTCTCCTTTCTCTCATCTCTCTCTAGAATACACCCACCAACCCTCATAAATTCCTTGATCTTTTCAAATCCATTAGAGTTTTGACCCTTGTGTCTTCATTAAATTTGGAGAGCTCATCAAGGGCTACGTAGTGTGCGGTGGAGATCAGATTTTGACACCGTTGATTTTGGAGTTTTTCTCACATTTTCTTCTCCAAACTTGAGGTAGGTAGTTTCTTTGAGTTATATATATGATTTTAGCATGTCCTTGCTTATTTTGATATAATTATTGAGTAGGGGGTTTGGGATATGAGATATTGAGTTTTGAAAATGCTGAAAAAGTGATTTTCTTATGATATCATCTAAATTTAATCTGTTTTGTGAACTTATAAGCCTCTTGGGAGTGCATGAAGGAAAAAAATATCTTTGTAGATGAAGGAAATCCTCTTTGTGATCAAACCCTGGATTTTTGGGACATTAGGGAAAAGTGGATTTTTTGAAAGATTATGCAAATGTTGGAAATTGTAACAGCCTGATATTTCATCCTCAATTCACTATGCTGATATAAGAACATTATAATCAATGATGATAAATTAAAGTCTTAACTAATCTGATACAAGTTTCAAAAGTTATTTCTTTCCCCCTTAAACTATTCATATGATTACATCATTATATTAATACATTATCGAAAAAGTAAATAGTTCAAAGCACAAGAGATAATACAAACAAAATGCCCTAAGGGCTTACATCTTGTCAAGGATTTTCCTTGATTACACAAAAAATGGAGTTATATCTCCAACAGAAAAAGAGCCCAAGGCTTCTGCAATCAACAATCAAAGAGCCTCTGTGCTGCCAACCAAAAGACCTCCCTTGCCAATTCACTTTGGCGGAACACTTGCATCTTCTCTTGAAAGGTTATTAGTTGTGGGGTAGAGTAATAGCCCAATAGGAAATGCCATTAACAAATTATATAATTAATCAAGATACATATGATCATGCCATGCAAAAGATGAGAAAAACCCATGATGCCAAACTAAGTAATGTCAAAAACAAATTCTCATCCAAAACATAGGGTATAAATACGCTATGAGGTCCCGAAATCAGAGCCGCATGCCACACTTACATATATATATAGAAAATAATCCCACATTTGTCGACTCTAACAATGGTGGGGCGATGGGCACCCAAGAACTTACTCTTCCACATTTGCTGACTCCAAAAACGGCGGGCTCGTGAACACCCAAAATCATGTTTCCCATATTTTCCAAATCTAAAAACGAAAAGATCATGGACACCCTAAAACCTTTCCCACATTTGTCCGGTGATAGGCACAAGACAGGATAATTGGGCACCTTGACTCCCCGCGCGGGTACCAATATACAAAACACAACTCGACCAAGACCCGACTCACAACCCAAACTCATGTGCTATTTACTCCTTTCCAACATGCTCCAATCATTAACAATTCCAAGTCACAAAGTATAATTAATGAATGCATACGATGCATGACTTTACAAATCTCAATTTCCCTAAGGTGGCTTCAATTCACAATAATCCAATAATTTAAACATTTCCAATTAAGGTAATTCTCCAAGTCATGCCCATCATCATCTCAAAGTTTTATGAAAAGGAGTTCTCAACATTTCATGTTCCAACATAAAAATCAAGTCGATACATCCAATTTCAAGATTAGGAGGCCAATTGAACCAAATCCCCTTTATTGAGCAAATTTGTAAGCTAAGGTTTTAAGAAAATTGGGGCTTTTCCCCTTTAAAGTATTTAAAGGTCAATTCTCATCACCCGTAACATAATCATCAACACAAAACATAAACTCTTTAAGTAAGAGATGACCCCTTTTAGATCAAACACATTAGATAACTCACCAATCTTCATACTTCTAGATATCTGTATAGATATAATGAAAATACCACATATATATTCCAAATAAAAAATATAATGAGTTAAAAGTTCCCCTATCTCAAGATTTGAAGGCAATGGATGAAAACCCAACTCTAACTTCCAAGAAGTTGCAAAACAATCAGTAAAACTTTAGAACCAAACTTGTTCTTCAACCCTTTAGGAAGATCTATGGTGGATCTAGGGTAAAAACAAGATAAAACAAGTATTTTTAGCTACGGTTTTGGCAATGGTTGCTAGAGAGAAAAAAAGATATGGAAAAAGTGAGAGAAAAGGTGTTTAGATCGACTTTTAAATGTGTTGTCCTGAACAGACTGCTCGAGCGAACTTTCCACCACTCGAGTGAAGTGCTCAAAATTGAAGAGTCTGCTCGAGCAGTAAACACAAGGTCTTAGAAGTTTTGTAGAGCTACAGTGAAAATACTAGGAGTCTCAATTCTATGCTCGAGCAACCATTTAACTAGTCGAATGGTCTCACTTGCAAACATGCAAGATATTGGGAGCTTCGCATCACTGCTTGAGCGACCAATAGACCACTTGAGCGGTCTCCCTGAACAGATTGGTACAAAAATTATTTAAGAAATGATGAACTTTCGCATGTTGTTGTGTTGATTGAGATATCCACAGGATGGAGGAGATTTATTTTTGAGAAATTGATATGGATAACATGATTTATATATACTTGGACATGAATAGAAAATAGGTATTGATTATGAATATGAAAATGTGTCATATTTCACATGTATATGGATAATGATTGTTATTTTACGTTGAGGAAATGTCGAGTATTGTGGGAAATTTATATAATCAGATTATATACTTTTTGCATTGGCATTTCATTCACTTGCATAGCTTTTGAATATCCATTATTATGGCTATGCTTTTGGAAATTGATTTATTAATTTGAGAAAACAATTGATGACTTTGGAAGTATTTTGGAATAAATACGTTTGGTAAGTTCGGATAGAGGGTATAGTTTGGTATTGTTTAAGTTGGCCTGAATGTCCACGATGAAAGACCGAAAGCACACACGAAGTAGGTACCACATGCCTTCCGGTTAGGAGCCTACTTGGTAGTGCTTGTTTTGCCTACTTGCAGACACCAGCCTATGGATTACTTGAGTCATATTTACCACCTTGTTTGTGCATTTTGAATTCATTGGAAGATTGTGTTTTTGAAAAGAACATTGCATGTGGTTTCTAAAAAGACAAAGTTATAGGGTTTTGAAACATGAAATCGCATAGTATTCATGTTATAAGACTACTTAAAACATATATACTTTGTTAATGTAAATCAAAACACAAAACATGCAGCGGGTAAAATGTTTAGATCATACCTTCTTGATGATAGAACCTCGTGGATAAATCACGTGCTTCCAGAAACTGATAAAACAACCCAGCAGTGGAGTGATATCACAGATTGAATATCACCCACACAAATCACAGTGCAAAGGACTTGATTGTTGTTTTTGGGAGAGAGACAGTATGTGGGTAGAAACAGATCATACGTTGTTTCTCTCTTCATCACCCATAACCATATATCAGATATATAATATATTATTATTATCTATCCATATTAGTTAAAACTGATAATATATGTATCCTGAGTGGTTATCCTAAATAGGTTTGAATTCAATTTCAAAACCTATTTGGATAAGGTTCAAATTCAAATGGTCATGCCACATGGGCGCCCATTACTAACATCTCCCACTCGCACATGAGTTGGCATGACACTGCCACATCTCTATCTCAATCTCCCAAAAAAACGAACAATCTCATACTAGCCAATGCACCGTGCGACCGCTGAGAACACCTGCATGTGGGAGCTCTATACTAGAAACTCAATATGAGTCAGCATAGAGACATCAACCCAAAAAGAATAGAATAGAAATAGTGTCTCACCAGACACTGGTCCAAAAAACATCTCTAATCCCTCAAAGAGCATGTTTGACTCTCCTAGGTCCCGCATTATATTCACACCCAATCAGCATCCTATAAAGAGCGATGTGAGTTATCGATAGTAACTATAGAGCAGAGATGTAGAACTAGATGATCTTCCCTTCACCCTCATATCATTCAATTTGAAATTGACCGCTTTCCCAGTAATGTCCCTTAAAGCCGAATCATACATGACCGCAGGAAA
>NW_021027662.1:128563-192477 GCF_004153795.1 Camellia sinensis | reverse complement strand
ACCGTGAGACAACTACTCTCTAATGGAATTATTTCCATAGAATATGTTAAGTCTAAAGACAACATAGCGGATCCACTAACCGAAGGGTTAGCAAGAGAGTTGGTTGAGAATTCATCGAGGGGAATGGGACTTAAGCCTATTAAATAAGAGTTACCACAACGGCAACCCAACCTAGTTGACTGGAGATCCCAAGATCTAGGCTCAAAGGGACAACCGAGTTGTGATTGACTCAGAAGGATCACTGTGGAGTCCAACTCCTACCCATTTCTATGATGAAATAGTGATGACTGCAGCGTTTTAGGTTAAGTAAAATTTTTAATAATTCTTGTACCTAGGTAAACCTAGTGGAGTATAGCAGAATACTTTTCATAAGAATCACCTATGTGAGTGTGAACTGGGCCGGTTCTATAAGATTTGTGAAGGGCTACCAGTCTTTAGAGCACTCATGAAAAACCAGGCTGTTCAGGGCCAAAATGAACACAATAGTGAGAACTAAACTGTGTCTGGAGATATACTGTGTGAGTTCTATTGTCTTGGTTTACACAAATGGCTGAACAGTTCAAGACATCATATTCACTGGTTAGCTAGTAAATCCGATAGTGTCTCACAAGGGAAGGTTCAAAGCCGAAAGCTACCTATCCTTTGCAGAATATTTCTAATTTCTGTACTCTCTGCATTTAGATCATGTTGTTGCATTTTTTCTCCGTCAAATTCCATTCTTGTGGGGGATTGTTGGAAAAATGGTTTAATTATAGGCATATTTTTTAGCCCAAAATTGAATGGGCCCCAAACGTCTTTTGGGGTGGGTCCGAAGAGGTGACGTGTTCCTTACCGCGTGGCAAGTCACACGGTGAAGACGGAACGTCAAAACCATTTATGAGTGAATGGGAAGTTGACGTCGTTTTCGGGTCTAACATTAATATTTTAGATAAAATTCATTTGGATTTTTTCAATAAAAAATTATTGTGAGAATTTAATTTAATTCTAAAATTCAAATTTTGGGTTCCTAAGTGGTTTCCTAAAAATTTATAATTGTGAGAATTTAATTTAATTCTAAATTCAAATTTTAGGTTCCTAAAAAAGTTTTCTAAAGTTTGTACCTCTTTATTTATTTATTTATTTATTTAACTATTTCAATAGTTTAATATATATATATATATTTGAAATAGTTTAAATAATAAATGAACCTACTATTCCTTTGTTTGACCAACGGAAACTTCTCAATTTGTTTGAAAGTGTGTTCATTGCAACGGTCTACAGCTATTTGAATTTGAATTTTGAAGCTGTCCAAATTTTGCACCTGTTCATTTCGGAATGAACCTGTTCGGGTCAGATCTTTGTGCCTATATATACCTTTCATTCCGACGGTCTTGGGGGCTTATTTTTCTTGAGGGAAAAAATCAATCTAGTTGTCTCATTGCTGTCCAAATTACTTTTAGTGCATCATTCATCATTTTAGATTTTAGAATAAATTAAAGAGAGTATAGATCACAGGTTTGGTTCGCCGAACAAATTTATTTGAAGTGCTTTTATAAATTTGTGAAGATCATTGTATCCTGGGAGATAGACGCCACTCAACCGTAAGCACCGTAGCGGGGCGAATCTGTCTTAAGGATAGAGTGTCACACACTCGACTTGGTCTTAATTTTAATTCGGTTCGATAAATAAATCCGATATGTTATTTATTTATTTTGTTTGAATTTATTTCAAGTTATTTTATTTACACAGAAGATTATTCCAACAGAGAGAAAAGAGGGAGTGAGTGGTGTATTATTTGAGGGGAGATAATCTGAAATTGATAAAAGAGGAGAGTGGTGTTCATGAGTGGAGGGGAGAGGAGTGATATTTTCTGAGGGAGAATTTTCTAGAGAGAGATTGAGAGGGAGGGAAGTTTCATCTGCAAACACACATCACACGCACACACGGCACACCCACACTGCAACACACACATAGAACACAGACACACAACACCATTCACACACACGGTTTAGAGAGAGAGAGAGCATTACACCCAACACACCATTCACACACACACGGTTTAAAGAGAGAGAGCAAACACACAACACACACACACGGTTTAGAGAGAGAGGACACACACTTCACACCACCAACTTCATCTTCTCACACACGGCTATCACAAAGCTAAACGGACCCAGCACACACATAACACACCACACACGGCATCAACCTCTCGGCACCTCTTTCTCTGCAACTCCCTCTCTCTAGCTCTCTCTCTCGGCAGAGGGTTGGAGTACAAAAAAAGAAAACAAAGACTGCCATACACACACAGGTACATGGGACATCACCATACACACGGACAGCACACATTGAGACATGCATCCAATGACTCTCTCTCTCTCTCTCTCTCTCTCCTTCCACACAGATCACACACATGGAGACACTCAACACACTCACAAAACAAACATGGACTCTCTCTCTCTCTCTCTCTCTCTCTCTCTGCCAAAGCTTCAAACAAAACAGAGCTTTTCTTGACCACCTTGTCAACAACCAATATGAGGTCTCAGCAGGCCTCTTCTTCAAAACAGACCTCTCATGTGTTAACAGAAGGGTAGCTGCTGCTGAGTATAACATTTAGAAACTGGTTTGGGCCATGTTAATAAGTGACTGAGAGTTTGGTTTCTTCGGTTTCTAATCTCGTTTGCCCATGAACTACCCTTCAATTTTGGTGAGCTTAGGGATGATAATCACGTGGGAATGAATTTTGGAGGGAATTCAAATTGTGTTAATGGTTCAATCTTATGGGCCTCAGAAGCACGAGGGCTCCTGGCGTAACAAAAAATCCCGATAGTGGGCTATCCGTGGGCCACTTCGTGTGATTAAAGCCAAGGTTGATATTTTATTGGGCTGGTTTAACAATCCATCACTTGGAGAAAAATCATGTTTATTGGGCCGTAAAGTTGTGGGATTTTGGTGCTGCAGAATAATAACCCATGTGGATATCATTCAGGTTGAGTTGGTGCATTTTTGATTGGCCGGTGGGTTGGTCTTGAAGAGGTCGGGCCGACTTGACAGTGGGCCGGTTTTGTTTGAGTGTTGATGGGGCCTCCATTGAAGATGGGTTGGCATGGGCTGAGGCATTTTGTTTTGCTAGTTAATGAATTTTATTTTTTATTTTGAGTGTTTGTGAGGATTCTATTTTATTCATATCTCTCGGATCTGTAATATTTACAATAATTGTAATAATTCCCCCACCCCGTTTCTTTCTATCTCATTCTTTAATCATTTTCCCTAACTGTACATATGTATATATCTGACATGCCATGCATATCCATGCTTTGCATCCATGTTTCATGCATATTGATTCGACTAAGTTTGCATCTTTGTGAGTGGATTTCATCAATTTTTATACGATTTTGTACTATCGCAAGTGTTGTAATGATTCACATGCCATATCTTAGAAGCCGAATCTTTAGTTGCATCTCATGAGTGAATTGCATTAGGATTCTGTGTATAAGATCATGCATATTTTACTAACTTTGTTTTGTAGTTTATTCGCGGGATGTCGGTCAATCTGTGAGTTTTTATGCTTTAGCATCTCATTTGTGTGTGTTTTTCTTACTATATTTAGCATCCTACCATGAGGCTAATTGCTTAACTGATAAACTGCTTGAATGCCTGTGGATGAAGGCTTGTTACTTGAATTGGAATGATTCAACGATTGTACGTTTTAAGCCACTTTGTTGAGTGGCAAATTCGCAACTCTTTAAGCCCACTTGAGGTGGCAAAATCAAACCCTTTTCAAAACAAACATGAAATTGAATTGTTCCAATTTGTGCAAAGTTAGTCTATACTTGTATGCGTAACATAGTAAATTTTAGAATTTATTAAATAATCTGAACATGAACATATAAAGAAAAATAAAATTCATATCATGGTTTATTAGGTGCCGATCTTTTGATCGGGTGAGTGGGAGTGCTCATTATTGAACTTCCCTTCTCATACCTAAGGTTCCGAGCCAAGCATCCTTGGTTACGGCGAACAGTGGCCTTGGCACGAGTCGCGGGTTTCCTAATTTCCCAAAATATTAGGTGACGACTCTGAGATCTGATGACGCAGTCCATTTCTGGCAAAGGTTTTGCACTAAAATGGATTTTCTAAAAGTTGCCAAATCTGGACTTTCATCTACGTTTCACATTACACTCGTGAGACTAGATCAAAGAGATCACGGGAGTCCGAACTGTTTAACACGCGTGGGTACCCCCCGAGCATGTTACATTACTACATTCGAACTCCTGTCACGGTTCTAAATCTAATCTCACAAAGTGCAATGTAAGACTGATAAATCACCAAAGAGTTCAATCCGGCAAATCATTATGGAAAACTAATTTTCAATCAAATAATGCCAAAATTGGACTACTTTGCCAGATTACAGAGTAGCCACCTAAATATTTTGTTTTGGGAAAATTTAGGAAACCTTGGCTCGTGCCAAAGGCCATGTGTCCGTCATCACCAAAGTTGCCTTGGCTCGGGAACTTGGGTACGAAAGGGGAAGGTCTTGAAATGAGTACCCCCGCTTGCCCGATCAAAGGATCAGCCTTTACTAAGCATGATATGTTGTTTTCATAAACACATGTGCTCTTATTCCAGTTATTAGCTAATTTATTATCTGATGTGCATAACATACAAGTACAGACTCAATCACGAGAATTGGAACAAAACAACTAATGTTTGTTTTTTGAAAATGGTTTGAAAATGCTACTCGCAAGCAAGCTAAAGCGCGGATTTGCCACCCTTAAGTGGGCTTAAAACATGATGATTTGCCACTTCGCAAAGTGGGCTTAAAACATGATGATTTGCCACTTCGCAAAGTGGGCTTAAAACTCACATTTGATGAATTGTTCCAATTCAAGTAATCAAGCCTCCACCCACAGGCATTCATGTAGTTAATCACTTAAGCAAATAGCCTCATGGCAAGTATGCTAAACATGGCAATCACTTACACACATGCAAGTATGCTAAAGTGTAACACTTACAGTGTACTCTGAGCCAAAACAAAAGCTAGTTAGAAAGATGCATGATCCTAACTATACAACATGTCTAATGCAACACATGCAATAATGAAACTAAATAGGCTCGGCTATCTAAGATGGCATATGAATGCAACAACTTAATACATGTATTCAAAGAAGTATTGAAATACGATGTAGTTTGAATGATGCGCCGAGCCCGGCGCATGCAAGACAAATGAATGATGCAATACATGCAAGCATAAGGTATGCTAATTGAAATACGCCGTAATCTAACCACTAAAAGTGAATAAATAAAAAGGAGAAAGACGTGGGGTTAGAAGACATGCACACACGTACGTACACTTATTACAACATTTGCCCTCTCGACGGAGGGTCCGAATAAATGAGCTAAGCTAAGCTAATTAAGTAACCAACTAATTAACTAACTAGCTAATTATTACAAACCAAATCGAATAACTAGTAAACTACTTACTACTTATTATAACACTTTAACTAATTAACAAATTAATTAATCAAATTACAAATTGAAATGCAAACTAAGCAAAGCACTAAATTAAACTACTTCAACTCCATTTGAAGATGTTGAAAAGCTCTCTGGTTTACTCTTTAGAGGCCCTGTTTGCAGGGTGTCCTTGAGAAGTTTCTACTGAAACTTACCAAAGCAAAGCTGAGGAGTGCACCAGTGGCCTGTCAGCCACCTGTCGACCAAAGATGGGCCTCTACCAGCCAACAATGAGAGGGTGCCGACCATCAGTGTGGCACTGCCGGCCACTGGTGTGCTGTGACACCAAACTGCAATAGAGCACAAAACAAAGGAAATGTAGGGTCTCCCAAGGATATGTATGTACTATGCCCCTCCTTATCATCTCAAAACATCAAGGGAAAGGCACTATTGGATCCAAGACCATCAATCAAGCATGCAATGCATGATGGCCAAAGATCCAACTTGCACACATATCAATAAATGCAAGACAAACAAGTCTCCTGGACCACTACCTTATCATGGAAGATCAAAGACAATGGAGACAAAGTGAATTGGCTCATTTTCATCACTTGAAGTATGAAATGGACCAATTCACCTTGTGTTCAATATAACATCCATCCGATTGAACACCATGCAATGCAAACAACATGCTTATCTTGACATGTTTTACTTAATTGATTTTGTTTACACATTTTACATTACCGGGCCATCCATTAGTTGGTTTGTCCAAAAGTGAGAGTCCTCTAATTAGAAGAGGGCCTCAACCACAAGCACCTTGAGCATGGAAGAAGCTTCATGCCGTTGCTTAGTAGAAACCCTCAAGAGAGGATTAAAACCATTAGGCATGAACGCCTCAATTCTGTGTTCAAGCCAACAAGAGGCTAAAGACCACTTTCAAAGTGATATAACAAACGACAAGTGGAATGCAATGACACACATTTCAGCATTGAAACAGCATGCCAAATGTCATCGAAACATGAAAACGATGCATGCAATGCATGTTAAAAGCAAAGGCATCAAAGCTAGTGAAGTGCATTACACTAGAAGCATGCCATACAATGCTCAAATGATTAAACCAGCCCAAAACAAAGCTATAGCAAGTCAAAACAGTGGCTAAAATGAACCGATAAGATAGCATGAAAAGCAAGAAAATGATGTTCATGCATTGGTTCATAAACGAGGCATAAGGCACAACTCTCAAACACAATTAAAGGGCGATATATATGAGTGTATGATGGAAGTATATGCTCTGAAATACCACGCCAAATGATGCCATATCACACAAACATCACAAATGAGGTATGCTAGGGGTCTCAAAACACCAGACTAGCAAAGCCAATAACACTATAGCCCCACAAGGCAAGCCACACATGACCGAGACCACTTGGAATAGAGTTCAAGCATGCTAAAACAAGGCCAAAAGCATGCTGAAATAGAGCCAAGACAAGCTAGAACAATAGGCCAAAACACCAAGTATGCAAGGCTAATGAGTGAGATTGCACTACAAGTACAAAAACCAAGCAAGAGGTGACCCCACCAACCAAAATCAGAGTTAAAGCATGTTAAATAATGACCAAAAACATGCTGGAGTTGAGCCAATACATGCTAGAATTATAGGCTAAGACATGAAGCATATTAGCTAACAAGTAGGATTGCACTACAAGTAAATGAAGCATGCAAGAAGTGATCAAACCAGCCAAAAATAGAGTTATAACATGGCAAATCAGTGGCAAAAACATGCTTAAACTAGGCTGCAAAAAGGTAGAAAAGCATGCTCATTTGGTAGGCCATCAAAACCACCCCTCCCATTTTGGACCACCCCCTCAAGACAAGAAATGATGGGACCACCCCCTCCCATTTTGGACCTCAAAACCACCTTTATAACACTGAAATTCCTCTGGAATTTAGTGGTTAAAAGGCCAAGAAAAGGTTGTTCAAAAGGCTTTGAAAGATGGCACAAAAGCTTAGCAAATAAGCTATAAAAGAGGGTGGACCACCCCTAACTCAAAAGGGGCCTAAACCACCAATTTTAGGACTAGTTCAAAACCAAGCCAAAAAACAGTTTGCAAAGGTGGCAAAATGAGTGTGCAAGACAAGCTTAAAGGGTGAATCTTATACCTCTTGAAGGGAAGACAACACTTAAGCAACAAAACCAAGCCAAATGATCTTCAAGAGCTCCAAGGAAGCTCCAAGAGGGCTTCAAGCAACCTCAGCCCAAAGTTGAACCACTTTCATCAAGGATGAATAAGCTAAAGTTTGATGTATGCAAGGCTTCAAGCACAAAAGCTTTAGAGAGAGAGGCTCCCAAACCTTTTGCTAAATTGTTATAACCTTTCAATATGAGAGAAATGGCTTCAATATATAGCAATATAAGAGCCTTAGGTCAAAAATATCTCAAGAGGGACAGCTGTAATAGCTGGAGCTAAAATATCTGCAGAAAAACTGATCTTTTTATCAATGGCCGGCATTGGATCACTGATGGCCGGCACTTTATCATTGTTGGCCGGCAAGGGACCCTCTTGGACGGACGCCATAGGCCATTCATGGATGGTACATGGCCAAAAAATCCCATTTATGGCCAGCATCCTTCACCTCTGGTTGGCCAAAAAAATCTGCTTTTTGGATCTGACTTCAACTAGACATAACTCCTTCATTTGGACTTCTTTTCAGGTCATTCTTGAGCCTAAATTCAATCTCTTGAAGTCTTACTTCCAATGGTGGCAGCCTCATATCAAAATTACAACTGTGAAAAAAGTTATGCTCATTTGAGGGAAGATTGCTCAGTTTCAATCCTACCCGGATTGATGGCAAACTTCTTCTTAACTAGTTTTTTTCTCTCCTCTCCTCTTTTCTTCAACTCCAAACCCCTAAATAAGGTGTTTTGAAAGATTTTTCAAAGAGTTCACCTCTCTTTCATTCATTTCCACTTTGTCCTTTTCTCGATTTACCGAAAAGCGTGACATTTAACGAAGTGCGAGCGTCGGAATATCGTAGGAACTTTTTCAAAAATATTTTGAAAGAGACGGTTTTAAGGTCTCAAAACCATTTGATCAAAATCGTTTTGGTCCAAAAAAAAAAAGGGGGTATAAGGTTGGGATTTGAAGCTGCTCTTGCCAAAGAAATCGAACATTTGCACTGCACAACTTCCATCACCAAGTAAACCATCAGTGGCGCCGAAGTCTTAAGACGGTAAAAAATGGGGTGTCTACAGAGGGGAGCTCCCCCTTCCCTTACTTTTATTTGTTTCCTTTTGTTCTTGGCAGAGAGCATCTCTCTCTCTCTCTCTCTCTCTCTCTCTCTCTCTCTCTTCTCTCATTTCTCTCATCTTTCTCTAAACACCACCACAAACCCTTAATTATTTTCTTGATCTAGCAAGATCCATTAAGTTTTTCACCATAGTTCTTAAGGTCAAATTGAAGAACACTTCAAGGATTTCATTTTGATCGGTGGAGATCGAATTTTGGGGTTTTCATTCATTTTCTCTCCTAAGATTTGAGGTAGGGATTTTCTAAACATTGTGTATGTGTTTTAGCTTTATTATGTGTTATTTTGATAAGGGATTAGGGTTTTTATTAAAAATATATTTAATGTACAAAAAGGGGAAGATTCTCAAATCTATATATACTAAGTTTTCAACTTGTTAAATGTGGTTGTTGTGGGATCCAAGAATTTAAGAAGTTTATTTTTAAAATGAGAAATCCCCAAATTTTGATAAAACCCTAGGAACTTGAAATGTCAAAAATTTAGATGTTTGGCTAAACTTATGAGAAATTTATAAGTGTTGAAAGTATGCGTTTATTGAGCAAATGAGAATGTGAAAGTGGATGTTCAAAGGAAGTGAGAATGTTATTGAGAATATTGGAAACTATTGAGATTCCTTTAAGAAATTGTTTAATTTAAAAGTATTGAATTCTTGAGAAAGATGAAAAATATTTATGATGTTGTGGTACTGAGAAATGTTGAAACAAACTTATGTTAATTTTTTTTGCATTATGAAAACTCTTGGTGAATTCTTGAGTTTGAATAAAAGGGATAATTGATGAAATTTTTGGAAGAATATTATAATTCTTGATTGAGTTGGAAAAGAGGAGATTGAACATGTGATTGTTACCCTTATGTTGAAATGATTGAAAACATGAGATGATGAGTCATATTTGTCTCTTAAAATTTATATTTTGTATAGAGATAATTGTTTGAGCAATCGTGGAGGGTTGTATTGATTATTGTAGAAGTTGCATTTGAAATAGGTAAGTTGAAATATTTACAAATTCATGCATGACATTGAACATTGCATAATCTCATGATTTAATTCTTGCATTGGATTTGAGAAATTGATTTTTTTATTTTTATTTTTAAATTGATTCATTGATAATATTTGAAATGTGTTGAGTTATGGGGTAAATACGTTTGATAAGTCCGGATAGGGGGCATAGATTGGAATTGATTAAGTTAGCCTGAGTGTCCAGGTTGAAAGACCGAAAACACGCGCGGAGAAGGTACCACGTCCCTTCCGGTTAGTCCCCAGTAAAGTGGGGTTTTGGTAGCACTGGTTAAGCCCACTTGCTGACACCAGCCTAGGGATTACCAATGTCATATTTACTACCCCTTGTTCTATGAAATGGATAATTGAATTGGTTATGCTTTTGAACAAGTGCATGGCATGAGAGTTTCAAAATGAGAAAACCTATGATTTTGGCATTGGCATCTCATATGCATTGCACCTCATGATATTGTTAGACTGTATGCACTTTATTTAGATTATCTCTACTAGGCTTTATGCCCATCCCTTAGTGGAAACCATTTTTCAAGTGATTGTGGTGTGCCTCCACCAAAGTGAAGGCGTGGAGAATCTTTTGGAGCACAAGGCTCAATTATTTATTTGTTTGTTTTCTTTGCAAGCCAAGGGCTATCTATGTATGGGTTTGAAAACCACTTTGTTGTAACCGAGCAAAGCCTTGGAACTTGTAGCCGTTAAGGTATTAATTTGTATTTTGTTGCTTTAACTTGTTATTATCACATGCTATAAAAAAATTCATATCTTAAGGATGATGAATGTATTAACGCAAGTAGTCTTTCTTTCGTGAAATCTCATGTTGGATATCGTTAATAGAAAAATGGTGATTTAGTATAAATGTTGACTATTGAAATGTCTCTATTGTTCAATGTCCATGTATGTAATAATGAGAAGTAATGAGATTTAGATTATGCCTATGCGTTAATCTAGATATATCAGAGGTCAATTTTTTGGGGGGCCGTTACTGAAACGAAGTGTTTACATGAAATGAAAGTTTGTAAATTACTATGACGGGATGTGTGAGATTTAGTTGTGAGCACATATGTGATTGTGTGCTAAATTGTTCACTATTGTCTATAATTAGGATGTCAAGACAAGGTCAGGCACGTTATGGTAGATGGGGGAGGCATGGTAGGCCTCACCAAGGTGTTGATGAAGTGCCAATCCATGAGGTTTCAGTGCAAGAAAAGGGGTTCGGCCAAGCTAATGTGGCCGAGCAAGTGGGACAAGTGGGAGTCTTCAAGCAAACAGGTCAAGCTGCTATAGGGCTTTAGCCTAAGAAATGGAGGGGCCTTGAGAGAGTCCATAAATATCATGAAAGTAGAGAACCAAGACTGAAATAACGTCGTAGAGATGAGGGCGGGCTTTCTTACCCAAGAATTCTTGCGGGCCAAATTGGACGAGTTTCACTGTGGTCTGGAGCACAAGAAGGTGGATGAGTAGCTTGAACAAACTATGAAGACCTTTGAGATGCTTCACATTGATAACAGTGAACTTAGGGTAACCCTAGCGAGTAACTACTTGAGAGGGATGTGGGCCAATGATGAAAATATGCCAAAGGCAAAGTTAGGTCGACATGGGAAGCGTTTGTCATTGATTTCCAGAGTGTCTAAAGGGTAAGAGTCACAAGGGCTCCACTCCATCCTAGCCCAGTCACAGTAGATTAGATCCACTTTCCCGTTGCCTAATGCTGGCCCGAGAAAAAATGCTTAGGATGGAGTTACTTGTTTTAAATGTTGCCATAGGTCACAAAGCCAATGCATGTCCGCAGAAGGGAGGAGGAAAGCATATGTTACCACCACCACCACCTAATCAATCCCAGAGTCAGTCCTAGAGTAGGGGACAAGGACATACATGTTTCCAGTGTGGTTAGTCTGGGCATAAGAGGAAAGCATACTAGTAATTAGGAGGCATATCTGGTGCATTAGGGTCGAGGAAAACTCAGAGCCACCAGTAGGCTCATTTAGTCTAGACCTCACAAGCTATTTAGGGAGCCACCTCGACTAGTTGATACAACAGGCCTATACTCTTAGAGACGAGTCGGTTGACCAAAGACCACAGGGGCATATATATGTTGTTACTGTGCCAGAGCAGTTGCCAGGATCCTCTGTTGTGAGCTAATTTTGTTTTGTTTTGTTCAATCTTTTGATGTGTTGATTGATACGGGTGTGTCACATTTATTTATATCTACTACTTTTGCTTCTGCTTTGACGTTAGAGATTGATCAGCTAGAGTCTCCTTTGTGGGTTGAGTCAACGGTTGAAGGTAGAGTGGTATTGGGGAGAGTGTGCCACTCTTGCAAGATTAAAGTCGCAGATCCTTGACTCTCTTTTGATTTTTTCATCTTAGACATGCATACTTTTGATGTTATATTGGGTATGGATTAGTTAACACACTTCCGGGCCACGATAGACTGTCAGCACCACAAAGTGTCTATATGCACACCAACTGGGGATTGTTGTTAATTCCTATATGATCGGGGTGGTAGGTCGATCCCACCGTTGTATGAATATAAGGTTAGGGATGACTTAGTTTCTCTTTTGCCATTTCCTTAGCCAATGGGTATTGCTTGGTTTGGGATGACCTACCAAGGGTAGTTTACAAATACCCTGATGTTTTCCCTGAAGATCTTACCAGGTTGCCACCTCACTAGGAGATTGAATTCTCCACTGACTTAATGCCTGACATAGCACCAATTTTTGTGCACCATATAGATTTGCACCCGCTGAGTTACATGAGTTTAAGATCCAACTCCAACAACTGTTAGATAGGGGCCTCATTCGCCCTAGTACATCACCTTGGAGAGCGCCGGCTCTCTTTGCAAAGAAGAAGGATAGGTCATTGCGGTTGTGTATTGATTACCACAAGTGTAATTGAATTACCATTAAGTACAAGTATCCTCTCCCCAGAATATATGACTTATTTGACCAACTTAAGGGGTCCCGTTGCTTTTCGAAGATAGACTTGAGATTGGGGTACCACCAGTTAAGAGTTAAGGAAGAGGACATCTAGAAAATGGCATTTCGTAAGCATTATAGCCATTATGAGTTCCTAGTCATGCCATTCAATTTAACCAATGCACCGGCTTCATTTATGGACTTGACGAATCGAGTCTTCCAAGAGTTCTTAGATTGATTCATAGTTCTCTTTATGGATGATATCTTGATATAGTCACCCACGGAGGAGGAACACGATGAATACTTGCGGCTAGTACTCGATCTACTTAGGTGCACAAATTGTATGCCAAGTTTGAAAAGTGTGAGTTTTGGATTTCGGAGGTGAAGTTTCTGGGCCATGTTGTGTTGAGGGAATGGGTAACTATTGATCCTTCTAAGATAGATGCCATGCAAGGGAATGACCCAAGAATGCTTTTGAGATCCAATGTTTATTGGGGTTAGCCGAGTATTACCGTCGTTTTGTGAAGGACTTCTCTAGATTAGCCGCACTATTGACTAGGTTGACAAGAAAAGGTATCAAGTTTGTATAGAATGAGACTTATGAAAAGTCATTCCAAGAACTTAATATTAGATTGATTACTGCACCGGTTTTGATAATTTTGAAAAGGGGTCTGGGTTATATCATGTATTGTGATGCATCGTGGGATGGGCTTAGTTGTGTGTTGATACAAGAGGAGAAGGTTGCAGTTTATGGCTCATGACAATTGAAAACCCACGAGAAGAACTACCCTACCCATGACTTAGAACTAGCGGCGGTAATTTATGCCTTAAAAATTTGGAGACATTACTTGTACGGTGAGAAGTTTGATGTTTTCTCCGATCAAAAGAGCCTGAAACACTTGTTCTCCTAAAAAGATTTGAATTTACATCAGCAGAGATCGATGGAGTTTTTGGAAGATTATGATTTTGAGTTAAACTATCATCTGGGGAAGGCTAATCTTGTGGTTGATGCCTTGAGTCGTAAATCTGTGAGTAGTATGGTAAGTGTAGCCATTCGGGAATGGGATATGTTGGGTGATATCTGTAGCTCCACTTTTTCGCGCGCCCCTTTCGAAAACTCGAAAGAAGCCCTACAGTTCAGACTCTCGCGGTTATGAATCTAATCTCATAAGTGCAATGTGAAATTGATAAATACCAAATAGTCCAAATCCGGCAAATCTTTTGGAAAATCAATTTTGAATCAAAAAATGCCAAAAATGGGCTGGTTTTCCAGATACAGAGTCGCCACCTAAATATTTTATTTTGGAAAAATTTAGGAAATCCATGACTCGTGCCAAAGGTCATGTGTCCGTCATCACCAAGATTGTCTCGGCTTGGGAACTTAGGTACGAGAGTGGAAGGTCATGAATAAATTTGAGCACCCCCACTCGCCCGATCAAAGATCGGCCTCTACTAATCATGATATGATTCTTAACAACATTATATGCTATTGTTCCAATTTATTAGGCTAGCATTTACTATGTGATGTGCACATACAAGGTACAGACTAGTTTGCCCAAATTGGAACAATTCAATTTCATGTTTGCTTTCAAAAAAAAGGTTTGAATTTGCCACTTAACAAAGTGGGCTTAAAGTTACGAATTTTCCACTTGACAACGTGGGCTTAAAACGTATATTCATTGAATCATTCTAATTCAAACAACAAGCCTTCATCCACAGACACTCAAATAATTTAACAAGTAAGCACTTAGCCTCATGGCAAGCATGCTAGACATGGCAATCACTTACACTCATGCAAGTATGCTAAAGCATTAAAAACTCACCTAGTACTCAATGCCAAAAGAAAACAAAGTTAGAAAAAATGCATGATTCCTAACTATGCGAGATGACTAATGCAACGCATGCAATATGCAACTAAAATAGGCTCGGCTATTAAACATGGCATATGAAACAATGAAATAGCATGCGGTCCAAGAACGTATTCAACGAGGTATTGAAATGACAATGCAGTTAGAATGATGAACCAAGCCTTGGTGCAAGCAAAACAAATGAATGGGTGCAAACATGCGATATGTTAATTGAAACGTGATGTTCCTAATCTAACCATCAAAAGCAGACAAATAAAAGGCAGAAAGACGTGGGGTTGGAAGACATACACATTTTTACATTACGCTCTCATGAAGGAGAGTCCGAATAAATAAACTAAGCTAACTAGCTAACTAATTAAAGCTAAGCTAAAGCTAATTATTACAAACCAAAATGAATAACTAGCTAAACTACTTAACTAATTATTACAACAACAAATAAACTAATTAGCTAGTCTGACTAACTAAAATAATTACATCATAATTAGTTAACTACTAAACTAATTTAAAGAATTACAACAACACAATTAAATAAGCAAGTAATTACTCGGCCTCGAGAAATGAGAGATGCGCATGCGCATGCTCAAATTTTACCCGAAAAGGCCATTGTTTTGCTCTTGAATGCCTCTGTTTGCACAGTTAAACATTTCCAAAACCATTTTGTTCCACCTTACGAACACTCTGCTAAGATTTGCATCAGTGGCCAGCCGGCCAAGGATGAAGGTTGCTGGCCACCTGCTAGCCATCAAAGATGGTCTGCCAGCTACCTACTAACCATGAAAAGTGGCCTACTGGCCACTGATGCACAGGTTCATCTTGCTGCAATAGAGGACAAACAGAGTATATACAGGGTATTTTCAAGGGTTGTTTGCATAACTCACCCCTCCTTTTCATGAGCAAAATCAAGGAGTGATGAACTTAAGCCATAAACCACCAACTCAAGCAATTTCATTGCATGATGGCTTATGACTCAAGATGTGCAATTTCAATAAATGCAAAACAAGACACAAGCCTCCTCCTTTTCATGAAAGGGCAAGGCAAGAAGGCGACCTTGGAGGCTTGGATCATTTCATCACTAGCAAGTATGAAATGGTCCAAGTTCCATGTGTTCAATTAATGTCTGATTGAACAGAACCAAATTATTATCTTGCTCACTTTTATTCCCAAGTTTTAATTACTCATTTTAATTTACCAACCATTCTTTAATCCAATTAAGTCCATTGGTGAATTAAAGTCCTCTAATGGAAAGAGGGCTCAAAACACAAGTTGCTTTGGTTATGAAAGAAGCATCATACCATTGGCAATGAACCCCCTAAGGGATAAAACCATTAAGTATGAAACTTCAATTTCATACTTAGGAAAGCAAGTGACTTGAAACCACTTTCAAAGCAAAATAAAAAGAAAAGAAAGAGGGAGGTTGCAGAAATGATTAGTGCTGAAATTAAGTGAGAAAAACACTAAAACAATGCAATCAACTCAAACAAGTGGTGTGTAAAGGCCTAAAACACCAAGCTTATGAGGACATAAGCACTAGAAGCATGCAAAACAAGACTCAAATGACTTAACGAACCCAAAATAGAGTTAAAATAGTCTAAATTAGAGGCTAAAACATGCTGAAATTTAGCTAAAACAAGCTAGAAAAATAAGCTAACACATAGAGCTATCTAGGCTAGCAAACAAGACACAAGGAGGGGAGGCTAACCCCTCCAAATTTGGACTTCAAAACAAGATTTTCACAACTGAAAATACTCTGAAAATTAGTGTTTAAAAGCTTGGAAAAAGATAGTACAAATATGGGAAACACAATTGACAACGCCTTACAAACAAGGTACAAAGAAGGGTGAGCCACCCCCTACCTTAAATGGCCTAAAACCAAAAATTTCAGCCCACAAAGACACAGTTTTTATAGCCCAAAAACAACCCAAAATCAATGGAAAAAAGATAGAAAAACAAGTATGCAAAGCAAGCTAAAAGGGCAAGTATTATACCTTTTGAAGAGATGAGTAATTCCAAGCTACAAAACCAAGCAAGTACACCCTCTAGAGCTCAAACCAAGCTTAAGAACACCTCAGCTCCAAGATGAGAAGATTTGGTTAAGGATGTATAGGCAAAGGTTTAGGAATTGGAGGCTAAAGTGTAGAGAAATGCTAGAGAGAGAGAGAATTGTAGAGACAGAGGAAAATTTTTTAGTTTAAAATTTTATAACCTTGCTACAAGAGAGAGGGGTCCCCTATATATAGAAAATGTGTAATTCCCTCAAGGAGATCCAACCCTATATGTGGGTGAAGATGGGTGCATCTGTGCAAACAACTGGCATAGCTGGTATAAAATATCTGCAAAACACACTGGTGGCCAGCCGGCCGGCCATCACTGGTGGCCGGTAAGCCACATCAGTGGCCGACAGCCCAAAAGTGATGGCCAGTAGCCTCAAAAAGTGGCCAGCAGGGCACCACAAACTGCAGGCTAGAAAGACCAAGGCATGGTCCAAAAATGAGACAAAAAGGATATAGGGTTTGAAAGGCTCAAAGTTGTGGCATTTTGCTGAGAACTTTGAGCACTTGGCGAGTAAACAGACTCATCATCAGGTGTGCATGCAAGGACGTCCAAGTCGTAAGGGCCATCAAAAATGGGGTGCCTACAATATCTGCGACTTTGACTTGCATCTTGGCGTGTCTAGCGAAGGTGCTACTTTGTTTACCATGATTACACAACCCACTGTGATTAACAAAGTCATAGAGGCATAATAGGGTGACTGTGAGGTGGAGACAATCCGTGAGAGGATCTCCAACAAAAAGGAAGAGAATGGTTTGAACATCCACTTGGATTTGAGTGTGAGGTATTTAGAGCGTTTGGTTGTGTTGAAATCATGTAGAGAGGAGATACTCTAATAGTTTCACCACTTACACCTTACAGTAACCTAGGAGACACTAAAGTATATCATGATCTTAGTCGTTAGTTTTGATGGAGAAGTATGAAATGGGGCGCCACCTTATTTATTTCGAAATACCTTACTTGTCAACATGTGAAGGTCAGGCATCAAAAAGTAGTTGGTTTGTTGCAACCCTTACCTATAGCTGAGTGGAAGTGGGAGCATATTACCATGGATTTTATAGTTGGGCTTCCGAGAACGCAACGGGGTAATGACGTCGTTTGGGTGATTGTTGATAGGTTGATTAAGTATACACACTTCATTACTATGTGCACTAGCGACACAGTTGACTACTTGATAGAGTTGTACATTAGAGATATAGTTTGACTTCATGGGGTCCTAGTGACCATTGTTTTGGATAGAGATCCTAGTTTTACCGCCCAGTTGTGGCAAAGCCTTCAAGAGGCATTGGAACTAAATTGACCCTTAGCACTGTTTATCATCCTCAGACCAACAGGCAATCTGAACGTACTATTCAAATTTTGGAGGACATGCTTAGAGCTTATGTCCTTGATTTCAAGGGGTCTTGGGAGGGACACCTACCATGGATTGAGTTTGTCTATAACAATAGTTATCAGGCGAGCATTAAGATGGCATTGTTTGAGGCCTTGTATGGCCGGCCTTGTAGATCACCAGCTTGTTGGGCCAAGGTAGGTGATACACCAATGTTGGGCCTGGAACTAATTCAAGAGACGACTAAGAAAGTTACTCTCATTCGAAAGAGGTTAGCTATGGCTCAAAGCTGACATAAGAGTTATGCCGATAAGAGGAAACGACCTCTATCCTTCGAGGTCAATGACCATGTGTTTCTTAAAATCTTGCTAAGGTGAGCTTTGATGAGATTCAGGAAGAGTGGGAAACTGTCTCCAACATTTATTAGACCTTTTGAGATTCTCGAGCAGATTGGGGAGGTGGCATACCCTTTGACCTTACTGCCATAACTTTCCAGGATTCATGACGTGTTTCATGTCTTTATGCTTAGGAAGTATGAACCCGGCCCTTTGCATGTACTTGATTGGGTTGACTTAGAGGTAGATGAGGATGCCTCATATAAAGAGTGACCGATTCAAATTTTAGATACCCAAGAACAAGTTTTGAGAGGCAAGACCATACCTTTGGTGAAAGTGTTGTAGAGGCACCATGTGGTTGAGGAAGTGACCTGGGAACGAGAGGCGGAAGTCTACTCCAAGTACCCAGATTTGTTTACAAATACTTAGTTAGGTTGAAATGTTAAACTCTTTAATGTTGTTTTGGGAGTTGAATTTTATTATTCTTAATTATGTACTGTTGACATTGATGTGATTTTGAACATGAGAGTTATTGTTGAAAACATTGGAATTAATACTAAAATTTCGTGTTGATGATTATTGTTGCGGTTATTGTTGGGATGGGATAGTTAATATGACCCTATTGAGAGCATGATCATAATTCTTGGAAAGTTAATGAGACTATGATCTATTGAATTAGAATTGAATTGTCATGTTATTAATTCACTATGGACAATGGTTGTCAATGGATTAGATTTAATCCGAATCCGACCCTAATCCGATCTTAAAATCCGAATCCGTTTACAAAACAATGCAATCCGGTGATCCGATAATCCGAATCCATTTATTAAACGGATTAAATATGCAAAAATCTGATCTGATCCGATAATCCGATTTGATTATTCTCAATTTGAATGAAGAAAACACAAAATGAAAAAAAAATCAAATTATATAAAATTGTAGCTCAATAAATAAATAAATGGATCGGATCGGATTATTGGATCTTATATCTAAAATTATCGAATTCGAATTCAGGTGATCTATAATTGGATATGGGATAAATAGATTTGGATCGAATTCGGGTTTGTCATAATCGAATTGGATTCAAATTTTGACAGATCCTATCCGAATCCGATACATTTACAGGCTTACTATGGACATTGTTATTGTCATTTGGAGTTTAATCTCATGGTTGTGTGTTGTTATCATTGTTGGGTTTTGGGAATTGTTTCATGGTGAGAGGAGAAGTTTAATTTCAGGGACGAGATTCCCTAAGATGGGGAGATTGTTATGTTTCGATTTTTTTTAAAGCAAATTGAGTATATTAATTCGAAATGTCTTTTCTTTTGGGGTCCTTGTTGCTATTGAGCTCTACGAGTCAAGTGTTGTCATCTATTCTTCTCTTTGTGATTATTCATTTCCATCCTAATGTGTTTTCTGAGGTGTCAACTTGCGTCTTTGGGTGTTGGAGTTAGTTCAGGAATGTGGGAATGCTCTAAGGTTGATTTTTGCATCACTTGTAAGTTGAGTCCGCTTGAGCGGTCCTTTTGTCACTCGAGCAGTAAACTAGTTCTCCTAGTTCTTTGTTTTGAAGTCTGAAATACTGTGAGTGTTCTTTAACTTCTTAAGTGAAGGTTTCACCGCTCACACGGTCTATCTATAGAAGACAGAGATTCTGGAAATTTGAATTCATCACTCGAGTGGTCTATCTACAGTTAATTCCGATAAATGTGTCCAATCACTTAAAAGTTGAGCCATCAAACACTTCTTCCTCACTTTTCATTCCTCTCTCTCTCTCTCTACATTTCACTTTTCTCTTTTTTCTCTCATCTCTCTCTAGAATACACCCACCAACCCTCATAAATTCCTTGATCTCTTCAAATCCATTGAAGTTTTGGCCCTTGTATCTTCATCAAATTTGGAGAGCTCATCAGGGGTTACGTAGTGCGCAATGGAGATCGGATTTCGACACTGTTGATTTTGCAGTTTTTCTCACAATTTCTTCTCTTAACTTGAGGTAGGGAGTTTCTTTGACTTATATATATGATTTTAGCATGTGCTTGCTTATTTTGATATGATAAGGGGTTTCGGATATGAGGTGTTGAGTTTTAAAAATGTTGAAAAAGTGATTTTCTTATGATATTATCCGAATTAATTTGTTTTGTGAACTTGTGTGCCTGTTGGGAGTGCATGGAGGAAAAATATCTTTGAAAATGAGGGAAATCCATATTGTGATCAAACCCTAGATTTTTTAGAAATTAGGAAAAAGTGGATTTTGTGAAAGATTATGCAAATGTTGGAATTTTTCAAGAAAATGATAAACTTTCACATGTTATTGTGTTGATTGAGATATCCACAGGATGGATGAGATTTGTTGTTGAAAAATTGATACAGATAACGTAATTTATATATGCTTGGACATGAATAGAAAATGGATATTAATTGTGAATATGAAAATCTGCCATATGTCACACATATGTGGGTAATGATTGTTGTTTTACATTGCGGAAATGTTGAGTATTGTGGGAAATTTGTGTAATGAGATTATATACTTTTTGCATTGGCATTTCATTCACTTGCATAGCTTTTGAATATATATTATTATGGCTATGCTTTTGGAAATTGAGTTATTGTTTTGAGAAAACAATTGATGACTTTGGAAATATTTTGGGGTAAATACGTTTGGTAAGTCCGAATAGGGGTTGTAGTTTGGTATTGTTTAAGTTGGCCTGAGTGACCAAGGTGAAAGACCGAAAACACGTGTGGAGTAGGTACCACGTGCCTTCCGGTTAGGAGCCGGTAAAGTGGGGATTGGTAGTACTTGGTATGCCTATTTGAAGGCACCAACCTAGGGATTACCTGAGTCATATTTACTGCCCTGTTTGTGCTTCTTTAATTCATTGGAAGAAAGTGTTTTTGGAAAGAGGATTGCATGTGATTTATAAAGGGACAAACTTATGGGGTTTTGAAGCATGACATCACATAGCATTTATGTTATAAAACTTCTTAAAACATATATACTTTGTTAAAATCTCTTTACTGGGCTTTGTGCTCACCCCTAGTGGATTTGTGCAAGAAAGGATGTGGTGATCCCGCCTAGTTAAATGCATGGGAAGTGTTTTGAAAGCATGCGGCTCTTTTATTTTTCTTATGTTGTTCATTTTTGTCAAAACAAGGGTTTTACTTGTATGGGTTTGATAACTATCTTTTGTGTAACCAGGCCTAAGCCCTAGAACTTATAGCCAACGGTGTATTCTTTTATATTGTTCTTTTTTTTTTCTTTTATTATTCGTCTCACATGCTGTGGATTCATACTTTAAGAAGATTGAATGTGTATTGCATATGGAACCCTTTTGTAAATCTCTCATATTATATAGAATACAAACATAGAGATTTAACCAGTTGAACTAAGATTGGTTGATTGAATAAATTAATCAGAGTTATTTTATGTCAATTATCTATGTAACGCCCTGGAAAATCACACTATAATATACAATAATAACATGTTCATGAGATCCTAAAAGGTCATCTTTCTCATTGAACTAAGAGTTGAATGGTTACAATTCAAATAATACATTCCCATGATGCCCGAGGTCCTTTCTCAATCCAATGAACTAGACAACTTATCGAAACAAAAGCCCTTTCGGCATACAACATTACAAAATACAAAAGATAGTTTTGTTACATAAGTCCTAAATAAAAAGAAACACTACTACACTCCTAACTTCACTTTCCCCAAGATGGCTAGTGTTTGGTCCTATCCATCAATGAGGTTGCACTTCATCAATTCCTGAAAAACAAATTAGGGATGAGCTATATGCCCAGTAGGAATACATTTATCCAGGTATCTAATCCTTTGAACAATATTATGGCATCCATGTGATAAAACAACACAATAAAATTTGTTTCGCAAATATATTCCACATTTCACAAAGAACTTTTATAATCTAATACAGATAAATTCAAATAATGTTATTTTGTTAAACAATTAAACATCCACAACTATGAAATCAATTCACATACATTCCACCACATGAGTCCAATTTAGAACAACCATTTCTTTTACATCGGAAAACAAACCCCCACATTTGTCGGCTACTATACGGCGAGAGGTGGGCACCCTAAGGAAAACCATCTGTTTTTCTACTTTCACCAGCTATTATACGGCAGGACTGTGTGGACACCCAAAAACATTTTCCCACATTCGTCCAGCGATAAGCCTAGATAGGGCATTTGGGCACCTTTTTAACTCCCCGCGCGGATACCAACACAACACCACATTTACTTACTCCCGACTCACACTTGGACTCATACATGTTCAACAATTATATCACATTTCAATCACACAATTAAACATCACACATCATCACATTTAAATATCACATATTATTCAAAGAACAATAACATTCAAGTCACCATTTCCTTAATTACATCAATATCCACACTTTCATCTCTCCAATTGTTCATCAAATTTCACGAATCAAGAGGTGTTTCCATTATCTTAGGTAATTTCTATCCAATTAGGAACTTAGGGTTTTTACCAAATTTGGGGGTTCTCATTCCTTGTCACCAATCTAGTTCCTTAGCCACATTTCTATTCATATTAAAAAGGGAAGAGATGAGGGATTTCAAATAATTTGTTAAGCAAATGAGTAATATGAGAAATAAGTGTTTAATCACACAAAATCTTCAAATTAGTTCACAAATCACATCAAATGCCATGAGATTCTTCAATAATGAAGACATACAAGGATAAAAGTATCCCTACCTCAACTATTAAGCCAAATATCCAAGATCATTCACGGATCTATCACAAACCCACAATCCAATCGGTTGATAATGACACTCTTCAAGTGTTCTTCGCCCCTATCAAACGATTTCGGGTGGATTTCAAGTGTATGAGAGGTATTTGATGGTAGAAATTTAGGGTTTCAAAGAGAGAGGGAGAGGAGATGGAGAATAGAAAAAGAAGTGTGTGAGAATGATCTAGAATCGTTGTGTTTAAAAGCTGATATCGCGTTCCCCGCTCGAGCTTGACTTTCTACACTTGAGCGTCCATACACAGTCAAGAGGTCCCACTCGAGCTACAACTTCCCTGCTCGAGCGGAGAAAGAAAAGTCTCAGAAGTTTTGCAGCGCTACAACGGAATTACTGGAAGCTAACAGTTCACGCTTGAGCAGGACTTTCCACGCTCGAGCGAACACGCCTGCAATGTAAAAAAATACTGGCAGCAACAATTCTATGCTCGAGTGACAGTTTCCCCACTCGAGCGGACCTGAAAACAAAATGTCACAATCTAGGGGCATTACAGACTGCTCAAGCGGTCAAAGATATGCTCGATCAGTGAATGAATGCTTTCAGTATCTCTACTTTCTCGAACAAATCACTCGAGCGGTCAAAAGCGTGCTTGAGCGATGAGTTTATGCTTGCAGGATCTTAGAAAATTTTGAAATTCAGAGTTTGCAAGGGTCTATGGACCACTCGAGCAGTAAATCTTGCACTCGAGCAAAGTATGTCCACAGTTCAAATTTGCAAATTTCGAACGGCCATAACTATCTAATGCAAACTATGTTTTAGGTCATTTTTGTATCTAAATCGAAACCCCGAAAATAAGCTTTCTAATGGTTCTAGCCTCACATCAAGATTCAAAGTGTGGAGAGAGAAAAAGGTAAAAATGTGAGGACTACTCATGGGACAATTAGCTGAATCAATGTTTTTGGTCCAATCTTACTCTACCGTCGCAATGCCACACCAATCAATGTTCTAACATCAACTAAAGAGATTATAATTATGATAATAAGGGAGTCAAAGGTAATCCCATTAGCTCAAAGAGTACAAGTGTTACAAACTCTTTAGGCTTGCAGTTTCTCATACTAGTTTCTAAGATACTGGACAGTTGCATTGGTTGCCAGAGCAAAGAAAAATGAGCGCTCAAGCGAAGTCATAGTTTCTTAAGTGGTTCAAGTGTTGAAAGTTTGTTACTATTGCTTATCTTGACATATCACTCGAGCAGTCAACTAGAACTCAATTTGTAATAATTGTTCCAACTCTTCAGATCTAGATCTAACTATTTTGAATTTCTCTATGAAAGCTCCTCAAACAGAGAATGAGATATAAGATTGAGTTCTTTGAGTTTTTCCTTGATAATTGAGCGATGTATCTCATACATCTCAAGTGATTGATTTTCAATTCAAAGGAGAGTCATTCGTGATCATTCTTCAATGTTCTTTTGGTGGAATCAACTTAATAAGCTTCAAATTCTAAAAGCAAATTGGTTTGAAGATGGGATAGCATCTCTAGATTAACTAGATATGGATTCACTAGGAGGTAGATTGGGTGAGCTTTGTCTTAGTGGATTTTCTTAGCCTCTTTGGCTTGTATTTTTTTTAGCAATTGCATTTGGTGGACTCCAGTTGGAATTGTTTTTTCCTCGTTAAATCCCTTGTGTTCCATCTATTGATTGCTGAGTTCAAAGCTAAATGAATTTTATTGAAAATGAGCATTAACTTAGTGTGTTGAAAATTGTAGTATCCATGATTTTGATTTGTGTATCAGATTGGAGATAATCATAAATCACATATCTAGAGTTTAGGTTTTCCAAGTGTGCACTGGGTAATCAACGAATCCAAAGCCTAATCTAATGATTGTTGTTTAACTGTGTTATGCACAAATGAAACCAGATCTCAAATACCTTTACATTTAAACCACCAAGTAGAAGAGGAGAAATAGGAAATATAAATTATAGATAGAAAACAAAAAGTTCCATCTCCAAATGGCAACTTTTTCCATCTTTGTGTTGGGATGGGTTATTCCATAGATTCAAAAGTTACTACTTTGATTTAAACTCAAAAGTTACACCACTTTGTTTAAACTCACCACTCACGTCTCTTTATTAAATCATAAAATATATATATATATATATATATTTAAATATAAATTATTCAATAGGAGTTAGGATGGGATTGAAGGTCCTGTTTGGCACTAGAGTAGATTTAGTTTAAAATCGCTTTTATAGTCCTTCAAAAGCTTTAAGGTTAATGCATCTTTAAAACACTTTCATGTTTAAGCACATACCAATTAAACAATAACTATTATGAAAGTCCATTAAGTGCAACAATCAACAGTGCCAAATCTTTTTACAACATAAGAATTGGTATCTCTCGTGGTTAATGTCAAAATATATGCAAATTACACTTAGGTTCCATTTATTTTGACGTAAAATATTTTTGTCAAAAATATTTTATTCATTTTCATTGTTTTGTTGAACAGAAAGTAAGTAAAATATTTTTTAAAGAAAATTTGTTTGCATCATTTTTTTAAAAATGACTTAATTTTAAAAAATTATGTAAGTCAATTTTTACAAAGTTGACTCTCACTCACTCCCTTCTCAACACATTTAGCCTTTGCAAATAAGTATCTTAACTCACTAAAAGAATCATAAATGACACTATATTGAATCAAAATTTCATTTTTAGGCAATAAAATATTTTTGTTTTAAGTGTCAACCAAATGCCAAAACACAAAAACAAAAACATTTTGTGTAAAATTAATTTACAAGAAAAGTATTTTTTATGTAAAATATTTTACGTCAAAACAAATAAAGCCTTAGTAACCTACTTTATACTCTGTCTCACTTTATCTCTTAACCTTTTAATTGTGATACGAAACCGTTCAAACTTTTCATCAAGTTCCAATCTAAGTCCAATGATTAACCCATTTTAGAGAAACAAACGAAAAATCCCAGCGTAACTGTTAGGTGATATTATTGAAAGGGTATATAAAAACATAAATTCACAATCCCTTTCTACCCAAACCACACATGTACTGCCAACTGCACTTTAAAAAGCTTATATACATGTATATTTATTCACTTTGTAATTTTCATTCAAATTTATTTCCCTTTGGTCTTGTACTTTTTAATTGTAACAAAGAAGTTCTCAAACTTCAATCTTGTCTTTATGTAATTTTTTCCTCACTCATTATTAAAAATTTGATAGAAAGTGTTAGAGAAATAAATGATTTTCCACAAATGTAAATCAATCGAAGGAAATAAAAATAATGCTGAAAAGCAAATCAACAACGACAAAAGAATTTTTACGTAGTTCCCTCAATGTAAGATACGTCCACAGGACTGTAGTCCAATTTTACTATCAACCAAGAGTTTTCAAATGATTACAAACAAAATACAAAAGTTTCACAACTACCCTTAAATAAATTCTAAATAATTAAGAGTAGAGATCTCACCAAATAGACCAACAAATTATATTCAAACAAGCTACTGAAAAACCAAGATAATAGATCCAAATTAGTCTCCACTGAAGCAGCCAAATAAGCACCCAAATAGTAATTCGATGCAGCCAGAAACTGAAAATAGAGAAGACTTCGAAGCACTAGCCAAAAGCAGCAACAAAAAGAGCAATAAAGTTTTAAAAACATCACTATTGTAATGCCCCAAATTTAATTACTCGAATATTATTATTTAATCTCTAATTATAGTCCATTTCCATAATAATAATAAAAGCGGAAGCAAGAATAAATAGTTAAACAATAAATGTTCTCTCTCGTATGTATAACATGTGCCCTTAGGCTTACACAGAAGAAAATAAAACAAAACAAATAAATAAAAAGGGACCAACCCTTATTACAATAAGATGGCATTCCGCCTACAAGTAATAGACCCCATGGCCAACAAATAAGGAGACTCCATGGTCTTGAACAATATTCCAAACTTCTCACTTGAAAAATGGTTAACAACGTGGGATGAACACTAACATCCAGTAGCGATCCTAATGATTCTAAACAATAGTATATTATAGATATATATGATCATGAATGCTCCAGCTCAATAAACATATATATATATATATATATAGATAGTGTTATTTTTCATATCCAAAATATACGTACATAATACGTATACTTTTTCTCAAAAGAATCCTTTTTTATCATTTCAAGAAAATCCATTTTCAGACCTTTGTAACTCATCATTTTCAATTCAAAAAGATTTTCAAAACTAAATCACATCTCGAATATCATACACACATTAACCATTTCGGCAACTCTACAACTCATCTTTTCCAATCCAAATGATTTCATCACTTTGTTTATTTTCAAAATCAATCCACAATTAATCCTTTGTAATCTCGTGCTACTCATTTACATCAAACAACACTCACATTATTACCGAATTCAATATCCACCTCATAACACAACTTCAACTATATTCTCAATACATATTTTCGTCAACGATAATCTCTTCAAATATACACACATTAGCAATAAAACCTCATAATAATATAAACAACTTATGGTTTCGCCAAGCTCCACGTTACCATCGTGGTCTCGCCAAGACCTATGTCTGCCTACTTTACCGATTGCTAGCCGAAAGGAACGCATTACCTCTATATAGCACAACCTGCTTTACCGGGTGCAAACTGGAAGGAACGCATTACCTCTATATAGCACATTAGCCCGCTTTATCGGTTGCTAGTCAGAATGATCGCATTACCTTTATATAGCACAATCACATTCCATAACACGTGCATCTCAATTTCCTTTCATTTATTCTCATATAATTATGTAATTATGTAGTTAATCAACAACACATAAGGTTTCATATCAACCTATTTCACATCCATTCCACAACAAATAATATCATTCTCCACCAATGGTCAAGGACAAAACCTCTAAGCATTTAATAGTAATAATATAAATTATTATAAACAAGTTAGTGTGATTCTCATAACATTTCCATACCTCAATATTACTAATATTGTCTAGAGTTAGATTAACAATTATATCATTTCGTAATGTCCACAATTGATTCCACTATTTTCAATCACCAATATTTACAATGTAGGCCAATTTCATGATAATCATTTACTTCATTCTCTCTCTACTTTTCATTTCTAGTTCACAATGATTATTACAATAATCTATTAATTACTTTTTAACTATCACATTTTTCAATTTTCCAATAACAATACCTAGCTCAACCATTCATAAACATTAACTCTTTTTCGTACTACATAACCATCAAATAAAAATTAAGGTTTTTCATTTTAAACTTCACAACTAACTTTTAATAGCATCAATTCATCATATATTCACATCACAAGATCAACCATTGAAATTTCCTTCTCTTCCCATTTCAGATTTCTTATTCACGAAAAAATCAACATGACTCAATGTTTATATAAGAAAAAAATCATCTTCTCTTTTCATTCTCATAAACATTAAATTAAAAAATTAGGACTTTTTATTTCAACCATAATAAACATGTTCTCTTAGCTTAAAATTTTCATAATCAACAACAAAATATAAGATTAAACTATTTGATTCAAGACCCAAAATCTCATCCACATGTATTTCGAAAATTTGTTTTTTTTTTTTTTTTTTTTTTTTGGCCAACAAGAAAGAAAAGGTATCTAGTCTATTGTATAAAGTAAATAATTGACTTGGTGTGAATGTATAGCGACCCCGGTCTTTTCCCATTTGATTATTGTATCCGGACTGTTCCGTAGATTCTGTCATTGTATAATTGTTGTTGTTGTTGTTCCTTATTTTCTCTTTTGGAATTTTAGGGTGTGTTGGGCAGGTTTGTTCAGGTTGGTTGGGTTTAGAAACCAAGTGTTGCTGTCCAGGATTTTGGTTATTCGCTCGAGCGAGGAGTTTGTCGCTCGAGCGAGATGTTGTTTTGGTTCTTCGCTCGAGCCGGGGTTTGGTAGCTCGAGCGAGAGTTTGCGTCTGGGTTGGACCTGTAGCTTTGCATTCTTGGCTCGAGCGAGCTTTTCTTCGCTCGAGCGAGTTAGTTTGTTCTTCGCTCGAGCAATAGTTCCTTCGCTCGAGCGTGAGTCTGGTTTCAGACCTGAGGGTTTGAGTTCTTCGCTCGATCGAGCTTTCTTTCGCTCGAGCGAGCTTTTGGGTTGTTGGCTCGAGCAAGGCTTCCTTGGCTCGAGCGTAGATTCTCTGTGTCTGGTCGCTCGAGCGCTACCCTAGTTCCTTTGGTAGAAAGGTAGAGCTTCACGAGATCTTTCTTTTAATCTGAAAAGGAGAGGATTTGGAGCACTTTGGATTTTGGGTCATCATCTCCATCTTCTCTATTTTAGTTGTGATCTTCAAGGTAGGGATTTCCTACTCTATTCTATAAGCTTTGTTCTAAGTTTGGTATTTTGATAGGTTGGGGACACTTTGATAATTTTGGGAACAAAACCTAGTTAAATTGCTAAATTGATTGGAGTAATTGATTTAAGGAAAATTGGGGAATTTGGTTAAAACCATGAAATTGGGGAATTTATTGATTAAATGGTGTAGTTGGTTAGTTTAATCACTCACCTATGAGAATGTTGGAATTATGTTAGTTGATACATTTATTTCCTGTTTAGAAATAACTGTTTTGGGCTATCGGTGGAGGATAGTCGTGATTGTTGTAGACATTGCATGTGGATTAGGAATAACTGAAACTAATCACATTGGTTAAGTCGTTAATTTTGAATATTGCACTGATACAGAAAATACGTGTATTGATTGAGCATTGCATGTGCATTTGCATTTATATTGTTTTGTGTGGGAGGAGATAGGGGATGTACTCCACGGTTTAGGGGAAGATAGGGGATGGACCTCTAAACCGGATTTTGTTTGGGAGGAGATAGGGGATGGGCTCCATTAGCATCACTTTTATGTGTGCTTATTATATTGAAGTGTTTTTATTGATACAGCACTAAAATGTGTATCAATCTGGAAGTATGAAGTGTTTTGATTTGAGCTTGAGTCTCATTTGTTTGTTGATATTGGAAGGATGTGAATATGGTATATGTAATTCACTGTTGTAAGTTTGGCCAGGTTCTGAGCCATGTTGATAAAATTGGAAAGTAAATTGTATTTTAGACAATAGTGTCATGAGACTGTAAAATGAAGTGGTTGATTATCTTGGTTAACCATCTGTCAAATACTATTGCTTTATTCATTTTCTTATATGTGGTTTAGTATATTTCTGCTGGGCTGTGGCTCACCCTTTATGGGAACATCATTTTCAGGTTCAGGTGATAAGCTACCTCCAAGGACTTAGCTTTGAAGGACTTGGATTCTGAAGTCTATTTTTTTTTAGTTGTTTGTTTTTGGTTGTTAGTACATGTAAACATTCAAGCCTAGGGCTTTTCTTGTATTGAGTTAGAACTCATATTTTTGTATCCAAGTGTTGGCTTGGAAAGATGTAAGCCTGTAGGGCATTTTATTCGATGTTACATGTATTCGATTATTTAGTAATACTCTGATGAATGAATTAATAAAATGTCTTCTTTAAATAATGCATGTCAATGATATATAATGGGTTAATTTTTGAGGGCGTTACAAATTCTTACCTCAAAATATGAAGAAAAGAAAATCTAAAAATGCAAAGCTTGCTGGATCAAGAATCAAAGACTGCCGTTATGAAAAGTACGACGAGCTCTCCAATTTCCCTTTGCAAAGATTATGCAAAATCTCACTCTAAGGACTCTCACTCTAAGTTCAGAACTTGAGAAACAATGGTGGAAATTGGAAAAAGAGCGAGACGAACAACTCTTTGAGAAAGGGCAAAAAAAATAAAAAGAAAGGGGAAGTAAATTGCACTCACCTCCCCTGAGGATTCTGTGATGTCCTGGGTCTTGGACTTGATTAGTATTGACTAGTAAGTTTGTGTGCATTCTTTCGGTGTTTTGTTTATCGTGTTGGATTGTTGAAATTTCTTTCCTAATCTTACTTAACCTCTCATAACTTTTCCAGGTTGAAAATTTTGAGTTTTGGGCATTGGAACTTGTCTTGAGTTGCAAAATAAAATTCTAAGTTTCTGGGCAAACCGCTCGTGTAGATTTGGAAACCGCTCTAATGGATCCTTATAGAGTTTTTCAAGTTTTTGAGAGTTTTCTGGGCAGAAAATTGCTCAAGCGGATTTTGGTGGACTTTCTAGGCAGCTCTCTGGAGCAAATCGCCTGTGAAGGCAAAAAAATCTGCTTATGCGGATTTTGGCACGTCTGTCTCGAATTTTGTGCACTTTTCCTCAAAACTGATGCCCAAAAACGTGTTTTGGGCACTTTTTCACTCCTCTCTCCCTATACTCATCTTTTCTCTCCCTTCTTTCTACAAACACACCCAAATCCAAACTTCTCTCTAAGATTTAGCTCAAATCTTCAACAGTTTGAGGGGGCTTTTTACACCAAATCTAAGAAGGCGACGAGGGCTACATTTATAACTGATTGGATCGAGTTTTCACCAACTTTGAGTTCTAGGGTTTTCTTCTTCTTCATCTCCCAAGCTTAAGGTAAAGATAATCATTGAGTTATATATATATTTTTGCAAGATTATGTTTATTTGAAGTATTTCTAATTTAGCGATCTGGGTTTTGACCCGACCTTCATAGTATTCTGAACTCGAGCTTTGTGGTTTAATATTGTATCCATGTCTTGTTTTCCTCATTTGACTCTTTGCATTTGAGCTTGAGGGTATGTTGGGCATGTTTGGAATAGGTTGGTGGTTAGGTGGTCTAAATTGTTCTTGCCCAGATTTTGGTCTCTTCGCTTGAGCGAGGCTTCTTGTGCTCAAGCGAGTCTTATGTAATTTGCTTCTTCGCTCGAGCAAGGTTTCTTGCGCTCGAGCAAGGTCTGAGGGTTCTCAGGTTTCCTTCCCAGACGCAGCATTTCTGGAGAAGATGGAGTTCTTCGCTCGAGCGAGGCTTCTTGCGCTCGAGCGAGCGTTGTGTTATTTGTTCCTTCACTCGAGCGAGGCTTCTTGCGCTCGAGCGAGCGTTGTGTTATTTGTTCCTTCGCTCGAACGAGGCTTCTTGCGCTTAAGCGAGGATGTGCTTCTGTGAAATACCTGAAGGTATGTATTCTACGCTCGAGCAAAGCTCCTTGCGCTCGAGCGAGCGTGTGCTTCTGTGAAACTTTTGACGCTTTGTATTCTACACTCGAGCGAGGCTTCTTGCACTCGAGCGAGGTCACTTGTTGTGTCTGGTCGCTCAAGCAACAACTCCTTTGCTTGAGCGAAGACCGCGTATATTAGTTCGCAGCAGAGGAGTTTTATATCACTTTTTGAATCTCTTGTTGCTAAAAACCCTATATCGGCTGTCTCTCTCTAAAATACTCTCTATCTACAAATACTCCATAATCTAAGGGTCTCTCCACCCTACTCCCTTTGATAAAGAGTTAGAGCATCTTGTGGGCTTCCTCTTGATCTGATCAAAATCGAGTTTGGGCACCTTTGAGTTTCTTGTTCATCTCCTTTGAGCTTCTACACTTGAGGTAGGGATATTCTACGCCTTGTGATGGTTTTTAACCTAGGTATTTGTCATTTTTGTATAAATTGTGGGATTTGGGGAGGTTTTAGTGAAGTTAGGGTTTGAAATCAAAAACTAAACAGGGGTTTTCCATGTGGATCTCTAAAGTGACTATAGGCCTTGTATATGATGTTTGTCTAGTGCTAAATGGTGAAATCTAGTCATTTGATTGAATTTGGGAAAAATGGGAGATTTGCTCTAATTTGAGTTAAATAAATTATTTTGTATAAATAGTGGAATTGATGTGGGAAATATGAAATTGGGAGGGTGTATGAATGAATGGTATAGTTGGATTTGTCATATCACTCACCTATGGAAATTTGATAAATTATCTGTTTAAAAGATTGTATATCTGTTTAGAAATATTTGCTTTGGGCTATCGGTGGAGGATAGCTATGATTGTTGTAGACAATGCATGTGGATTAGGTGAACTAGAACCATCGTTAAATTTACGTCATTGAATATGACGGTATGTTTGAGATATTGAATATGTGTCGTGGTTAGTTATTCTATATGACGGTACTGTTAATGCATTGTATATGTATTTTGTTTGGAAGGAGATAGGGGATGTACTCCATTGTTTGGGAGGAGATAGGGGGTGGACTCCATTTAAAATTAAGTTGGCTGGAGTGAAAGTCCCGAAATCTTATATATTTGGGTGCCGATTCCCTCGGATGTGAATCCCGTAAAATGGCAAGAATGTTTAAGTGTTTTGAATAAGAAAGGTTCTTGAATTGTGAACCAATGAATTGTAGTTTCATTTGGTTTGTTTCAATGAAAATGAACTTCACCCATAAGTTGGTTGTAAAGAAAAAGGACGGAAATGAATTGAGATACTATAATCTACGTTAAATGGTCTTGGAGAGAATATAAGTTGGTTATGTAAATTGAACATTTACGTGATACTCATTCTTTAGTTAAACTGCATATATTGTGTTAGTTTATCTCTACTGGGCTTTTTGGCTCACCCTACTTGGAAAATCATTTTCAGTTACAGGTAATATGACACCTCCAAGGACATAGCTTGGGAGGACCAGGGGCTGAAGGCTCTGTTTTTGTTATATTTATGCTTTAATGTTTATTCAAGCTGAGGGCTTTATAGGTAAAAGAGTTAGGACTCTTTCTTTTGTTGTAACCAAGTGATAACTTGGAAAGATGTAAGACCGTAGGGCATTTACTTTGTTGTTGTTATCTTAATATTACATCCTATAGATTCAGGATAAACATTTATGAATGTATAATGCATGTGATATCTCTTTTGTAATATAAACTCTGATGAATAAAGTATACCACTTTGTTATGTTCATGGACCTTATGAATGGTTTATTGGTGTTATATTTTGGGGGCATTATATCTTACATGTTTGAGTTATGGTTTGGCTTGATGAACCCTAGATGATGTTAGAAAATGATTTTTTTTTTTCTATTTGTCCCAAAACTTTTGGGAATATGAACTATGTTCTAAGGTGTGGGTGTTGTTTTGAAAAAATCTTTTCAAAAATGGAACAAAATCCTTGTTTTTGTGGAAAATTTAGAATTTGGGGATTTTAGGAAAATGTTGAGACATTGTAAAATTTATGCTTAATAAATTGTTATGTGAAGAAATGATGGAGAAATTTCTATAGTTGTATTAAAGGAGGAAACTCATGGAGAAAAATGAAAATTGTTGACTTTGAAGCTTATTGTTGATTTGTCATGGAAAACCAATGTTTAGAAAATGATTTTTAACATGTGGAGAATACATGTATGTTGATGTTGTTACATTATCTCTTAGAAATATATTATGATGTTATATTGATAAGAGATATGAAAATTTGATCACAATGGAGGATTGTGTGATGGAATTGAAAATTGGACTATATTAATGCATTGTTTCATTATTGCATTGCCACTCCATTTTATTATTGTTGCAATTAATTTTGAATCTTGCATTGGAAAAGTATTGTTTGAGAAAGGAAATTTTTTGTGAAACAAGATCTTTTTGGATTTGTTTTGGGGCAAATACATTAGTAAGTCCGGATAGAAGATGTAGTTGGTATTGGTTAAGTTGGGCTGAGTGTCCATTGTGAAAGACTAAAAACACGCACGAAGGAGGTACCACGTGCCTTCCAGTTAGCAACCGGTAAAGTAAGAATTAATAGTGCTTGTTATGCCTACTTGCAGACACCAACTTAGGGATTACCTAAGTCTTATTTACCACCCCTTTTGAACTACATTGAAATCATTGAATTGTTAAATTGTCAAATTGCATTGTGCACAAAGGTTTCAAAAGATATATATATGTATATGTTTTTGAATATGACATGGCATATACATTCATCTCCGGAGATTGTATAAAATGTATATACTTTGTTAAGATTTTCCTCCTGGACTTTGTACTCATCCTATGGGATTTTGTGCAGGAAAGGATGTGGTGTGCCCGCCGAGTTAAAGGTGTGAAATATATTTTGAGAGCACAAGACTCTCTTCTTTTGTTCTAATTATTTTTGACAAACCAAGATCTTTATATGTATAGGTTTGAAAACTACTTTTGTGTAACCGGGTTTAAACCATGGAAAATGATAGCCCTTGAGGGCATTGAATTGTACTTGATGTATTGTGTCACATGCTATAGATTCATATTCTAGGAATGTTGAATGTATAACAATATGTGGAACATTCTTTTATAAATCACTGGAGTTTAATGAATATCCATGTTGGAGATTTGATGACAATGTAAATGTTGAGACTTTATTCCTTATATATATATAACATTGGAAGGGTTGATTAGTTGTAATGCCCCGAAGTAATTCAACATCAACCACCACATCAACTAATATTTACTAAATAATGACAATAATCCATCCATCTTTACATGATTAATGAAACGAGCTTATGCAAAAGTTTCATATGCGGATATACATTCAATGATAAGAAAAGAACACATGAATTTATAGCATGTGAAGCATCTAGTCTCAAATAATTAAAATGCCCATAAGGGCTTACATCTTCCAAGGCAATAGACCGATTTCACAAAATGGTCTCTCGAACCCATACATGTCTAGCCCTTGGCTTACAAAAATTTACCACAAAATAAAGAGCAATCTACTCTTCTCAAAAGATATCCATGTCCTCAACTCAGCGGGATCACCACATCTTTACCTGCACCAAAATCCCATAGGGGTGAGTATAAAGCCCAGTAGAGAAACCTTAACAAAGTATATACATTTATGCAAGATTTTCAACATTTAATGCAAATGCAAATGCCATGCAGTGCCATTTTGAAGATAATCCCATGTCATGCTTTTCTTGAAAATCACCATGTTCTCAATAACATTTTGCAATCTCATCAATTTCAAACTTCCAATTTAATCATTAGGGGCAGCAAATACAACTTTGGTAATCCCTAGGTTGGTGTCTGGAAGTAGGCTTAACAAGCACTACCAATAACCCCACTTTACCGGTTGCCAACCGAAAGGGAAGTGGTACCTCCTCCGCGCGTGTTTTCAGTCTTTCACCCCGGACACTTAGGCTATAGCGACCCCGGTCTTTTCCCATTTGATTATTGTGTCCGGACTTAGGTTCCGTAGATTCTGTCATTGTATAATTGTTGTTGTTGTCCCTTATTTTCTTATTTGGAGTTATAGTGTGTTGGGCAGGTTTGTTTCAGGTTGGTTGGGTTTAGAAACCAAGAGTTGCTGTCCAGGTTTTTGGTTCTTCGCTCGAGCGAGGAGTTGTTCGCTCGAGCGAGAGGTAGTGTTTGATTTGGACCTGTAGCTGTGCATTCTTGGCTCGAGCGAGCTTTTCTTCGCTCGAGCGAGTTAGTTCATCCTTCGCTCGAGCTATAGTTCCTTCGCTCGAGCGTGTGTCTGGGTTCAGACCTGAGGGTATGAGTTCTTCGCTCGACCGAGCTTTCTTTCGCTCGAGCGAGATTTTGAGTTGTTGGCTCGAGCAAGGCTTCCTTGGCTCGAGCGTAGTTTCTCTGTGTCTGGTCGCTCGAGCGCCCAAGTCTTCGCTCGAGCGAGCCTGTCCAGTTTATATACACAGCAGCGGGATTTGATCAGTCTTTTTCATATTCATTTTTAGCCTATTGTAGAATTAGAGGTAGAAAAAAAACATGTACTAATTATAGCGGAGTAGAGTGATTTTAAAGAAAGATTATAAATTTTGAAGTTTAATTCGCAATTAGCAGATAGATCAATGCGGTGGATTGGGTGGTATTTTGCACAATTCTATATTTTGAAGTTTAATCCGTAGTTAGCGGTTCATGAAATTGAGGAATTTATTAATTAAATGGTGTAGTTGATTTGTTTAATCACTCACCTATGAAAATGTTGGAATTATATTAGTTGATTCATTTATTTCCTGTTTAGAAATAACTGTTTTGGGCTATCGGTAGAGGATAGTCATGATTGTTGTAGATACTGCATGTGGATTAGGGAGAACTGAAACTAATCATTGATTAAGTTATCACTTTTCACTGTTAAATTAATACAGCCATTATGTGTATTGATTGTGTGTTGTATATGTTATGTGTTTACATACATTGTTTTGTGTGGGAGGAGATAGGGGATACATTGTTTTGTGTGGGAGGAGATAGGGGATGGACCTCTAAACCGGATTTTGTTTGGGAGGAGATAGGGGATGGACTCCATTAGCATTACTTTTATGTGTGCCTATCTATATTGAAGTGTTTTATTGATACAGCACTAAAATGTGTATCAAACTGGAAGTATGAAGTGTTTTGATTTGAGCCTGAGTCTCATTTGTTTGTTGACATTGGAAGAATGTGAATTTGATATATATATAGTTCACTGTTGTAAGTCTGGCCAGGTTCTGAGCCATATTGATAATGTTGGAAAGTAATACGTATCTTAGACATTAATATCATGAAACGGAATAATGATGTAATTGATTATCTTGGTTAACCATCTATTGAATGCCATTGCTTTATTCAATGCTTATATTTGGTTTAGTATATTTCTACTGGGCTGTGGCTCACCCTTTATGGGAACATCATTTTCAGGTTCAGGTGAAAAACTACCTCCAAGGACTTAGCTTGGGAGGGCTTGGCTTCTGGATTTTGAAGAAGACTATCTTAGTTAATTGTCTTTATTTATTAGTACATGTAAACATTCAAGCCTAGGGCTTTCCTTGTATTGAGTTAGAACTCATATTTTTGTATCCAAGTGTTGGCTTGGAAAGATGTAAGCCTGTAGGGCATTTAATTTGATGTTATATGTTATGTTTTCGTTTAGTAATACTCTGATGAATGAATTAATAAATTGTTTTCATTGAATAATGCATGTCAATGAAATGTATATAATGGGTTTATTTTGAGGACGTTACATAGGCCAACTTATCAAATTCATCTACACCTCCTAACCGGACTTACCAACGTATTTACCCCATAACATTTCAATAGTTCTCATTCACAATATTCTTTTCTTAGTGTAATGTTCTCAACTCAATTTACGATGCAATACAATCAATTGAAAGAATATATAATGCAAATGATGCTCAAAATTTCATAACATCCTTCTGTTTTTAAGTATCCCATCAATGCTACAATGTCAACTACATATCCCATTTTCCTTCTTTTAATAGAAGCCAACAAAATACTACTAGTTCAATTAAGTGCAACATCACATGACAACCTTCACATTTTGTACCATCCTCAATACCTTAGCCATTTCAAGGCCTTTTGCAATATCCTTGAACATTAAAGATTTCAATGTTCTTAGTTCATGGGACTCAACAAATAGATCCACTCATCACTATGCATGTATAAGCATTTGTTAACAAATTCAAATATAGTCCCCAATTTCTCATGCTTCAAGGGGTCATCATACTTAAAAGCAATCAATATAGAATACTCACATTTTTCAAAGAAAACCCTCAATTTCTAGGTTTTCACAAAAACCCTAATATTTTCCATTTCTTATGTAAAACCTCACTATACACCCCAATCTTCAACCCATGTGTCCAATATTTCAAGAAAGATCATTAAAAGAATAAAGGATGAGTTTCTTCTATAACATCCCCAATTTCTTAAATCAAAAACCCATTTTCAAAATCAATCGAGGAAAAGTTCAAAAAAAGTCAATTAAAAGCTTGCCAAATGTATATATAACTCAAAGGAGACCCTACCTCAAATCTTGTTGAAGATATTAGTGAAACCCTAGGATCAAGGATGAGAGAGCTTTGATTTCTACCACACCAAGTGAAACTCTAGCTTTTGATCTGCAAAGCTTGAGAGGGAGAGATGATGATGATGATGATGATGATGAATCTAGATCCAAGGGGTTGCAAAATCAAAGAGTTTTAGTGTTTGAAGAGGTTTTCTAGAGAGAATGAGGAGAAAAATAGGGTTTAGAGTGAGAGGGAAATGCCTAAAATGTGATACACACACGGCAAAAAAGAGAGAAAAAAAATAGAGATTCGGACTTCCCAGAATGCCGCACTTGCGGTGCCCAACCCCGTACGTGTGGAGCGTCTTTCCCCGTACGTGCGGCCCACAACCCCACACGTACGATGGTCCCCCGCACCTCAGTCCGCACCTGCCTTTTAAGCAGTGTGCAACCCTCTGCAGTCCAACCCTCACCGCACGTACAGCCTCACTCCCCGCACGTGGGGCCCCACCCCGCACGTGTGGCCTAAGGACACCGCACGTGCGGCCCTGGCCCAGCAATTCACAATTTTCTGGTTCGGTCCCCAGGCATTCCGGACTCCACCGTGCACCCACCAAAACAAAAGAAAAGCCGACCCGAAATAAACAAGGGTGAGAGTCAGAGAAGAGACATTCCAGACCGCACGTGTGGCCTAAGGACACCGCACGTGCGGCCCTAGCCCAGGAATCCACAATTTTCTGGTTCGGTCCCCGGGCATTCCGGACTCGACCGTGCACCCACCGAAACAAAAGAAAAGCCGACCCGAAATAAACAAGGGTGAGAGTCAGAGAAGAGACATCCGGGCAGAACAATTTCAAAGAAAACGAAAATGAAGAGACGTGTAGCAAAACCGATCATCACAATTTGGAATCAAGTTAATGTAAATGGAAGTTAATGAGTACTTATTGTGTCATTTATTCAGAGCGTTACAATTTCTGACAATTATAGGGACCTCTTCTGTAGTTTTAATAATTATGGAAACTACCCTTACTTTTTCTGACATTATCAATATTCCCCCTCCCGTTAATTTAAGCCTGTCTCACAATTATTATTATTACTTATTATTTATTTTTATTTTTTTGTATTTCCTTGACTTTTTTTTTCCCTACTATAAGCTTTGAACATGAGTTTTTTTTTAAAAAAAAAAATCAATCATTAATGAAATTAAGAAAGAATATCCATGTTTCTTATTTGAATTAATTTTGAGATTTCATTTAATAAAAATAATTTAAATGAAAGAAACAAAGAGGGAGATATAGATTTCAGATATAATAAATAACAAATTATTGGAGTATTTTATTATTTTCAAATAATTTATTTCTTCGAGTAAAATTCTATTTTAATTAGATGTAAGAAATGACAAATTTAAATAGTTTATTATTCTTAAATGATTTCTTTATCTTTCATTCTCTATCATCTAATTTTAATTTATTGTAACGTGATTAGATATTTTTTCACTTTTTTATTTATTTTTAAAAATTTTATTATTAAGGTGAGAAATATATATTGACTTATTTTTTTTAATGATAATTAAAATTGAGAATAATATAGGAGTGTGAAAAGATAAAATGATAATTTGTTTTTTAAAATATATATTTATGAGGTAACATTTGGTAATTTTTATAAGTCAATTTTTTTATTATAAATATAAAATGATATTATGTTTATTTTTCTTTAAAAAAATTAATACAAAAATATGTTTACAAAACAAAAGAAAAATTCATATTTTGTAAGTTGCTATGATATTGGGTGATGCTAGCTAACATTGATGAAAGAGAAAAAAATATGATGAAAAAAATTGAGGAAAAAGAATAGAGAAGAGAACAAATAATAATAATAATAATAATAAATTATATGGTGTTGCTATTTGCTGCGGTGACATGAAAAAATGAACGAGAAAATAAATAGAAAGAAAAAGAAAGAAATAAAATAAAGAAAATGGAAAGAGAGGAATAATTTCTCCAAATATATATTTTTCATACCCAAAAAAAAAATCAAATGCCTATATGTTTTTTTTAAATTTTTATTCAAACTCTAATTTCTTAAAATAATTATTATAAAATTGGCGGTCTTTTTAAAAAATAAAACATCTTTTATACTTTGTTTCGTAATTTTCAAATAAAAGATTGTATTTAATCTAGTATAAGGTTTAACGATGATCAATTTGTGATGACCGGTTCCTTTTTCTCCTTTTCATTTCTTCTTCGATCCGTTTTCCGTTATCCTCGTTGAATTTGAAACGTCCGGGAATGATTTTCTTTTTCGTATCTTAGTCGTTGTTGAATTTCACTTTTTCGGAAGGTGTGCGAGTGAGTCTGGGGTACCCGGGAGCGAAGTTGAGATTTTGAGCGGCTGGGCCAAGGCGTACGGGGCCCTAGGCCGTACATGTGGAGGAGGGCCGCTCGAGCGGTGGAGCTTGACACCTAGATTTTTTGCTACTGTCTAGAGCGCACGAGCGGAGGAAGTGGGTCGCACGAGTGGTCAAGGTGGGCAGCTCGAGCGGTAGAGTTGGCAGCATGAGCGGCCAATTGGGCAGCCTGAAACTCTGTTTTTTATAATATTTTGGTCCGATTTTTTTACACATTTTGCTCATTTCTCTCTCCCTCTCTCTCTCTCTCTCAGCTAGGGTTTCATCTCTTCTTCATCAATCATTGAGGTAGGGGTTTTTTGATGCTTTTCAATACCTCTACTATGGATAGACATGTGGTAAGTTTGTATTGCATTAAACTATGTTGATATGGATTATTTTTCAAAAATCATGATAGAGGGTATATGATATGGGTGTAGAGATTAAAATATTATGTGGTGGGTTGATGTTGGGTTAATTTGGTGTGTGATTCTTTATATTCTTGATTAGAGAGCTAAAACCCTAATTTTGTTGAAATGCCTAATGGATAAAAGGGGTTAAAATTGTTAAATAACTGTGTGATGAATTTAAGAAATTTGATGAGTGATTTGATAAATTGATTTATGATTAAAATGGGTTTCATAATTTGAGCTTTTATCTGTGTTGGATTGGCTATGTCTAAAACACAACAAGTTGATGAATTTATCATGTTATGAACCAAGAGATTTAATTATTGATGTGGTTATGTTTGGGAATTAAAACGGGTTTTCATGAATTTGTGTATTTGACTTGTGTTAAGTTGATTTTAGTTAAGTCCAACAATTGATAATTCATTGATTGATAAAAGGGGATTTAATCATGAGATTAGAATTCATTGAGTTAAACCTTCGTTAAGTAGAAATGGAGTAAATTGTGATTGTGTAATCAAGTGGGAGTTCCTTGTCTAAATGGTGAAAGTTGAGTTGTGATTGGTGTACTTTGTGTTTTGTAAATTGGGAATTTTTTTTAATTAAATATCAAAGGAAGATGAAACGATAATGCCCTCTTAATTGAGAAAAGAACATCAAGCGATAGATGAAACCTTGGAGTCATGTTGATTGTTGGTCTAAAACATTGGAGAATTGGTTAATGGTATTATGAGTTTAACATATGTCTTGCTTAGAGGTTTTGTCCTTGGTCATTGGCGGAGGATGACATTGTGATTGTTGTTATGATTATGTGTCTATAGTACACTTGTGTTATCCGTGAATGTGGTATGAAATGATGGTTGGAAGATGTGCAATGCGCTGAGAATCAGAGGTACCATTGCCTTCCAGCTAGCGCCTGGAGAATTGGTTGCGCTGAGAATCAGAGGTATCATTCCCTTCGAGCTAGCGCCTGGAGAAATGAAGGCAGAGGTACCATTTCCTTCCAGCTGGTGTCTGATAAATTGGCATGTTATTGTGGAGAGATGTATCATTGGCCAACTGTGCTGCGGCAGGTAGAGCAGGGGTTGTGTATCGTCATTGTTTCATTTCGATTGTGTATCATGAATTATGATAAATTGTGATTTTGCAAGGTTTAATGGTCTCACATGTTGAGTAATTGCATACATTGTAAATTTTGAGTGTGCTTGAGAGTGGTTGAAGAAGTTTCGCCATAAGTTATCTTATTGAAAGTATTTCTTGGATTATGAGTTTAAGTTGTGGAATGTGATGAGTCCGTTGAGACAAATCATGTTTATATTTGAGTTACGAATAACGTGAGAAAAACGAATTTGATGAACGTACTTTCGAAAATTAAGTAAGGTTGCGTAGTATTTTGATATAAAATGGAAAAAAAAAATACAGCCATGGTGTAATAGTTGTTTAGATGGAAAAAGGAATAATAAAAGTGAATCTTGGTGTTATTGAATCAAAAGAATGTTTTGAGAAAGTTATCATTGTAAGTATACTTTAATTATAAAATGTCACATTATTATATGATATGAGACGAGCATTCATGATCATAGCTATCTGTAAGTTGTTATTGTTGAGGATCGTGTTGAGATCCCTACTGGACTTTATGTTCATCCCACGTTGTTGAATCTTTTTCAGGTGATAATCAGGATGTGCTGCAAGATTTCGGATCTTCTTATTTGTTGGCCACGGGGCCTCTTTTATGTGAGCAGAATGCCATTGATATAAAAGGGTTACACCTTTCTTCTTGATTTTTAAATGATGTAAGCCTACGGGCAATTTATCTAATTGTACATTTATTTTGCATTCATCCTTATCCGAACGAGAGAACTTTTACTGATGTACTCATATAAATGTAATGAGCTTCCGTATATTATCTTTGAAATGGAATTTATATTAATGGCTTTGGTAATGGATTCTGAGTAATAAAAAAGTGGGGCGTGACACAATTTATTAGCTCTTTTTTTTTTTTTTTTTAAGATAAGGTAATGTTTGGTTATTCTACTATATATATGCTTGTCTTAACAATTTAGAATTTTTTTAAATATTGTATAGAATTTAATAATTTTGTTTAACATTATTAAAATAATGTATGAGTCTTTATTAATTTTTTATAGAACCTCAGCGGTTGTAAGTGAAATTTACTATTTGAATATATAAGGCCAATCTTGGAATTTTTTACTCAAAGTACATGGCGTCAGCATGACGTCATTAGAATTCTGTTAAATAAATTAATAGAAGATTAACGGTAGGGGAATCTTAATCATAGTTTCAAAAGTAAAGATAATTTTTATAATTATTAAAACTACAGGAGAAATTCCTGTAATTATCAGAAATTTCAAGGGAAGTGAGTGTAATTTACCCCCCAAAAAAAAATAAGAAGAAAGGGAAAAGAGAAGATAAAGGAAAGGGGGGTGGGGGTAGCCCCACGTGGGTTGCCTCTCTATTTATTTATTTTTTATTTTTTTATATTCAAATATTGATCTATTTATATATATACATCAATAAAAAATATTTTAATAACACTTTAATATTTTGTAATATAAAATAATATAATTTTTCTTATCACAAAATATATTTTTTTGTTTAATAAAACACCATAAATTTGCATTTTAAACATTTATTATAATACAGTATAATAAACAATAACAACTCTCGATGTGGTACCTTCCATTCACATAATTAATATAGCGATCCCGATTTTCCCTCCATTGTTTATTGTATTCCGAACTCGGTTCCATGGATGTCTGTTGTCGCATATGTTGCATTTCCGTCCTTTAATTCCTTGTGTTCAAGTTTTGGGATGTGTTGGGCATTGTTTCAAACAGGTTGGTTGAGTATTAGTCTCAAAACTTGTTGCCTAGATTTTTTTTTTGTTGATCCGCTCGAGCAGGTCATGTTACGCTCGAGCGGAGTTTGCATCCTTTCAGCATTTTGTGCGTCTGCAAAAGTACTGCAGAAGTGTTTTTCACGCTCGAGCGGGGTTCTTCACGCTCGAGCGGGTCTGAGCTCGAGCGGATTTGTTGTGCTCGAGCGGGTGTCTGGTGTCTGTAAAAGTACTGGTGGAGTGTATTCTACGCTCGAGCGGGTAGTGCTTTGCTGTTGTGCCTTGGAGCTCGAACAGGTCTTTTTGCGCTCAAGCGGGTAAAGTTTTTTATCTCTCACGCTCGAGCGTTCTATTCTCCACTCGAGCGGACTATGCGTATATCAGATCTTGACCGTGTTATTTTAAATCACTTTTTCAACTCTCTCTCTCTCTCTCTAACTTTTCAAAACCCTCATTTGAGAGCTTCTCTCTCTAGAATACAACTTCTCTCTAAGAAATCATCTAGTTTGAGTGATCTTCTGCCATAGTTCCTTTGTTAAAAGTGTGGAGCTTGGTGTGGGCTACATTTCAATCCGAAAATCTTTGGGTTTGGAGCACTTCGAGTTTCATCATCTTCTCCATTTGGTCTCTTCATTTGAGGTAGGGATATCCTACTCCTTCTTATGGGTTTTGACATAAATTTTGGTCATTTTGATCAGATGGTGTTATTTGGTAATTTTGGAAAAGTTAGGGTTTGACTTGAGATTACAAAAAGGGGGTTTTCAAAATGTTAGACTCCATGTGTATGAGAGGTCTTGGAGAATGGTATTATTGTTGTTTAAATTGATGAAATTGAACCTTAGGGTTGGTATTTGAAAATGGGAAAAATGCCCTAATTATGTCGAATAATTAATTTGAATAATTAACTTGGGAAATTGTGAAATTGAGTTGAAATTCGTGAAATTGGGAAATTATGAGGTTGAATGGTGTAGTTGGATAAATTAATCACTCACCCATGAAAATGTTGAGATTTTATCTATTGATAAATTTATTATCTGTTTAGAGATAACTGCTTTGGGCTATCGGTGGAGGATAGTCTTGATTGTTGTAAACATTGTATGTTGATTAGGGAAAAGTGAAAATAATTATGTGGAATATGTCATTAAATATGACGGTTGGAATAATACATCTAATATGTGTATTGATTGATCATCGTATATGATATTTGTTAAATACATTGTATATGTATGTTGTTTGGGAGAAAATAGGGGATGTACTCCATGGTTTGAGAGGAGATAGGGGATGGACTCTCAAACCTGTTTGGGAGGAGATAGGGGATGGACTCCATTGATAACTAAGTTGGCCAGAGTATCCAGGGTGAAAGTCCCGAAATTTTAATTGCGTTTGCATAACGTAGATAACTGGAGTATTGGAAGTGTTTTTGACATGAGTCGTAGTCTCATTTGAATTGTGAATAAAGGAAGTGTTTCAATATGGGATGTAGTCTTATTTAATTGTTTGGCTAGGTTCTGAGCCATGTTTATGAATTGAATTAGTTAAGTAAATGAAAGTGGAATGAAACATGTACATATTTGTCATGGAACTGGATTGTGTTGTAAGTTGGTTTATAAGTGTTAGCCATTTATCAAATACTAATGTTTTAGTTATTGCTCATATCTGGTTTAGTATATCTCTACTGGGCATTGGCTCACCCTATATGAGACATCATTTTCAGGTTCAGGTGATATGCCACCTTCAAGGACATAGCTTGGGAAGCTTGAGGCTGATAGATCTTTCTGTTGTTCACTTTTTGGTATTACATGTAAATTCAAGCCAAGGGCTTAATGTGTATTTGAGTTAGTACTCTCCTTTTTGCAACCAAGTGTTGGCTTGGAAAGTTGTAAGCCCGTATGGCATTTACTTTTGTTGTCAACATGTAATACTTTTGTAATCAATACTCTGATGAATGGAAATATGCTTTATTCTCTTAAGTTTATGGATGTCATGAGTGTATGATTTATGAGTTTTTTCTTTAGGGCGTTACAACTTGGTATCAGAGCATACCGGGTTTGAATACTTTGGGTACGTGGGAAGTGGTTAGTACCACAATGGGTTCGTCTCGCTTGTTAGAGACTTATGTATGATGTTATACGTTTATTTGATAACATGTTTATGTGACTATATGGATATGGGATTTAATTTCTAGGATTTTGATTGGATCCTTGGGTTCCTGGGAGTCTTGTTGGAAAAGCACTTGATCAATGCTGTTTCTAACCGGAACTCTAGCAACGCCTCAGGACTATCATTATCCGGAAATGAAATTTGTAATTGCTTTTGTGATTATGTGCTTACGTGAAATGAATTACAGTTGTCCAATGTATTAGGACGCGAGTGAAATAGCTTCGGCACATTTGTGAATGTGCTAATGTTCTTGTTACCTTTATTAGGATGTCAGGACGAGGACGTGGTGGTAGGCGAGGTAGGTCCAGGAGGCAGGAGATGCCTATACCAGATGAGATTCTGGCACAGCAGGAGGGTGTTGGTCAGGCCAATGTGGCCGAGCCAGTAGGTCAGTAGGCCCTGGACGCCTTAGCCCGGGAGATGGCAGGAGCTTTGAGGGAATCGATGGACATTCTCAGGGCTGAGAATCAAGGCCAGGCCCATGTTGCTGAGGTAGGGCCTTCTTTTCTGAAGAGGGAGTTTTTCCGGTCTAACCCGGGCGAGTTTCTAGGAGATCCCAAGGAGCCACTTAGGGATGATGAGTGGCTCGAGTAGATGACGAAGACGTTTGAGATGCTTGGCATCAAAGACGGGGCTTTGAAGGTGACCTTGGCGTCTTTCCAGCTGAAGGGAGACGCGGGCCAGTGGTGGAAGTTTGTTCGGGGCCGTATTGGAAGGACTTGGAAGGCTTTCGTGGGTGCCTTTCAAGAGAAGTTTCTGTCTCCCGCTGTCAGGGAGAAGTTGAGGGATCAGTTCTTTTAGTTCAAGCAGCTGAGTACATCAGTGGCCGAGTTTGAGGCCGCATTTACTAACTTATCGAGGTTTGCTCCTGAGTTAGTGGCGTCTAAGGAACGCTGTTGTCTTGAATTTCAGAAGAAGTTAAGGACTGGGATCAAGATGAGAGTTACGGGATCCATGACTCGGGAGTACGGGTGCCTTGTGGATGTTGCGGCCCATATGGAGATTATTATTAGAGATGGCAATCTGAAACTGACCCGACGGTGACCTGACCCCCCCGACCCCGAATTCAGTGGTTATTCACTGAAAAATGTCCCTGACGGGCAGGGATGGTATTCAAAAGTTCATCCCTGATGATATCTGGGCCGGGGACGGGGATAGGTGTTGCAGACCCGGACTCGACCCCGCCTCCCGGCCCCAGCCCGCTTAGTCCCCGAGGTAAAATTATGGTTTTGTCCCTGGATATATATATGCTTCAATGCTTGTGTTTGTTTAGGGTTTGAGACACACACACTCAGACACACACGGCTCTGCTCCACTCGCTCCTCTCTCTCTCTCGCTCGCCACCACTGGTTTGGTCTCCCCCTCTCTCTTTCTCTCACGGTCGCGCCGCTCTTCTCACCGGCGATCCTCCGTCGCCACCGATCCTCCCTTATGGCCTCACCTCTGCCGCTTTACCGTGTCGCCTCCCTGTCTCTCTCTCTCTCTCTCTCTCTCTTTCTCTCTCACTCACTCAAATGGGCTGCTACTTTCTCTCCCTCACCGCTGCTCCTCCGTCGCTGCTCTCTCTATTTAGGCATCTCTCTCTCTCTCTACGGATTTGGCTCTCTCACACACACACGATAGGGCTGCTGCTTTCTCTCCCTCACCGCCGACCTCCCTCTCCGCCGCTCCTCTGTCGTTGCTCTCTCTGTTTAGGTATCTCTCTCTCTCTCTCTAGGGATTTGGTTCTAGGGTTTACAAATATGTATATTATATATATATATATATGAGTGTATATTATATATAGATTCAACCTCTGTTTTTTTTTTTTTTTTTCCCTTTGAAATTTATAGATCTGTTTATTGATCTATTTATAAATGACGACTTCAAAATAAGATCATATTATTGAAGATGATATGTGGGAATTTGTTATGCATATAGATCTGTTTATTTTATATTATTGATCTGTTGATATTATTGATAATATGTCTATTAAGATGATGATCTGTCTATTTTATATTATTGATAACTTATACCATCAGTCTATTTGATGATTATTGAAACAGAGAAAGAAAATTGATGGTGTTGATGATGTTATTATGTGTGTAGAAATTAGTTGTTCTTAACACAGTTTATATTAGAAATATAGAAGATGATGAAGATGATGAGTAGTTAATTTGTTTAAAAGATGAAGATGATGAGTAGTTAGTTATTGAAATTAGAAAAAAGATGATGAGTAGTTAGTTATTGAAATTTAAAAGATGAAGATGATGAGTAGTTAGTTAATTTGTTTAAAAGATGAAGATGATGTTAAAAGATGTTGATGAAGATGATGTGCAGAAATTAGAAATATAGATCTGTTTATTTTATATTATTGAAGATGATGAGTAGTTAATTTGTTTAAAAGAAAGAAAGAAAATGGAAAGAAAACAGAGAAAGAAAAAAATATAGATATGTATTTTATTCGTTCTTAAACATCAATTTTTTATCTTCACTATATTATTGAAAATTGATGCTTTCACTGAGTAGCTAAACATCAATTTTTTATATTCACTGTATTTTATTCTTTCTGTTTATTTTATATTATTGAAGATGATGAGTAGTTAATTTTTTATATTATTGAAGATCTTATTGGTACATGTCCCAATTCAATTCCATTCATCTAAAAGCAAGAAAATAGAGAAAGAAAAAAGAAAATTGATGTTTAGTTATTATTAATTCAATCCATTAGCTTAGTTATTATTAATTTGTTTCTCAGTTCCAGTAATCTACTTTTATGTTGCCTTTGTTAATATTAATTCAATCCATATTATTTTTATAAAGGTTAAAAATGTCAGATGTTAACTCTGGAGCACCAGTTAACTCTGAAGTACCCGTTAACTCTCAAGTACCATTTGAGAGTGATGCGTCACAACATTCATCGCCAGCTACAAACGCACCTACGAACTCACTGTCTCCCCTCTCTAATCAAAATGTTATTGATTTAGAAGAAGAGTCTAATACTACTTGTGGAGGAACTAAAAGAAAACCTAGTGTTGTGTGGGAACATTTTAAAAAACAACAAGTCAATGGGGTGTGGAAGGCAATATGTAATTATTGTAAGAAGCATCTTGGAGGTGATTCAAAAAATGGAACTAGGCATTTGCATTATCACCATAAGAGTTGTACTGGGAAAAAAGTGATGGACATGAGGCAAAAAGTGTTAACTAACAGCTTTAGTAGAGAGAGTCCAAAAATGAATTCTTATATTTTTTATCAAGATTGTGCTAGGAAAGAGTTGTCACATGCCATAATCTTGCATGAATATCCCCTCTCTATCGTAAACCATGTTGGTTTTAAACGATATTCAGTAGCACTTTAACCATTGTTTAAAGTGCTTTCTCGAAATACGATAAAGAGTGATATTTTAAAGATTTATGATTATGAGAGGGTGAAGACATTAAGTTTGGTGGAGCAAAATAAAAGTAAGGTGGCAATCACAACTGATATATGGACTGCTAGCAATCAAAAGAAAGGATTCATGGCTGTCACCGCACACTTTATTGATGATTCATGGACATTGCAAAGTCGCATTTTGAGGTACATTTTTGTAAATTTACAAATCATTTAAAAATTCTATCTTATTCAGTTCAATTTGCATGTTATTAATATTTGTATCTGAATATCATATTTTAGGTTTATGTATGTTCCATGTCCACACACAAAAGAAGTTCTTTGTGATACTTTGCTTGAGTGTATGATGGATTGGAATATTGATAGAAAAATCTCGACTGTTACTGTTGATAATTGCTCCACAAATGATGTCGTGATTACCATGTTGATGGATAAGTTAAGTAATTCATCACTTTTGTTGGGTGGTACTTTGTTTCATGTGCGTTGCTGTGTGCATATTTTGAATTTGATAGTGAAAGATAGATTGGATGCCATACGAGTTGGTGTGGAGAAAATTCGAGAGAGTGTAGCTTATTGGACAACAACACCAAAAAGACTAGAAAAATTTGAAGAAACAGTCAACCAATTGCGTATTCCACATACTACGAAATTAGGACTTGATTGAGAAACTAGGTAGAATTCAACCTACTTGATGCTTCAGACAGCCTTATTGTATAAGGATGTCTTTTCTAAGTTGAAAAATAGAGAGCACCAACATAAGACTGTGCTGAACAAGAATGGGAGTTTGCTAGAGAGATTAGTGAGAGGTTTAAGATTTTTTTTTTTTCTATCACAGAGTTGTTTTCTGGCACAAAGTATCCCACAGCCAATGTTTGTTTCCCAGCTTTATGTGAGATTAGGATGACACTGTCTCAATGGCTCTCTTGTGAAATAGAAGTGATCAAAACAATGGCATCAAAAATGGTGGAAAATTTTGATAAATATTGGTTAGTGATACACGGTGTTATTGGAATTGCAGTTGTACTTGATCCTAGGTATAAGATGAGTGTATTGGAGTTTTATTATGGAGACAAAGCTGAAGATGAAGTTGATAGGGTTTGTCATATTTGTTATGATTTATTGCAAGAGTATCAGCACCAAGTTGGTATGGAGACCAATGTTGTTGGTGACTCTTCTACTCATCCAGAAATTGTTACAGAGACCCTTTCAGAATTTGATTTGTTTATTAGTAGAAAGAGAAGTAAAAAAATGAAGAATGTAAGATCAGAGTTGTACCATTATTTAGAAGAGGATGTTTTGCCAAGAACTTCAGGTTTTGATGTTTTGAATTGGTGGAAAGCTAGTGGACCAAAGTATCCGACCTTACAGGCAATAGCTAGGGACATTTTAGCTATTCCTGTATCCACTGTTGCTTCTGAGTCAGCGTTTAGTACTAGTGGAAGGTTGGTGAGTCCACATCATAGTAGACTTCATCCAAACACATTAGAAGCATTAGTGTGTGCACAAAGTTGGTTGTGGGGTGCAGAGATGAAAGGTATTATTTCATCCAATCTATATATTATTATTTCACTTTTATTATTTATATTATCATGGAATAATTTCAATACTGAATTTATATTCTTTACATTTTAGGAAATTCAACATTGGAATCGGTGGGCTATGCTACTATATATGATGATGATGAGATCGCGTCGGATCAGTCATGTGCTACTTTTGTGTTAGTTGTCATCTTTTTTGTTTTAATTGTTAACATTTTTTACATTTTATTATTAATATTAATTATTTGTTTTTTTCCTTTTGTTATTTAACATGAATTCAAGTTGAAGGAGATGATGGAAGTTGTTGGGTGGTTTGTATGGATATTGGAGAAACAATGGATTTGATTTTTTATGTTGTAATGGATATTTTTTTTATTTTTAATTTCAATTTTTGGGTAACCTATCCCTTATGGGTTGCGCTTGGGATTAATTATTCTCTTTGCTACTTGTTGAATTTTCTTGTGTATGTGGGCTGCTGAATTTTCTTGGAGAAATAGGATGCTATTTTATGAGTTTTGTATGGCATTGTCTCAATGTTTTATATGCTACAGGATGTTTTGTGTGTGGGTTTTGTATGGCATTGTCTCAAAGTTTTGTGTGTGGGTTGTGTATGACACTATTATAATTTTTTTAATTGGCAATGCTACAGGATGTATTTTAGTCCATGTTTACAGATTTTAATTGGCATGCTACAAGTTATTTTAATCCATGTTAATTGGCAATGCTACAGGTTTTGTATGGCATGCTACAGGTTAATTGGCATGCTACAAGTTATTTTAATCCATGTTAATTGGCAATGCTACAGGTTTTGTATGGCATTGTCTTCATTGTCTCAAATATATTTTAATCCATGTTTACAAATTTTTATAGATAAAAAAAAAAAACCAGGGATTTTTCAGGGTCGGGGATCCCCGATCCCTGATCGGGGGCGGGGATGGGGCCGGGCTATGAGTCCCCGTTGGGGATTGGGGGTGGGGACAGGGCATATATAACTTTCGGGGATCGGGGACGGGGAGTATAGTCCCCAGCCCCGCCCCGCCCTGCCCCGTTGCCATTCCTACCTTTAACTAGTCCCTAATATGTTGGTTCATCCTACTTTTCCATTTAGGAATACATAGTCGATATTGTAAAAAGCAACTCATACGGCTCTGTTCATTTCTAAAGAAATTTTGGCAGCATCTCCCCATGATTCTCCAAGTACACGACATAGACTAGGTGTATTACTACACCTTGTCTAATACGCACAAGGATAACATGAGGAACTACTACACGAAATCTCTACGAGATGGACTGTAAGCAGTAGAACTACTAATTACAATATAGACTTGTGCTCCTGAACTGTCCAAACAAGAGCTTCATCAAAGATGAATAGGTATCTCTAATGAAGATTCTTGGATAGGTCTAAGGCTATTTATGCATGCATGCACAATTAATGATTGCATCCTGATAGTGCAATCTAAATCACTACTATCAAGCATATTATAAGCATTTCTAGTATGAAGCATATTAATGAAGAAACCAAAAGTTTCTACAATGCTTTTGATATATTTTGATTGATTCAAGAAATACATTACTCTATTAAATCAATCAATAAAGACCAAATAATTATGCTTTCAAATGAAAGCAAGCGCAAAGAACGTCAAATTTAAAAAATAAAACGAAGAAAAGAGAGGGGTCATCAATACTTTTTTCACGTATTTTCAAATTCTTTTTATCACTATTGAAATTTCTGAAAAGTTCATGTTACATGATAGCACGACAAACCGAAAAGAAATTGTTGATGCTACTTGAGTAATTATTTTTTATTATAATTTTTTTTCCCAAAGCTATTGTATTCATTGATGGTGTTATTGCCTTTTAGGTATTAAGAAGGCATCAATTTTTAATTATAAATATATGTTGGAGGGATTTGGTGTCAAATACATGCACAAGAATCATAAATAAATAAATAGCCACAAACAGGGCATAACAGGGCACAAACACAACACATGTAAATCTGATTTTTTTTTCTACACAAATATTCAACTTCATGCAAGCAATTTCTACCCAAAAACAGAAAATAAAAACAGCAACAAAGAGGCTTACCAAGGCACTGTAAATCTGAATTTTATTCACTAAAATATTAGCTTTACAAAACTCTCTTACAAACGCCCCCCATTTAGTCTTCTAGTTTTCTTCTACTATAATAAGAGATCAGCTTGAAGAAGCTATCTTAAAAGATGTTTTGCACTATTGTCTACTTTGCAATTATGCTCTGCTACTGCAATGGTTATGGGTCCTCTTGAGTAGTATTGAGGATTAACGTTCCCTATATACTAAACAAAGCCTTCAATACTCACAATGTTTCCCATGGAATGCATTACCATATCATAAAACATACTGGTGCTAAAGAAGCAAAAACACATGACTTTGTCAAAGAGCTTATTTCCAGCAAGAAAGACAGACTTTCAGTTAATGCTATGAAAATCTGTCTACATTGTTTTGGTCAAGAATAGGAAGCCTTGCAATATAAACTTAGAGATCAAAAGTACACAATAACTCAAGTAAATTCATGAGGAAGCAATCACTCAAGTTCAACATCATGGCATAGATTGAATTTCATGATTTGACAACTCTAAATTCATATTCAAATTCAAATCAAATGAACGCATGGATTCAAATTCAAATCTCTCATTGATAATTTATCATTGATAATTACTAATTACAGTTGAACATATTGGTAATAAAAATAAGTATGCTATGAAATGAAATGGCATACACAATGCACAATGGACTTACACCAACATGAGTGGACCTCAGCCATACTCACATCAGTAGCCATGAGGTGAAAATGGGACTATCGAAATGCGTGCACACATGCACGCAAACCGAGGACTGAACCTAAGGCATAGCATGCAACTCTAACAAGGCATGGCAAGGGATGCGAGATGGCATACAAACTCACAAATTCCAGCACTGAAATATGATGCTAAACAGCCACGAAACATGGAAAAATGGCACCCGATGCATGAGATGAACCCCGAAACTCGAAATTAGGCACATGGAATGACTTATAGCTATACAAAGCATGCATTATTTGATCATGAAGTCTAAAGACAGAGCCAAGACAGTCCCAAAATTTGAACATTTTCAGTTCGAAGCATGGCCAAAAGATGCTAGCATGATGGACTAAAATAGCATGCAAGATTGGCTAGCAAACATGAGTTATATGGCAAGTATAGGATGCACATGGAATCTTACCAAATCAGAAAAAATCAGTGAATAAAATATGTGAAAATATGCCCAAATAACCATGGAGATGCAACCAATACATGCAAAAATGATGAGCTCCTTTAGAGGGCCATGCAATGGATTATTAAGCACATACAAGGTGGACACCTAGCATGGCATAAGCAACTATGAAAATCAAATATGGTAGTCTTAAAACTCACCAAATTGACTCTGGAAAGTGACTTCAAAGTATGCACAATAGGGTCTCTTTGGAAGGCCAAAAATGACCACCAAACAAGTCAAGGTGAGAGGGAGTCACCCCCCTCTGATTTGGATGTTAAAAACAGTGTGCCAGCCACTGAAAATCCATTGGATTTCAGTGGCTAGAAGGCCAAACCAAGCATGCAACAAGAGCTTAGGTGTAAGGCTCAAAATAAGGGACAATCAAGCATACAAGGAAGCATATAACCTCAAACAAGAAAATTCCCTTAATAAAACATGAAGATGATGTCAAAAGGAGATTTTTTCCAGTTTATAACAAATCTCAAAAGTGAACACAAATAGGGCTAATCTATTATGCAAAAATGGCCCTAAAAGAGAGATTAGAGACAAGGGACAGCAGCTGGCCCCAAATAGCAAAGAGCCCTTCAAAAAAGTTGAATAGGGGCTCAAAAAAAGGCACTTTACAGTTTATATCAAGTCTCGAAAATAAACACAAGTGAGGCTAAAACAACATGCAAGAAAAAGGCCTAAGAGAGGGATAAAGAGACAAGTGGTAGCAGCTGGCCTCAAACAGAGGAGAGACCTTCAACAAAGTTGAAGAGGGGCTCAAAAAAAGACATTTTACAGTTTATGACCAAGTCCAAAACAGCTCACAAATAAGACTAAAATACCATGCAAAAATAGGCCTAAAGAGAGATTAAACACAAAGGGTAAGGGGAAGACCTCAAACAGCAAAAAGTCCTTGATCAAACATAAAGAAGAGAACAAAATATGACAATTTACAGTTCAGGTCGGAGCTCAAAAATGTAAGCAAAAGGGGCTAAGATATAGAACAAAATAAGGCAAGAAAGAGAGAGAAGAGGACTCACCCTTGTAGCACAAGTCTTCAGCAGCTTTTGGACCAAGGAAAGGTGCTCCTAGCCTCTAAAAAATAGCCTCAAGTTTCTGGAATGGAGTGTGGAGGTTGTAGGCTTGGAGGTGGTGTGTAAAGGTTAAGAACAATGGGTGTTTGGAGCTTGAAAATGGAGAGCAATGGAGGAGGGAATGGTGTATGCTCCAGCTGGTTTTCTAACCCTTAGAAATGAGGCTTAAGGGTGTATTATATAGAGGCAGATAGGCCAAGGAAAGGGGGGGAAAACAAATTCAAATTTTCCCTCCAAAAGGCAGCCCCTCGGATACAGGATCTAGGGAGAAACAGCTGGCACAGCTGGAATACACTTGGAGAGAGGATCATGGCCGGCCGGCCACCTCCCATGGCCGGCCGACCAAGGGTCAAAAGGGTCAATGAAGATTGCTGGCCGGCCACCTCAAAAATGTGGCCTCCCATGTGTGCACAACACAACTATGTGGTCAAAACCCAAAGAATGTAAACCAGAAGAGAGAAAAGCCAACTTTTTAGAGGGGTTCAAAAGGGTCAGAGACAATTACTGGCCGGCCTGTTCATATTGGTGGCCTCCCAGGTGTGTACAACACAAATATGGGGTTTAGGGCTAAAGAAAGTGGCCCGGGAGTGGTCAACATTAGCTTTCTAGTGAGGAAAACGGGCGACGGAGAGCGATGAAGAAATAAAACTGGCTTTTCAGAGAAATTGCTAGCCTCCCACCCTCCTACAAGCTTTCTAACAATGAAAATAAGGTCTCCACAAAAAATGAACCAAAACGGATGCAAAACGGAGGTTTGGGGACCGAAACGCGGGGCCTGGGGCCCGAAAATAGGCTGTTAAGCATCGGAGGTGGCATTCGACCACGAAGTTGGTCTCTCGGGACACAGTGTCCCCCAAAAGGGAGTAAATAAGGTGCATACCAAAAACCAGAGCAAACGGAGGTGGTTAGGCGGTCCCGAACCGAGGCACACGGCCGTCGGCTCTGAAAAAATCGAAAACCGGGCTCCAAACAGGATAAATGGCCTACGACCACGAAACGCAGCCTACGGCCACTGAGAGATGATCTATGAGACCTCTCCCTCCCTTTGAGAAGATAAAATAGAGCCTGGTTCGCAAACCGAGGCAAGGCACAAAAGAGTCCAGAAGTCCAGAGGAAAGGCTTGCAGTCGAGACTCTGAAACTTCTGAACGAGCACAATATGCAATATCACCGAGTGCTCAATCAGTGACGTCTAAGTCTTAAGGTCGGTCAAAAATGGGGTGTCTACAATGAGGAGGAGGAGAGGATGAGGGGCTCCATGAGGAGTCAGGATGGCTAGGGGGACGGTAGGAGGCAGAGGGATTCTAACCCTCAGCAGTCCCAGGGTGCTTTTATGAGATCTATCTTTCCAGTGCCGAGCTCAAGCTCTAGGAGAGGTAGTTAGGGAGACTTTACTTGTTACAAATGTGGTTAGCTGGGCCACAAGTCTCCAGCTTGCCCGCAGAGGGGAGGAGGTTAGAGAGTAGCTTCATCTTCGGCTTGTCCTCAGAGCCAGAGTCAAGGAAGAGGCCAGCCACTTTCTTGTTATCAGTGTGGTCAGGCGGGGCACCTGAAGAGGTTTTGCCCGTAGTTGAGTGGCACATCTGGAGCATCTGGGTCGAGGCAGAGTTATCAGCCAGCTCAGTTTGTTCAGGCCTCGAGGACCAATTAGGGAGCCTCATCATCTCAGTCTGTGCAGCAGCCTTTTGCTCCGAGAGGTGAGCAGGTAGATTAGAGACCTTCAGGGCGTGTGTATGCTGTTACCATGCAGGATCTTGTACAGGCTCCATCTATTGTGAGAGGTACCTTTTTGTTTTGCAACTCGGTTGCTAATGTGTTGATTGATACAGGTGCATCCCATTCCTTTATATCTGCTGCATTTGCATCTGTTTTGGGTTTGGAGTTGGCACAGTTAGCATCTCTTATTTGTGTTGTTTCACCTGTTGAGGGCGAGCTGATCTTGAAACAAGGGTGTGGAGGTTGTGATATTGAGGTTGCCGATCGCCGGCTTCCATTTTCTTTTGTAGTTATGGCTATGTCAGGTTTTGATGTGATTTTGGGTATGGATTGGTTATCGTCATACCGGGTTGTTATTGATTGCTACCGCGAGAGGGTTACTGTATGTACCTTGAACGGGGATTGTTTTCATTTCTTGGGGAATCGGGTTGGTAGAGTGTTGCCACCAGTGTATGATCCGTGAGGGCAGAGTGAGCTTAGTGGTCTTCTCGCTAGCTTTATGAGTAGTGAGTGTGATGAGATCCAAATTGTGTTACCAAGAGTGGTTTGTGAGTACTCGGACGTCTTTCCCGAGGACCTTGTTAGTTTGCCACCCCAACGAGAGGTGGAGTTTTCTATTGATTTAGTGCCCGACACGGCGCCGATTTCTATGGCACCGTATCGTTTTGCCCCAGCCGAGTTGAGTGAGTTGAAGATTCAACTCCAGGAGTTGCTAGATAAGGGCTTTATTCGCCCTAGTACTTCGCCGTGGGGAGCACCGACCTTTTTGCGAAGAAGAAATATGATGCCTTGAGACTTTATATTGATTACCGGAAATTGAATTGGGCTACGGTTAAGAACAAGTACCCTATGGCCCGTATAGATGATCTGTTTGACCAGTTGAAAAGGTCCCGTTGTTTCTCTAAGATAGGCTTGAGATCAGGTTACCATAAGTTGAGGGTCAGGGAGGAGGATATTCCGAAGACGGCATTCCGTACGCAGTATGGCCATTTTAGTTTCTGGTGATGCCTTTTGGGCTCACCAATGCACCGACAGTGTTTATGGACTTGATGAACCAGATCTTCCGAGAGTTCCTAGATCGCTTTGTGGTCGTCTTTGTGGACGACATCCTGATTTATTCACCTTCTGAGGAGGAGCATGAGGAACACTTGAGAGTGGTGCTTGAGTTGCTTAGAGCCCATAAGCTGTATGCTAAATTTGGCAAGTTTGAATTCTGGCTAAGAGAGGTTAAATTCTTAGGTCATGTAGTCTCCGGGGAAAGGGTGTCTGTTGATACATCCAAGATAGAGGCAGTGCAAGATTGGGCACAGCCTAAGAGTGTTTTTGAAATCCGCAATTTTCTGGGATTAGCTGGGCATTACCGTCGGTTTGTGAAAGATTTCTCCAGGCTAGCTTCGTCGTTGACTAGATTGACGCGGAAAGGGGTTAAATTTGTCTGGAGTAAGACTTGTGAAAAGTCGTTCCAAGAGTTGAAAGTTAGACTTACCACCGCTCCAGTGTTGATTATTCTGGAGAAAGGTTTGGGTTATGCAGTGTATTGTGATACTTCACGAGAGGGTTTGGGTTGTGTGTTGATGCAAGAGGGGAAAGTGGTAGCCTATGGCTCGCAGCAGTTGAAAATACACGAGAGGAATTACCCTACACATGACCTAGAGTTAGCAGCTGTGATTTTTGCCTTGAAGATTTGGAGGCACTACCTTTATGGTGAGAGATTCAAGGTGTTCTCGGATCATAAGAGTCTGAAATATCTGTTTACACAGAAAGACTTGAACTTAAGGCAGAGGAGATGGATGGAGTTTATTGAGGACTATGACTTCGAGTTGCATTACCACCCGGGGAAGGCCAATGTTGTGGCCGATGCCCTTAGTAGGAAATCCATTAGTGACGTAGCTTGTATAGCCATCCGGGAGTGGGAAATGTTGGGTGCACTTGGCGAGTTTGATTTGCTTCTGGGCGAATCCGTTGAGTCTACGGCCTTGTTTTCTGTAGTTGTGCAGCCTACTCTTGTGAATCGAGTGTTAGAGGCACAGAGAGGTGACATTGAGGTAGAATCCCTCCGGGAGAAGATATCCAGTGGGAAGGGTGAGAAGGGTTTGACTGTGTATCCTGACCAGAGTGTGAGGTACCGAGACCGTTTGTTTGTGCCGGAGTCTTTTCGAGAGGAAGCACTTCGAGAGTTTCACCATTCACGCCTTGTGGTGCATCCGGGAGGCACTAAGATGTATCGTGATTTGGGTCGCCAATTTTGGTGGAGGGGTATGAAGAAAGATGTGGCACTCTTTGTATCTAAGTGCCTTACTTGTCAGCAGTGAAGGCCGAACATCAGAGGCTAGCGGGTTTGTTACAACCCTTGCCTATAGCTGAGTGGAAGTGGAAGCATGTCACGATGGACTTCGTTGTAGGTCTTCCGAGGACTCAGCGGGGTAGTGATGCTATTTGGGTGGTTGTAGACCGGTTGACTAAGTCGGCGCACTTCATTCCTATGCGCGTGAGAGATTCGGTAGATCATCTTGCCGACTTGTATGTTCGGGACATAGTGAGGTTACACGGGGTCCCAGTGTCGATCGTCTCAGATGGAGATCTATGTTTTACTGCTAGGTTGTGGCAGAGTTTGCAGAGTGCCTTGGGCACTAGGTTGACCTTTAGCACGGCTTATCATCCTCAGACTGACGGGCAATCCAAGCGTACTATTCAGATCCTTGAGGATATGCTTTGAGGCTGTGTCCTTGACCCTAGTAGGTCGTGGGAGAGGCACTTACCCTTAGTGGACTTTTCCTACAACAACAGCTTCCAATCGAGTATTGGTATGACGCCGTTTGAGGCCTTGTATGGCCGACCATGTAGGTCTCTAGTTTGTTGGACCGAGGTGGGTGATGCACCTTTGTTGGGCCGAGAGTTGGTGCGGGAAACGACTGAAAAAGTTGAACTTATCCATAAGAGACTCGTTATAACCTAGAGTCGCCAAAAGAGTTATGTCGACCGTAGGAGGAGGCCTTTGGTATTTGAGGTGGGTGATCACGTCTTTTTGAAAATATCACCTAGGCGGGATTTGATGAGGTTTGGGAGGAGTGGGAATTTGTCCCCTCGGTTTATTGGGCCTTTCGAGATACTTGAGAGGATTGGCGAGGTTGCCTACCGTTTAGCTTTGCCGCCGCAGTTGTCCGAAGTGCATGACGTGTTTCATGTTAGTATGCTTCGGAAATACGAGCCAGACCCGTCTCATGTATTGGATTGGACCGACTTAGAGGTTGACGAGGATATCTCATATGAGGAGAGACCGGTGCGAGTCTTGGATAGGCGGGATGAAGTCTTGCGAGGCAAGACGATACCCCTGGTAAAAGTTTTGTGGAAACATCACGGGGTTGAGGAAGCCACTTGGAAACGTGAGTTGGATGTCTGTGAGAAATATCCGGACTTGGTTGTTAATTTTTAACCATGTATTAGGAAACTTTGTTTTGTTTATAAACTTTAAGAGCATTGAATATGTCTTGAGTTGTAAAACATTGTATATGTTTTACTTTATGGAAGTATTATTGAATATGCCTTGGGAATGGAAGTTTAATTTAACATTGTATATGTTGAATGTGTTATGGAAATGCAAATATATCATTAACATTGAATATGTTATGGAATTGTGAGGCATGTATTTTGAGACTTGTTGAATTTCGAAGAGATGCATGTTGATAATGCATGTTGTATCATCTTGTAATTTGCTTTTGAATAGAGATGGGATGACCAGTAATGGGTCAGGATGTGGAATATTGAATTTTAATATTGTTGAGAATTGGAAAATATCACAATTTTGAAACTTATGCTATTTAATTTTGGGGACAAAATTCTTTAAGTGGGGAGGTTATAGCGATCCCGGTTTTCCCTCCGTTGTTTATTGTATTCCAGACTCGGTTTCGTGGATATCTGTTGCTGCATATGTTGCATTTCCATCCTTTAATTCCTTGTGTTCGAGTTTTGGGATGTATTAGGCGTTGTTTCAAACAGGCTGGTTGAGTTTTAGTCTCAAAACTTGTTGCCCGGATTTTTTTTTGTTGATCCGCTCGAGCGGGTCTTGTTATGCTCAAGCGGGGTTTGCATCCTTTCAGGATTTTGTGCGTCTATAAAAGTACTGCAGAAGTGTTTTTCATGCTCGACCGGGTCTGAGCTCGAGCAGATTTTTTGCGCTCGAGCGGGTGTCTGGTGTCTGTAAAAGTACTGGAGGAGTGTATTCTACACTCGAGCGGGTATCTTTGTGCTCAAGCGGGTAGTGCTTTGCTGTTGTGCCTTGGAGCTCGAGCGGGTCTTTTTGCGCTCGAGCGGGTAAAGTTTTTCGTGTCTCACGCTCGAGCGTCCTATTCTCCGCTCGAGCGGACTATACGTATATCAGATCTTGACCGTGTTATTTTAAATCACTTTTTCAACTCTCTTTCTCTCTCTAACTTTTCAAAACCCTCATTTGAGAGTTTCTCTCTCTAGAATACATCTTCTCTCTAAGAAATCATCTAGTTTGAGTGATCTTCTACCATAGTTCCTTTGTTAAAAGTGTGGAGCTTGGTGTGGGCTACATTTCAATCCGAAAATCTTTGGGTTTGGAGCACTTCGAGTTTCATCATCTTCTCCATTTGGTCTCTTCATTTGAGGTAGGGATATCCTACTCCTTCTTATGGGTTTTGACATAAATTTTGGTCATTTTGATCAGATGGTGTTATTTGGTAATTTTGGAAAAGTTAGGGTTTGACTTGAGATTACAAAAAGGGGGTTTTCAAAATGTTAGACTCCATGTGTATGAGAGGTCTTGGAGAATGGTATTATTGTTGTTTAAATTGATGAAATTGAACCTTAGGGTTGGTATTTGAAAATGGGAAAAATGCCCTAATTATGTCGAATAATTAATTTGAATAATTAACTTGGGAAATTGTGAAATTGAGTTGAAATTCGTGAAATTGGGAAATTATGAGGTTGAATGGTGTAGTTGGATAAATTAATCACTCACCCACGAAAATGTTGAGATTTTATCCGTTGATAAATTTATTATCTGTTTAGAGATAACTGCTTTGGGCTATCGGTGGAGGATAGTCTTAATTGTTGTAGACATTGTATGTTGATTAGGGAAAACTGAAAATAATTATGTGGAATATGTCATTGAATATGACGGTTGGAATAATACATCGAATATATGTATTGATTGATCATCGTATATGATATTTGTTAAATACATTGTATATGTATGTTATTTGGGAGGAGATAGGGGATGTACTCTATGGTTTGTATAGCGACCCCGGTCTTTTCCCATTTGATTATTGTATCCGGACTTAGGTTCCGTAGATTCTGTCATTGTATAATTGTTGTTGTTGTCCTTTATTTTCTCATTTGGAATTATAGGATGTGTTGGGCAGGTTTGTTTCAGGTTGGTTGGGTTTAGAAACCAAGTGCTGCTGTCCAGGTTTTTGGTTTTTCGCTCGAGCGAGGAGTTGGTCGCTCGAGCGAGATGTCGTTTTGGTTCTTCGCTCGAGCTGGGGTTTGGTCGCTCGAGCGAGAGATGGCGTCCAGTATGGACCTGTAGCTTTGCATTCTTGGCTCGAGCGAGCTTTTCTTCGCTCGAGCGAGTTAGTTCATCCTTCGCTCGAGCTATAGTTCCTTCGCTCGAGCGTGTGTCCGGTTTCAGACCTGAGGGTTTGAGTTCTTCGCTCGATCGAGCTTTCTTTCGCTCGAGCGAGATTTTGGGTTGTTGGCTCGAGCAAGACTTCCTTGGCTCGAGCGTAGTTTCTCTGTGTCTGGTCGCTCGAGCGACCAAGTCTTCGCTCGAGCGAGCCTGTCCAGTTTATATACACAGCAGCGGGATTTGATCAGTCTTTTTCATATTCTTTTGATTCAAAACCCCAGGTTCGACTTCTCTCTCTCCCTACTCACCTTCTTTCTTAGATTTGATCCACTTAGGGTGTGTTTCTACCCTAGATCCTTCATTAAAAAGATAGAGTGAGGCAAGGGCTACCATTTAATCTGAGCATTTGACGATTTGGAGCACTTTGGTATTTTGGGCACTCATCTCTTTCTTCACCTTTTTGGGTTGTTTTCTTTGAGGTAGGGATTTCCTACTCCATTTTATAGGTTTTGCTCTAAGTTTTGGTATTTTGATGTGTTGGGTTACTTTGGTAATTTTCAGGAAAACCCTAGTTGTTGTAATAAATTAATTTATATAATCAATTCAGGGAAAATTGGGGAATTTAGTTGAATTCATGGAATTAATGAATTTATTGATTAAATGGTGTAGTTGGTTAGTTTAATCACTCACCTATGAAAATGTTGGAATTATGTTAGTTGATACATTTATTTCCTGTTTAGAAATAACTGTTTTGGGCTATCGGTGGAGGATAGTCGTGATTGTTGTAGACATTGCATGTGGATTAGGAATAACTGAAACTAATCACATTGGTTAAGTCATTAATTTTGACAGTTGGCATTGATACAGAAAATACGTGATTTAAT
>NW_021027662.1:112190-122831 GCF_004153795.1 Camellia sinensis | reverse complement strand
GCGTGCCATATCCATTGTATCCATTTCCATTGCATTGTAATTTGCATACATTCACGCATCACCTTCCATCTATGGCTTGCGCCTGAATTGGGGAATTCATTGATTAAATGGCGTAATTGGGTAATTGGTATCATTTGTCTATTGAATTGTTGACATAGTTATTTTCAGTTTAGAAATAACTGTTTTGGGCTATCGGTGGAGGATAGTCGTGATTGTTGTAGATATTGCATGTGGATTAGGAATAACTGGAACTAATCACATTGGTTAAGTCATTGATTTAGACTGTTGAATTAATACAGAAAATACATGTATTGATTGTGTGTTGTATATGACGAGTGTTTAATACATTGTATATGCATTTTTGTTTGGGAGGAGATAGGGGATGGACTCCATTAGCATCACTTTTATGTGTGCTTATTTATATTGAAGTGTTTTGATTTGAGCTTGAGTCTCATTTGTTTGTTGATATTGGAAGGATGTGAATATGATATATGTAATTCACTGTTGTAAGTTTGGCCAGGTTCTGAGCCATGTTGATAAAGTTGGAAAGTAAAACGTGTCTTAGACAATAGTGTCATGAGACTATAAACTGAAGTAATTGTTTATCTTGGTTAACCATCTGTTGAATGCTATTGTTTTATTCATTGCTTATATGTGGTTTAGTATATTTCTACTGGGCTGTGGCTCACCCTTTATGGGAACATCATTTTCAGGTTCAGGTGATAAACTACCTCCAAGGACTTAGCTTGGGAGGGTTTGGCTTCTGGATTGAAGAAGACTACCTTTAGTTAATTGTCTTTATTTATTAGTACATGTAAACATTCAAGCCTAGGGCTTTTCTTGTATTGAGTTAGAACTCATATTTTTTGTATCCAAGTGTTGGCTTGGAAAGATGTAAGGCTGTAGGGCATTTTGTTCGATGTTACATGTAATGCTTTATTTAGTAATACTCTGATGAATGAATTAATAAATTGTCTTCTTTAAATAATGCATGTCAAAGATATTTAATGGGTAATTTTTGAGGGCGTTACAGTTTGAGAGGAGATAGAGGATGGACTCTCAAACCTATTTGGGAGGAAATAGGGGATGGACTCCATTGATAACTAAGTTGGCCGGAGTGTCCAGGGTGAAAGTCCCGAAATTTTAATTGCGTTTGCATAACGTAGATAATTGGAGTATTGGAAGTGTTTTTGACATGAGTTGTAGTCTCATTTGAATTGTGAATAAAGGAAGTGTTTTAATATGGGATGTAGTCTCATTTAATTGTTTGGTCAGGTTTTGAGCCATGTTTATGAATTGAATTAGTTAAGTAAAGGAAAGTGGAATGAAACATGTACATATTTGTCGTGGAACTGGATTGTGTTGTAAGTTGGTTTATAAGTGTTAGCCATTTATCAAATACTAATGTTTTAGTTATTGCTCATATCTGGTTTAGTATATTTCTACTGGGTATTGGCTCACCCTATATGGCACATCATTTTCAGGTTCAGGTGATATGCCACCTCCAAGGGCGTAGTTTGGGAGGCTTGAGGCTGATAGATCTTTTTGTTGTTCTCGTTTTGGTATTACATGTAAATTCAAGTCAATGGCTTAATGTGTATTTGAGTTAATACTCTCCTTTTTGTAACCAAGTGTTGGCTTGGAAAGTTGTAAGCCCATAGGGCATTTACTTTTGTTGTCAACATGTAATACTTTTGCAATCAATACTCTGATGAATGGAAGTATGCTTTATTCTCTTAAGTTTATGGATGTCATGAGTGTATGATTTATGTGTTTTTTTTTTTTTAGGGCGTTGCAATTAAAAAGCACCAAACAGTTGAACATGTATTATATAAACCCAAATTAGATTGATTCTAAATTATGGCTCTTGAATTAAATTTCCACGCATAATCCAAACATGCCCCAAATATACACAAAACTAAACCCAATAAGTTTTACCTCAAGTCATGATTTTAACATCAAATCTCAATACAAAATTCTGCTATAAATTAAACCAAACACTGTTCAATTTGTGAATTTTCAAAAAATAAATACTTATGCATAAACACTTCATAAAATTTTCATATTTGAGCTATACAAGTATTTTTAAAATTTTACAAAAGTAAGATATTCAACTTAAGAGACAAATTTCACCCTGAACTTGTGTAACAAATTAAAAACTGTGTTTCAATTATCATAAACCCAGTTACAAATGATCTTTTAATATTAAAAATAAGAAAATAAAAATAAAAATCGCTAATCACGTTGTGCAATAACCATTCAATTTAATTATATAATGATTTGATAAATATAAAAAAAAAATCCAGTCATTACAACTATTCACCAAATGAATCCACGGAAATTGAATTGACAATCTGTGTATTGTTGTCTCTTAGTCTCCCAAAGCACACTAACACCAATTTCCACCCATCAGATTTTGAGAAACAACATATGCTGGCTGCCAAAAACTATTGAGTAAATGACTAGTGACACACTAAAAGTCAAATGTATATACAAATAGCAACCAACACTCAACTATAGTGAATCAAATGGATCTCAAATTGTCAAATGAAAATGTCATTTTTTTTTTTTTAACAAATTGCCAAATTAAAATGTCATTTTTGGCCTTATTAACATGTGAGATGCAGAGAGAAGGTGCATGCATGGCCAAATATTGGCAATTGTAAATTTACGCTTCAATTTTTTGGGTAGAAAATATTTTTCTATGTTTGGTGGTGGTAGTAGTAGTGGTAGAATGAAGGTAGAGGTAGAGGTGGTAGCATGGTAGTGGGGCGTCGGTGACGGTGATAGAGACGGTGATAGTGGTGGTGGCCATGGTGATGATGGTGTGGTGTTGGAGGTGAGAGTAGCGGTGGTAGTATAAAAACTGACTTTCGTTTAAAAGTAAAAAACATTTCATATCTAAATAAGCTTGTTTTTTGTTGATAATAATAATAAAAATTCATTGACTTTCGTTTTCTATTATTCCAAACACAAGACAATACGAACCAAGCAAAAGATTCCAATCCAAGATCTTCAATATGGGAAACAATATCTTTACTGCTTAAATAGCACACAACATATTTATTTTTAAATCAAAATTAAAATTTATATTTTACAGATTTAACAAATACACTCATCAACTAAAAACACACCCACTAACATATATATATATATATATATATATATATATATATGTATATATTAACCTTTGATATTGTATCTGCAACTTCCCAGCATTGCGTAATGCATCAGCTTGACCAAAATTCACCATGGCTCCAAAAGCTACGCCCCTTAGATCAAATTGAAATGCACCGCAACTACATGACACAAATCAAAGATTGCTATAATTACTGAATTCCCTGAGCATATTAGATTTGACATACATGTCACCCAAATATATTTTGAAAACCATATATATGCTTATTAGATAGCTTAAATTAATGTATGAAAACAATGGAAAAAAAAATTAAAACAATGAAAACGTTTTTGGTGTTTCTCAATTTTAATGGGAAACGATTCTCTCCCATCCACAGTTTTACTAGTGGGGTGTTGTTGGGGTTTATAGTGCCACCGCATATCATATTTTGATAATTTTAAAAAAATAATAATAAATTAGATTCATTATATTTATAACTATATGATTTCATTATATTTGTTTAAAAAAACGAATCACAAGTATAATTTTGAAATTGTCCATTCATTTTTTTCACTGACTAATATGAAAAAATATATATGGATATAAATATGGCATTAATCTAAATTTTATCATATATGATCTACACAAAAAAAACTTTACAAATTGTGCAATTCAGATTATCAAAATATGACCTATAATGTATCTTATGAACCAATTATCACAGTTCTATTTCAACAGTAAATTAGATAGAACTCCTTCACATATTAATAATAAAAAGTAAAAAGCAAAAACATAAAAGAGGGCTTGTTTTCTTCAAATTTTAAGAGAGGCCTATGTAATTTACTCTAAACTGTACAACCAAAAACATATTTGTTTTATTCATTATTTGAGATGAGGGGTAGAGAGGAATATAGGTGTTTAGTTGTAAAGGGTGAGCTGTCTTGTAAGTGTGAATAAGAAAAGATAGGGTTTAGTTCTACGATTTAAATTTTCTAAATTCTTAAATTATTATTTTTACCCATTAGATTAAAATTTCACTATTGCTAATTTGCGGATATTGTCTCCAATTAAACCATATGAATTGAAATAAGAAATAATAAACGGATGCAACTAATAATTTAGGAATGAAGTAAAAAAACGTGACTATAGTTTACCGTATAACAAAATATTAAACTATTAAAAAATTCATTGAATATAACAAAATATGAAAATGTATTGAATTTTAATATATATATATATATATATATATTTGTAATTTTTTTGTAATTGGTGAATTTTTTATTTTTTATTTCACAAATATTATATTTTTTAAGTGTATCTAAATTAGATGTATTTAAGAAATAAAAAATTTGCGTAAAATATTTTAAAAAATCACTAAAAAGGAAAACAAAACAAAACAAAAATATTCAATTTTTTGAAAAGTGAATTAAACCAAACAAGGTAAACGTATTATTTTTTCATCCATATAACTAATGTTACTGATAAAAATAAGTTAAGTGTTAACCCACTATAATTAGGAGAGGTCGGTGTAAATTTACCGAACCAAGCACTTATTTTCTTATTCATTATTTGAAGCAGAGAGAAGCATGGTGTTTGGTTGTCCAAATTATAAAATTATTTTTTTAACTATTAGATTAGATTTTTAGCATTAATGATTTGGACAAATCGTCTCCAATCGGATTATATGAACTGAAATAATGAATAATAAAGACTAAATAGATGCAATTAATAATTTAAAAATGAAGTACAAAAAGTGACTATAGTTTAGAGTATAAAAGTAAATATATATATATATATATATATTAAAAAAGTGTCCAAGTCTTGTACCTTTTTCAATTGCAGCTACTAGAGTCAATAACAAACCTTTATGTTCGCTACTCATTTATTACGTCCATGATTTTATTTTTTATTTTTTTGCATGATGATTTCCAATCAAGTGCTTTGTATAAACATCAAAGGAAATAAACTAGCTTTATTATGTATGATACAAATAACTGCTAAGAAACTAAAAATAGACTAGATAAAAACTATAACCAAGCCATAGTTTTTCATGATCAAGCAAAAGATTGCAGAAATTCATTGTAATACTTACCAAATGACACCACTTGCATTGGCTAATTTCACCTTCTTCTGTTCGTGTGAGCATGCTTTTTAAATCTCTTTCTGCTTTCGTTTCGTTCACCTTCAATGATCCTCACAAGCCATTGAGGTTTTCCTCTAGAGAACATAAGATATCCCATAACAAGTCCCCACACAAGCCCACATATATAACCCGGTAATATGACTTCCCAATTGAATCCACTTGAAGTATTGTCTTCTTGTTGAAACATCAAGGATGGTGGTTGTGGTGTACTTAGATTGCATGCATTTAATAATGGAGGTCCACGATAAATCAATTGCAGTGAAAATGGTTAGGACTTTTTCCATTTCTATGGTTGATCCTTTGATTACTATAGTCAAACGATAGTAATATCCACCAGCTGTTAAGTATTCCAATTTAAAACTGGCTTCGTCGACATTCATCATAGCATTGAAATTCTTGAAATATTTTTCTGGCAATGGACCAGTAAAATAATTGTCTGACAAATCCATAACTCGCAACTTAAGGAAGGGAAATTTGGCTTTCGAAGTTGGCATGGGTCCATTGAATTTGTTAGATCTCAGTATTAGAACTTGCAACCATTGTAGTTTTTCCAACCACTATGGAAATTTGTCGGAGAACTTGTTACATCCAAGATCTAGCACTCGTAGATTTTTGCAATTGACTAAAGATTTTGGTATTGTCCCCTCAAATCCATTTCCATTAAGGTTGATAGTATCAAAGTGATTTCCCTTTACAAATGTATTAGGAATGGTGCCAGAAAAATTATTCTTCCCCAGATCGAGCACAGAGAAACCTAAATTTCCTAAACATTGTGGAATAGCACCATTGAAGCTATTATTAGACAGGACAAGAATTTGAAGGGAAATTGCATGACATAGCATGTCTAGCTTACCACTGAAGTTATTTGACAAAAGAATGAGACTAATAAGGCTCACGAGTTTGAAGGTTGAACTTGGAAACCTACCATGTAGGTTGTTATTGCTCAAATCAACATGAACTAAATTAGTGGATTTGAACTCTTTTACATGCCCAGTCAATTTGTTATTACGGATGCTTAATTGATTCAATGCTGGTAAGCTGAAGACCCAAGATGGAATTGTACCACTGATTAAGTTATCATCTAAACTTAACAACGTTAGATTTGGAAATCCAATTATTTGTGATGGAAGAGGTCCTCTTAGCTGATTATACGACAAATCTAACTCAGCCAGTGATGTTAGGTTTGCAACCAATGATGGGAATGGACCGCCGAAGTTATTCGAACCAATATCTAAATAATGAAGATTTTCACTGTTGGGTAAAAAATCTGAAATTATACCTTCAAAATTATTACCTGAAACTTTCAAGGAGACGAGATTTCCAAGGTTTGAAAGTGAAGACGGAAGCATGCCAGTGAAATTGTTATATCCGATGTCTAAATCAGTCATTTCCGTAAGGTTTCCGAGCGACGTGGGGATGGATCCATAAAATTTACAATCATAAGCAATCAACAATTTCAAGGACTTCAAATTCCCAATTGAGTCAGGTAGTTCTCCAGAGAAATTAGTGTGTGAAAGGTCCAAGTACTGGAGAGGACTGCTCGAGTTTATAAACTCGGGAAAATAACCAGTGAGAGCAATATTATACCATAGACGCAGCTCATTCAGATGTGGTAAATGGAATATTCCGACAGGAAATTTTCCAAGCAATCCACACAAACTAAGATCGAGAAGTGTTAAAGAAGTCAAATTCCCAATTGAGTCGGGTAATTTGCCATAGAAATTAGTGGATGAAAGCCCCAAGTACTGGAGAGGACTGCTTGAGTTTATAAACTCGGGAAAATAACCAGTGAGAGCAAGATTATGGAATAAACTCAGCTCATTCAGATGTGGTAAATGGAATATTCCGTCAGGAAATTTTCCAAGCAATCCACACGAACCAAGATTGAGAAGTGTTAAAGAAGTTAGATTGAGCAAGGAATTTGAAACCACTGAAGATATGTTTACATCTCTAAGATTAAGTTCTCTTACCTTGGTTAAGTTTTGAACAAGTAATTCAAATCCCGGTTCTTCCAACCTCAAATCATTGTAAGAGAGATCAAGAGAGATCAATTTGCTCAGGAAGGAGACTTCTATAGGGACTTTGCCAGAAAAACTAGAGTGAGAGAGGTTGAGGTGTGTCAATCTGGTGAATCGACTAAATTCAGATGAGATTGGAGACATACCAAAGTCATTGAAAGCAAGGTTGAGGCTTTGGAGGTGAGGAAAGTAGTAGAAGATGGTGGTATTGGGGTGGATGGTGCCGTTGAGCCAGCTGCAACTGAGGTCGAGGCCAATTACTTGACTTGTGTTGTTGTCACACTCGACCCCATCCCATGAGCAACAATCAGAACCCTCCTTCCACGACTCCATCTTCAGGTAAGAATGGATTCCGAAAATATCACAATAATCGGAAGCAGATTTATCGAAGGAAAATTGTTGCTTAAATTGGAGCAATGCAGAGGTCTGTTGTTGAGTGCAGAGTTGGGCATGCAAACAAGTAATCTGGAAAAAAAAAAGAAACAAAAAGAGGTGAAAGAGTTGATTGTTAGAGACCATCTTTGCTCCTAGATTCAAAAACAAAGGTTGTATTGTAACGCTTACTGACTATTAACAGGGGAGAGGCCAAATGCTTTATAGGCAAATGTAGGTGCAATGCAAAGCCTACAAACAAGTAAACTGACTTTGACTAGTCAGTCTTCATTGATAAAATGACAAAATGAATTTGTTGATTCATATTTTTTAGACAAAATAATATAAGACACTCACTACAAATTATGTGACTTTTACTGTAGAAATCATAATTTTGTTATGACAAAAAGGTGGGTACATAATTTTGTTATGACAAAAAGGTGGGTAATTTTTTAAAATAAGGATCATTGTATATTACTTGTTCTTTTTTTCATATTTTTATATCATCAGCTTAGATACATGGCAATGTATCATTTGTTTATATTAATTTCTTAATCATTATCTTCAAATAAAGTAACTATTAATAAGGTGGTTGATTCTCCCGTGGTAAGCTTTTTGACTAGTAGCTTGGCTAGGTGCTGGCCTTCTATTAAACATGGATGTGAGGGTATTCTACTTCTATTAGTTTCAACAGGACTATAAAATTTTGTATAAAAATTCTAATTGCGTATTTTCCATTTTTGTAATGGTACAAATATGAACCTTATTTGACCTTATTGTTTTGGCTCTTATTACTGTCTTGAATTATTGTATGCTAGTGCATGCATATATGCAGCTGAAGAGTGAAGATAGTGGAGAGACAAGTGGCAGCCATGCTTGACTACAAACCAGTAAATGAACCTCCTTTAATTATGGTTTTGTCTTCATTAATAATGAAAATGTATTTGTTGACTATTTAAATTGTGTGAATAATACACAAATTGTGATTAGTTTAAAATAGCAGAACCCATAATTTTGGTTGGGGTCAGTAGACTTTTAGATATAGAGCTCACTGTTCAGAACCAGTCACAATCTATATATTGTTTACAGACTTTGAAAGTATGTAAACAAAATCAGACTTATTAATAATTAATCATCTCTACAAATGTAATTTTGTCAAATATTACATATATAATTTGTCCAAATCTAGTACTAAACTCACTAATAATATCCGGACTTATTCGATTAGTATGATTAATAGTGAGAAAATTAACAATTTATAAAATTAGTGTAGAATTTCTTGTCTAGTTAAATTAGTGAGATACATAATTCTTTCTTGTACACGTTTGTTTTGCAATATATATAGAAACATATAATTTTAATTATATGTATGCTTTGTGTTATTAGGTATAGTATTAAAAAATATGTCAATTTTATTAGATAGAATGATTACTAAAATATAAATTGAATAATAAAATTTACAACCAAAACAATGCGAAGTAATTAATCCACCTCATTGTCCTACAAACAAGCCCTCATTTTCTTCTGTCATATTCAATTGGACTAAGCATAAAACAACCTTATTGTTCCACATGAAACTTATCTTTCTGTTTGTAACTATGTAATTTGTTATGTTCGTTAAAGGTTTATTCTGTTAAAAAATGAGATTAAGTAGGTTTTGCAAGTTTTAACACTGTGATCATTGATTATTATTATTATTATAAAAAAAAAAGGAGGGATAAATTATACTTTCACTCCTGAACTTTTACTCAAATTTCACTTTAGTTTCTCATTTTCTAATTGCAACTAAGTTGTCAAATTTTAATCAGTGTTTCAATGTGATCCTTCAATCACTCTTCTGTTTGAAATTTTAATCAAAGTTGAAAATAGTGAACCAAAGTAAAATTTTGATGGAAGTTTGAGAGAGAAAATTGTAATTTGTTGTACAAATATTTTCTCTAATTAATAACCATAAAATGTGTTCATGTGAGTATTTTTCACCTAAAAATTTGGTAAGTGACAAGAGGATCACACTAAAATATTAGTCGAATTTTGAGGACTTAATGGTTGTAGGAGAGGGTTCAAGAAAGGAGTTGAGAAATTCGAATTCTCTGGAATATGATAAGAGGCTTAGATTCTTCAATAATCTCAACTTAGGAACACAACAACAAAGGAGATGATGGAGATAAGAGATTGGGTGAAGAAGAAGGCAAAATGGCTAGAGAATAGAATAATGGCAAGGCTCTCCCATTGATCTCCCACTTTCACTCTCAAGGTTGATAATGGAGAAAGGGAAATTAGTTCTTTCCCAAGAATTCAAAAATCTCCAAAATCCCTCCCTTGTAAAGCTATGGGTGGGTGCTATTTATAGGCACCTCATGATGTAGGATGGAGCCCATGTGCAAGGCACATGGGGGATATTCTCTCTAACCACCTTGTCCGAGGTCTTTTCTGGCCTCTATGACCTCCCCCTTGTGAATTTCGGGTATCCGGGGCAGAGGCAGCAGCAACGATAGGTCCACGAGATGACTTGAAACTAGTCTTGTAACTGGCTTTAAATCCGGACTCCTGAGCCTGAGGAATGCTAATGTTCCGAGCTGCTTCTATTAATGCCGAGAAGGTGGGTAGCTTGTGATTAACTAGAAACATTTTGTACCTGCTCAATGCCCCTTCTAGACAAATTTGAACATCTGGATGATATTTTCGAGCAGCTTGCTTAATTGGCTTGGAGTTTGGGAACACATCAAGATAGTGGGAGACTAGGTCAGGATCTAGTCCGGGCATTTCCTTATATGACCAAGCAAACACATCTGAGTATCATGGATCTGTTGTAGTCGGAAGCTTGCTTCTTGTTGGCCAATACACCGGGCTAGGAATCCGGTACCCCCTCGGAAGTAAAGTTCACCTTGAATAATTGTGAATTGGGCAAGCTTGGCCATAGTCAATTTTCCAACTTTGCTTCTGAGTTGTTCGAGGACTTCTCCTCTCCAGTCCTCCGGAAGGCCTTTGTC
>NW_021027662.1:54745-111813 GCF_004153795.1 Camellia sinensis | reverse complement strand
TTCTCAGATGTGTTTGCTTGGTCATATAAAGAAATGCCCGGACTAGATCCTGACCTAGTCTCCCACTATCTTGATGTGTTCCCAAACTCCAAGCCAATTAAGCAAGCTGCTCGAAAATATCATCCAGATCTCGAAGAGAAGATTAAGGAGGAGATTGAAAAACTTCAACAGGCTGGTTTCATCCGGCCAATACAGTACCCCTCAGGAGTCCGGATTTAAAGCCAGTTACAAGACTAGTTTCAAGTCATCTCGTGGACCTATCGTTGCTGCTGCCTCTGCCCCGGATACCCGAAATTCACAAGGAGGAGGTCATAGAGGCCAGAAAAGAAAGCAATATAATGGTGAAAAGGGGAATGTTTCTTATCCATGTGGAATCGAGGAAGTGAAAGCTCTAGTTAAGGAATGGGTGGCTGACGTTTTTAACTCTTGGGAAAGAACTAATTTCCCTTTCTCCATTATCGACCTTGAGAGTGAAAGTGGGAGATCAATGGGAGAGCCTTGCCATTATTCTATTCTCTAGCCATTTTGCCTTCTTCTTCACCCAATCTCTTATCTCCATCATCTCCTTTGTTGTTGTGTTCCCAAGTTGAGATTATTGAAGAATCTAAGCCTCTCATCATATTCTAGAGAATTCGAAGTTGTTCTTCAAGGATCTTTGAAGATCTTCGAATTTTCCAACTCTTTTCTTGAACCCTCTCCTACAATGGTTATACTTAAAAGATGGTTCTTAGGCCATGTTTAATTAGTAGGATTAATAATTAACAATTCATGAAATTACTGTAGAATTGATTATCCAACTGGACTAATTAATGAGAAAAATTATCGCTTTTTGTACACATTTATTTTGCAATGGATATTGAATTATATAATCCCATGTATATGTTTATTTTGCATTATTAGTATTAGTAGGATTAAAAATTCATCAATTTTATTTAATAAATTCTAATTCGGACAACAAAAATTTGTTATAAAACATTGGAATGTGAGTCTTATAAATTAATCATGGATAAATTATAAATACATTCCTTGATGTTTGCTTAAAATACGAATCGCTTCATGTGAATCTAAAATTACAGTTATTCTATTGTCAGCATTTGTCTTTTAACAAAATTAACACAAAATTAAATTCGTAACTATATTTTTATACAATAATAAAATTATCAAAATTGATAATTAAAATATATTTATGACATCATTAAAAGCTGCTAATTCACTTTATAATTAATTAATGAAATGAGTCCGTTGTTATGCAATTAAAAATTTAAATAGTGGGTTGTAATTTTCAAAATCAAAAGGGACAACTATTTTAAACAAATCTTAAAAATTCATTTTGTATTTTACCCAATAATGATTTCTATATTATTTTATATTGTTATCTATCCAATCAAACACTGTCCCAGTTCATTTGTATGCTTTCAAGTATAAAAATAATGTTTTATTTGCGAATAAGGAGTGAGGTAGAACTACATAAATTGGGAATAAAAATATTATGCATTTTAGTTCAGATTTTGTGACAAAAGACGACGTAAATATGGTCCTTTCCAAGTATAAAAATAATGTTTTATTTCCTCTCCAGTTGGGATACTCAACTGGAGGGTGATATTTGGCCTTCGTGGACCCATCACGAAATCTTCATCGATTATCCGAACCGTTCAATATGTAGAACTCGTCAAATACTTCATCCTTGTAAAACATTATGTTGATCGGATATCGATAATCAATTGATCAAATCACATTTGTATAAATAATTTATTTTGAAAATCATATTTACCGTTGACACAAATGTGATATAATTAAATAGCTATCGATATCCGATCAATGTAATTTTTTACAGGGATGAAATACTCGACGAGACTTACATATTGAATGGTTCGAGTTATCGATACGAGTTCCGTGGTGAGCCAACAGAGGCCCAATAATACTCTCCAATCCAACTTAGACCGAAGGGAAGCTATGGCCTTTCCAAATTATCTATCTTAGGATAACCATCTTATCTTATTCCTGAATTAAACATAGATAAAGAGCAGTAAGGTTGACACTACAGATGAACATTTCTTATTTATTTAACTATTAGTGAAAAATCCGTGTTGTGCATGGTGAGAAATATTTGAAATCATTGAAACACATCATTAGAAAAAATAAAGTTGTATTTCACACTAATAATGAATTGATAAACTATTAACAAACTACAATATGAAATTAAACTAACCATTAACAAATTAAAATATTTGAATTATACCCAGGTGCAATAAATCAATTATATGTAATATATTCTTAAAATGCATATCAGAATTTTTAAATCTTATAAAAGGAAAATAGAGAGAATCATATTAAATTATAACTTTTCCTAATATTTAACTCAGCTGCCCTTGCAAATTTTTCTCAAACTATACTTAGAACAAAGCACATCAATAGTTAAAAATTACATCCTAAATTAAAACCAAAGAAATATTAGATCAAATGAATGTGTTGCCCATAGAAATAATAAAATGTAAAAAATTAATATAAAAATTAAAATTTATCACCCAGAACTGTCTTATAAATCCGCCAATTAGAGAGGCTTTCTAAGAAATATTAACCATGCATAGATGATATATACACCAATATGAGTAAGGGAGATAAGAATATAAATTAAAATAACTTAAATGCATTGCAAAACAAATCTTGTAGGATCATCATATATCCAATAGTGGACTTGCATTGCTAAGTTTTGCGTCACGCTCTATTTTTTATTATTCGAATAATATTATCATATCCATTAATACAAATTCATTTCTATTAAGAACATGCAGAACTATACATACATTAATCCCATAAACAAATAAAATTCCTCTCAATCGTAAATATATGGAATGCAACAGAAATTACATTTAAACAAAATGTCTATAGGCTTGCATCTTTACATTAAAAGTAAGGGTTATCACTTTTTACAACAATGACGTTTTGCCAACAAATATAAGCCCCATGGCAAAAAATTAAGGAAGATTACCGAAATCATTTCTCAACTTGCACCTGAAAAATGATTAACAATGTGGGATGAACATAAAGTCCAGTAGAGATCCCAACATGATCCTAAACAATAACAACGTACAGACATCTATGATCATGAATGCACTATGACGTACAATATAAATAATGTAACAATTTAATATTCAAAATACACTTATATAAGTACATTTTCTCCAAAAACATTTATTTGAACACTACAAAGTGTAAAAGCCATTTGTTTTCTTTTCAATTATCCAATTTTGTTCCAAAAATATTTCTTTACAATGCAGCCTTGGTCATTTAAACCTCCACGTTAATATAAAAGAATTCATCTCCACATTTGTATGGAAAGCAAGGGTTGCAACAAACTCGCTAGCCTCTGATGCTCGACCTTCACTTGTTGACAAGTAAGGCATCTCGACACAAACACGGCTACATCCTTCTTCATCTCCTTCTACCAAAACTGGCGACTAAGGTCATGATACATTTTTGTATCTCCCCAATGCACCGCAAGGCATAAATTGTGAAACTCTCGGAGTACCTTCTCTTGGAAAGACTCCAGCACGAATAAACGGTCAAGATATCTAACACTTGAGTCAGGATACACGTTCAAGCCATTCTCTATCTTCCCACTAGACATCTTCTCCCGGAGGGTTTCTACCTCGTGGTTACTTCTTTGTGCTTCTATAACTCTACTCACTAGTATAGGTTGTGCCACTACCAAACACAAAGCTACCGACTCAACAAACTCGCCAAGGTGCAAGTCAAACTCGCCAACAGTACCCAACATCTCCAGTCCTAAATGGCAATATTTGCCACACTGCTAAAGGACTTTCTACTCAAGGCATCGGCCACTACAATGGCCTTCCTCAGATGATAGTGCAACTCTAAGTCATAGTCCTTCATGAATTGCATCCATCTTTTCTGTCTCAAATTCAAATCTTTCTGTGAAAACAGAAATTTCAAACTCTTATGATTGGAAAAGACCTCAAATCTCTCACCATACAAGTAATGTCTCCAAATCTTCAAGGCAAAGATCACCGCTGCTAACTCTAAATTATGAGGAGGATAGTTTCTCTCATGTGTTTTCAACTGACGTGAGCCATAAGCTACTACCTTCCCCTCATGCATCAAGACACACCCCAAACCATCCCGTGATGCATCACAATACACAGAATAGCCCAAACCCCTCTCCAGAATAATCAACACTGGAGCAGTGGTAAGTCTAATCTTAAGTTTTTGGAATGACCTCTCACAAGTCTCATTCCACACAAACTTAATTCCCTTCCTCGTCAGTCTCTTCAAAGGTGATGCTAGTCTAGAGAAGTCCATCACAAACCGACGGTAATACCCGGCCGACCCAAATAAACTACAAATCTCAAAGGTATTCTTAGGTTGTTCCCAATCTTGCACTGCTTCTATCTTAGAAGAGTCTACAGTCACTCATTCCCTGGATACCACGTGGCCTAAGAACTTAACTTATTTCAACCATAATTCACACTTCCCGAACTTAGTATACAATTTTGTGGGCTCTAAGCAACTCAAACACAACCCATAAGTGTTCCTCGTGTTCCTTCTTAGAGGGTGTTTAAATCAGGATGTCGTCAACATAGACGACTACAAAGCTGTCTAAGAACTCACGGGAAATTTGATTCATCAAATTCATAAACAAGGCCGGTGTGTTGGTTGACCCAAAAGGCATCACTAAGAATTCATAATGGCCATACCATATACGGAATGTCGTTTCCTGGATATCCTCTTCCTTTACTCTCAATTGATGATAACCCAATCTCAAATCTATTTTAGAAAAGCAATAAGACCCCTTCAACTGATCAAACAAGTCGTCTATACGAGGCATTGGGTATTTGTTCTTAACAATTACCAGGTTTAGTTTCCAATAGTCAATACATAGCCACAATGTGCCATTCTTCTTCTTAGCAAAGAGAGTCGATGCTTCCCGAGGTAAAGTACTAGGGCGGATAAAACCATTATCTAGCAATTCTTGGAGTTGAATCTTCAACTCACTCAGCTCGGCGGGTGCAAATCTATACGGTGCCATAGAAATCGGTGTTGTACCAGGCACTAGATCAATAGAGAACTCAATCTCACGGTGAGGTGGCAAACTAGTGAGGTCCTCGAGAAAGACATCCGAGTATTCACAGACTACCCTTGGCGAATCAACTTAGACTTCGTCACACTCACTATCTAAGAAGGTTGCAAGAAGACAACTAAGCTCACTCCGACCTCGTGGATCATACACTGGTGACAAAACTCTATCAGCTTGGTCTCCCAGAAAATAAAAACAATCACCACTTGAGGTACATATAATAACCCTCTGACGCTAACATTCTATAATAGCCTCGATAAACTGACAACCAATCCATGCCCAGGATGGCATCAAAACTCGACATATCAATCAATGTAAATGAAAAAGGAAGTCGGCAACCAGCGAACGGCAACCTCTATATCACAACCCTGACAACCCTGGTCCAAAACAACTTTACCACCAACAGGTGACTCTACCTTGAGTAGAGACATTAATCGAGCCACTTCTAACCCCAATGCCAATGCAAATGCAAATGAGATAAAAGAATGGGAAGCACCCATATCAATCAACACATTGGCAATAGAATTACATAACAAGAAAGTACCTCTCACAATTGAAGGCGTTGGCACTAAGTCTGGCGTTGTAACAGCATACACATACCCCATAGGTCTCTGCTCTACCTGGTCACCCCTCAGAGCATAAGTCTAATGCATTGACTGAGCCGAAGAGGCTCCCTAATTGGCCCTCGAGGCCTATGCTGACTGTGCAAGCTGGTGGCTCTATGTTTGCCTCGAACCAAACGCACTAGGTGTGCCACCTGACTGAGGGCAAAAGCTCCTCACGTGCCCCGACTGCCCACAACAATAACAGGTAGACAGTTGTCCTCTCCCCTGACTTTGGCTCTGAGAATGAGTCGCAGATGGTGCAAACTGTTGCCGTCTTCCTTCTGCGGGCAAGCTGGAGACTTGTGACCCAACTGGCCTTACTTAAAACAAGAGAAACATCTCTTATTACCTCTCATTGAACCTAAACTTGGCACAAGAAAGATGGATCTAGACTATGCAGCCTGGGACTATTGTGGGTGAGAACCCCGCTACCTCTTACTTTCCCAGTTCTCTCCCTGAACCTCCTGACTCATCTGTCTAGAGCCTCTCATCCTCTCCTCCTCAGTCTGAATCACGGTCTCTAAGTGAGTCGCTGCCTCCATAAGACGATTGTAATCCCTAATCATAAACACGACCACCTTGAAAAGGAGTTCGGTCCTCAACCTCTTCTCGAACTCCAAGCAACGACGTTCCTCTGTCCCTACCAACTCTGGTGCAAACCTCGACAAACTAGTAAAGATATCCTCAAATTCGGCCACCAGTGTGTTAAGCTGCTTGAGCTTCAAGAACTGCTCTCTCAACTTCTCTCTAATAGTGGGAGGTAAGAACTTGTCTTTAAAGGTGTTGACAAAGGCCTCCCAAGTCAACCCAATGAGTCCACACGCATATTTTCGCCATTGACCCGTACTTCTCTTCAGTTGGAAGGATGCCAAGGTCACTCTCAGCCCATCGTCCTCGACGTCAAGCATCTCAAACGTCTTCACCATCTGTTCTAGCCACTCATTCGTTTTCAGTGGCTCCTTAGGATCACTCAAAAACTCATCCGAATTTGACCGGAAGAACTCCCTCTTCAAGAATAATGGCCCTGCTTCAACAACTTGGGCCTGGACTTGATTCTCTGCCCTGAGAATATCCATAGATTTCCACAAAGCTCCGGCCATTTCACGGGCTAAAGTGCCTATGGCCTTCTGACCCACTGGTCCGGCCACATTGGCCTGACCAACCCCTTTCTCTTGTGTCGAAATCTCATCTGGTAATAGCACTTCCTGCCATCTAGGCATGCCACGCCTATCACCACGCCTACGTCCTGATATCCTAATGAAGGTAACACAAGAGATTAGCACATTTACAAATATGCTGAAACTAACTCACTCGTATCCTATGGCAATGAACAACAATAATTCACACTACATAAGCACATAGTCACGTTGACACATATAAATTTCCTTCCTAGATAATGATCGTCTCACGACATTGCTAGATTTCTAATTAGAAATAGCAATGATCAAGTGCTATTTTAACAAGGATTCTAGAAACTCGTAGACCTAGTCAATATCTTAGAAATTAAATCTCATACCCATATAATCATATGAGCATGTCATCACATAGCATACCATACATACAAATATCTCTACAAAGTGAGATAAACTCATTGTGGTAAGAACCACTTCTCACATATCTAAAGTGTTTAAACCCGGTACCCTTTGATACCAAGATACAACGCCTCGAAAATAAATACAATAACCCAACCACAATATTAATAAGTAACAATAATGATAAAGTAATCATCTTTCATTAGTTTCCAAGTAAGTCTACAAAGAGTAACATATGCAGATATACATTCACAAGCCTATCCCTGAATCTATAGCATATGTTACATAATGGAATGAACATCAAGCAAATAAAAAATGCTCTAAAGGCTTACAACTTTCCAAAACGATACTTGGTTACAACAAAAGTGGATTTATATCCAACACAGTTGAAGGCCCTTGGCCTATACAAAACACATACAATCATCAAACAAAATGAAGCTCTTGCCCCAAGTCCTACAAAGCTATTGCCTTGGCGGAGATATATCATCAGCACCTGAAAATGTTTTTCCCACATAGGGTGAATCAAAGCCTAATAGAAATAATCCAACACAGTATATGAATCTTAACGAAGATATAAGGTGATATGCATATGCAATGCTAGTGACAAAATTTTTTATATCTTTTTCAAATCATGCAATGACAGGTTTATATCACAGTTCATAAAACATTCTCTTTTTAATGGAAAACAAGGCAGTGAATGATATGTCTGGGAATCTCCAAAACAAGTATCACATTTCACGAAAATTTTTTCTGCGGAAAATCGTAAACCAGCACCCATGTAAACATCGGCTACACAAGCATTACTACTGCCATTTTACGGATACTTCGTCCGTGGGATCGGCACCCATGTATACACGTGGTTTTTGGGACTTTCATCCTGGACACACAGACCAACTTATTTGATGTAACAACAACTCATTTCCAGATTCACCCCTTTTCTCAACACAATACTTTTTCCAGGAAATAAATATACAATTGTGCTCAATGCAAATGGATGAGAAATTAGTTTTCAATTCTCCTAATTCCCATGCAATTTCTACAACAAGCATAGCTATCTTCCACCGATAGCCCAAAACATGCATTTCTAAATAGGTAAACAATTTTCAATATAGATAAACTTTCCAAATTTATTTATTAAAAAAAATGTCATTACATTTCAAACAATATACAAGTTAACCAGTACAAATAAGTTTGTATGATGACTTTACCCTTGAAATGGTCCGTTTGCAAATGAAACATCTTTGATTTTCCTTATTTGGAATAAGATTTAAAATTTAGGATGAAATGTATTACAATTGAAAAGTCAAGCACCAAAGTGACACAAGCTTTAAACTATAAGAACTGTTAGTGTAATTCGCTCTCATAAGAAATATAACTTTTACAACAAAAATTATAATTGTCATTCATAACTTTTGGAATGCACATCATAATTTCCCCTCTCAATAACTAAAAAGTATGGCACACTTGAATCCAATTGGGGTTCGTGGTGTGGAGGGACTGGATCGGAAAAAAAGTGATTCTAATTGTAAGATATTGTAATTGATATCTTATTCAAAGATAAAAATATCACTTTTTCAATTGAGATGAAATAATGCTTTGAATCAAATAATGAGAAACGCAAGAAAAATTACTATATCCTCTATTCAAAGGAGAGCCATTCATGACTTTTAATCGTAACTTCTATTACGAAAAGTTGTAACTTTCATCACAAAACTATAACTTTTCTTACGATGTGCACATTTTAAGGGGTGCACATTGTATTATTTTCCTACATTTGTACCAAAAATTCTTTCTCCATTTTTAATTGTGATAGTTAAGTCTTTATACATTAAGTCATGTTACAATGTTAGCCTTTCGTCCATCTACCATTAATGAGCCTAATGGAAATTGTCATGTGCACCATATGTGACATTTTTCTTGCCTTGTTGGCATCGCTACAGTTTTGCTAAATTATCATTTTAGTCTTTGCACATTTATCAAAATCTTACTTTCCTTCACCTTTAATTTATGTCAGCTTCATTAATAGTAGATTGACGAAAGAGTAACATTAGAATTTGGCTTAAAGTGTAAAAGACTAACTATTATAATTCAAAGTGAAAGGGAGCAAAATGATATTCTGATGAAAATATAGTTATGCTGAAAGTAATTAACTCACATAATTATTGTACATGCGGGTCATTGTGCTATTTTCATTTTAAAATAGATAACATAGTTTATAAATATAACAATCCACATCATTCTAAACTGACTCCAACACAATACTCTATTTTGAAGAGACCACTAAAAGAAAAGAGAAGAATGTGACCATCGGGTTTCTTCAATGAACCCCGCCATGTGTCTTTCTTTCATAGTGTGGTCGGTTCTCCCGTGGTAAGCTCCTTGACTAGTAGTTTCACCAGGACTATAAAATTTTGTATAAAAATTCTAATTGCTATAGTATTTTCCATTTTTTTAAAGGTACAAATATGAACCTTATTTGATCTTATTGTTTTGGCTCTTATTACTGTCTTGCATTATTGTATGCTAGTGCATGCATATATGCAGCTGAAGAGTGAAGATAGTGGAGAGACAAGTGGCAGCCATGCTTAACTAAAAACAAGTAAATGAACCTCCTTTAATTATGGTTTTATCTTCATTAATAATGAAAATGAATTTGTTCACACATATTAAATTGTGTGAATAATACACAAATTGTGATTAGTTTAAAATAGTAGAACCTATAATTTTGGTTGGGGTCAGTAGACTTTTAGATATAGAACCCGCTATTCTGAACCAATCACAATCTATATATTGTTTACAAACTTTGAAAGTATGTGAACAAAATCAAACTCATTAATAATTAATCATCTCTACAAAGGTAATTTTGTCAAATATTACCTATATATTTTGTCCAAATCTAGTACTGTACTCACTAATAATATCCGGACTTATTTGATTAGTATGATTAATAGTGAGAAGATTAACAATTTATAAGATTAATGTAGAATTTATTATCCAGTTAAATTAGTGAGATATCACCACAACAAAACTAACTATTCACGGCATCATGTTTACGACATGCATTAAATGCATGTCGTAGTTAGTACATTCTACGGTATTTTTTTTTGCAAGCCGTTAATATTTTGTCAATAACGGCATACATACCATGTAAGTCGTTGATTCATATATTTATAGCATGCAAAAGTATGCCGTAAAAAACGTATGTTTTTACGACTTACAAAAATATGTCGTAAAATATTTGCACTTAAGACGACATACATTTAATGTTATAAAATATTATAACTTTACACGGCATGCATTAACATGTCGTGAAAACTTTTGCAAAAAAAAAAAAAAAATTCAATCCGGAATTTTTTTATGGCATGCAAAAGCATGCTGTAAAAAATATATATTTTCACGGCATACAAAAATATGTCATAAAATATTTGTACTTAAGATGACATACATTTCATGTCGTAAAATATTATAACTTTACACGACATACATTAGCATGAAAACTTTTATTAAAGAAAATTTCAATTCAATTTTTTTTTTTGTGATTTAAAAAAGCTAACAATTTCCAATCACGCTTCTCACTTTAAATTTTCCTAATTGAGGAAAATGTAAAAAATAATTTATACATTATTTTATAATTTAGTGTCTCTTTTAAGGGATAATTGCGCCCTGTGGGATTTTGGGAAAAAAATTACATATTCATGAAAAAGTTTATAATTTTCAAAATTAATATTTATATGGCTTCTCACTAATTTGTAATTTTTTTTAAAAAAATTACCTTGATTTGATATTTTCCCTTCTTTTAATAATTTATTTATTTTTTACTCTTTAGATGTGCCTAATCTGAATACAATTAAAAAATAAAATATAATATAATATATATGAAATGTATTAGATTTTATATATTTTTTTTGAATTTAGTGATTTTTTAAAAAAATTAAAAAATATTTTTCTTTTAAGTATATGTAAATTATTTGAATTTAAAAAGTAAAAAAAAAAATTATTGAAAAAAAATTTATTGAATTTTTTTCAATTCCTAAACAAATTACTTTTTTTAAAAAAAATTAATTCACCAGAAAAGCTAAAAGCTCTTGGATTATAAGTTTACTTTTAAAACTTGCGAGACAGTCAGCCTCCTGCGAGCTCTCGAGCTCTCTTCGAGCATTGCCTTGATCGATCGCGCGATTTCGCATGGCCTCACAATGTATGTCATTCACTTTCTTTCCCAATCGATCAATTTTTCTCTGTTTCTCGATCATTTTTTCCCAAAAGCTTCGAATTCATCATTTTATTTGAAGTTAGGGTTTGGTGAGAGCCATGGAAATGTAGACTACGAAGCCAAATGCATTCTCAATCAATTGATCTCAAACCCTAACTGATCTCTATACGCTCTTCTGTATCGAACGATTCAGTGAGTTTGAAACTCGTCATACTTCGTATTTTTTCTTGTGTGCGTGTTTACTGGATCAATTGAAGTTTGTATTGATAATTTGGTTTTTTTGGAGGTCTGGCAGATCACTAGACAAGTCGATTTCAACGCTTCAGATGGAGCTGGCTGCTACTCGAAGTTCTGAAGAGATGTGAAGATCTGATGAGTTCACTCACATCTCTGAATTGACTCATGAGGGCTTGCCAAGGAAGAAGGCTTTCATAGTTATTGGAATTAATACTGCTTTTAGTAGTAGGAAGAGGCGCGATTCGGTCAGACAAACTTGGATGGCTCAAGGTGATAATTTGATATTGTCCTTGTGTATGTCCTACTATATCTTAATTTCATGGCTTTCCCTGACTAGCTTTTTGGGTTTGATTAGGAGAGAGACTTCTTCAATTGGAACAAGAGAAGGGAATTAACGTCCAGTTCATGATCGGCCATAGGTAAATCTCTTGTCTGCATTTTCTCACAAGTTGGTTAGTTTAATACCAGAAGTGAAGTAGTATTAATTAAATATGCTGGATTGTTTAAGATAGATAAGTTTTTAGTTCTGCCAACCAAGGGCTTGAGTAAGCTCTGTAAATGCAGGAATTTGAAGAACTATCAATTGACTGGTCCTATCCCTTCAACATTAACACAGATTCCCAACCTCAAAACTCTGTGAGTCATAATTTTTTTATTTTTTAGTGGAGTCCATGCAGTTAACATTACCATATGTTTTTTTGATTTTATTTACACCAAAGCCATAGACACTTGTGCTAATATATATGTATGCCTTGTCTTTGTGTAAATTTATTCTGTAGGGACCTTGCTCGTAACCAGCTTATTGGTGAGATACCGAGGTTAATCTATTGGAATGAAGTATTACAATATCTGTAAGTGCTACATCAATTAGGGTTTAACAACTGATAGATAAAATCCAATTTCATTATCAACCCTTGATGCTATTAACACTTAAACATTTAATTTGGTTTATAATTTTACTCTGGACAAACTATTGGTCTATCTATCATCTGGTGGTAATTATGTTCAATTGTTTTGATGTAGGTCATGCTATGTGGCTAGCAATCATTGTGGATGAATCTCTTATTGTCAATCTTAAAGGTCTAAACAGAAATTCAGGAGTAAAATCAGTTCCAGTGCAATTTTTTGGTACCCATGATTTTGCAAGGTGTGAAGTTTCGAAAGTTGAAGGGAATTTTTTGTTAGACTTGTTTATTAAAAAGTAAATAATACACTCAAATGCATCTCTCCCTGTGAGGTTAACATCTCTTTATTTTTTGTGATTATTTAGGATTAATATGAAACAAGTTATCTCATTTCTTAGAGGACTTCTCTCTTCTTTCCATCTGAAATGCAAGAAATCGCATTTTGTACAAAGCTTGGAAGAAGCAAAAATGTGAGCTTATTTATTGAGAGTTCATTCTACTCTTGTTGACATGGGAAATTATGTTCATTAAGCCTTTTCTTTTCTTTTCTTTCTTCCTTTCTTTCTTTTCTCTTTAGTACAAATATCTCTTAATTATTATGCATGACATTGGCATGCTTGGCCATGTTGCTGTATTTAACTCATTATCATATATATTTTTATCCAGGCACAAACATATGTCATTCATGCCTTGTATTTCTTCAGGTGTAACTTGGGGCACCTTTTATGTCTTTACTTCTTGTTAGACAGATCCTGTGTGACTGAAATTTTAACGATTTGTACAGAAGTGTGTAGACATGTGGAGTCAAGTGTCTGTGATTTGGTTATATCCACCCATGAAATGGTTGGACTCAGTGAGTTGTTTTCTAGGTCCAAAGTTTGTGTGACCTTCTAATTTAGGGCATTTAGGCCTCAAGAGTGAAAAAAGTTGCAGACGTTGGTTTCTCTACCTGTTTCTTTATATAATTTTTTTAGCTATGTTTAGCGCATTATATAACTATGCTTATGTAACTATTCTTCCTCGCTGACTTCCTGCCCATGTCCCCATCCCTGTATCTCTTTCCTTACCTTACTTTGGGTTTGCCTTGGATTTCTCATCTGAAGCACTCCCATTACCTGTTGTCTGAAGCACTCCCATTACCTGTTGTCTTTGTAATGTAGCTTGTTCTTCATGGTTACAGTCGTAATAAAAAATATGGAATGGATTATAACCTGGTTGCGGGCCCAGTTCACTGGTTCAACTGCAAGGGCTGAGTTACTTGGCCAAATGAAGATCATCAAAATATAAACTATGTTTTCAGAAAATATGAAGGAGACAAATTCATTTGTTACCAGCTTATTTGCGTGGTTTTCTTTCTACTTAAACATTTCCGGCATAAAGAAGAGTAAGGTATCCATTCCTTTTATTAGGTATCTCAGTGAACAGAAGCTTCCAAAAAGAATGTTAAAGATGCAAAATGCTGTTGAAGCTGATGATTGTGAGAGTGGAAGTCGAGAGGATGAAAAGGGTGCTGATTCAGGTGAAGATTGCAGAGGAGACGAAAGGATACATAGCAAGCTAGAGGGCACCAAAACTTGCCCATTTGAGATAGGGGATTTACAAATGATAAGTCTTGGTATGTATTATTAAACTACTGTTGCCTTAAAATATGAGACATTGTATTTACATGCTGTAACATGCAAAGCAAGAATGTGATGACTAGGTTATCATTGATGAGAGTTTGTTTTTACCTGCATTTTTTTTTTTTTTTGTTCTTGATTTATTTGACAGCTTCGACAAGGAAATTATACATCTTGGGCTACTGTAAATTTTGCTAATAATTGTTCAAATGCATATAAGAAATGGTAGTGTTACTTATTTAATTGATGAGTTAGGACTAATTCCATTCAAACTCATGTGCATATAAATCTCATACAGGAAAGATTGTGAAGGACTCAGAGTATTTTCAGGATGGGAGATTTATCTGGCCTGAAGGATATACTGCTGTGAGGAAGTTTCCTTCAATAGCAGGTGGATCATTTCTTGAAGGATTCTCTGTTTTTGTAAATTGCAGTTCTGCCATTGCTTGTACTCAATTTATTTTCCTCATCCCGAGTGTTCCCATAACATTCATTTCTGTTTGTTTTCCAATTTGGGGCTTTAGATCCAAGTGTATATACCTTGTACAAGATGGAAGTCCTGAAATGCAATGATGCGGGCCCAAAGACTCGGCCTTTATTTAGAGTTACGCTGGATAATGGAAAGCAGGTATGATGAAATGCAATGATGTGAACCTAAACTAAATTTGTGGTCACTTAGATTATCTTTACATTTTTGTGTGGTTTGTGGTTTCGCTTTACTTTTAATCGCAAGTTAATCTTCTATTAATTACTGGCCATATAGATTTTGCTACTGAGGCAGAATATCTTTTGCATATGGCTACATGACTACATGACTACATGCCTTTCTTCTATTAATTTAATTCATGACTACATGTTCTAAAAACTAAGAAATTAATTATTTTTCTATGCTACAGAAAGCTGAAAGTGACAGTAATTAATAATTTGCTTTCATGGCTTCCATAATTGCTAGCCTAATTTAGGATGTCTATGAAATGGATTCTTGCTCCCAATTGACCAATACAAAAATACTTTTTAAAATTTAAGTGTTGAGCTTGATGTGGTCTTGTTGCCTTGTTATTTTGGTATACCTTTACTTTCTTACTCTACATCTATTATTTGAATTTCTCATTTTACTGAAACTATATTTATACTTACAAATGTACTCATTGCTTCTGTTTAAATGCTAGTTTCATATGCAATGCTCATATTTTCATACTAGTCTTCATATGGCATGTTCTATTGCTTGCGGAAGTGGAGGCCATAATTAAGGAATGCGGTGCCATGATCATTTATTTGATGTTATGTCTTATGCACATGAAACCCAGTTATGACATCAAAATTTAAACAGTGAAAGTGATCCTTGAATTTATCGTTGTTCTGTTATTAAAAAAAAAAAATGTTAATCGCTAAACCTAGTTTGAGCTCACACTTGACCTCTTGATGTGTTTCAATGTGGACATTGATCAATCTTAAAATGGCTGCTTATGCATAAAGCCAACAAAACCCATGTTTTAGGCTCCCAAATTGGAAGGTTCCCAAAATTTTAAAGTCTACATGCTATTGTTAAGCCCTATATAGATTACAGTTTCAACATCTTTTTATTTTTTGGAAAAGAAGGCCCTCTTGATTTGTAAAGTTGTATGTATTGATGTTTGATTTGAAATTTGTGGTTTTTTGAATTTTATATTGGCCATACCATTTGTAATCTAATATGTAAAGTTGAATTCTTTTTGTTTTTGTATTTGTCGAGTAATAATAGGGGCAAAATGGCTTCTTGTTGTGTTATCTGCAGCAAGTGAAGATGGTGATGATGATGATAATTCGGTGACAGAGACTTGAGATGCCGACACCATGGTGTCTGATAAACAAGAAAGCTGATTGTTACAGCTAAGTGATAAGTGTTGCATTGCCAACAGTCGTGAAGGATGGTGATCATAATCATCTCTGGGCACTATTGGATCCCAAAACTTGTACTTGGACAGTTCTTTCATAGTGTAGATCATGCGATTTAAAACTCAGGATAAATGCATAATCAGATGGGAAAAGTTTGCCATCTTTCATAGTGTAGATCATGTTGATAAATGAATCTTATGATTTGGATACTTTTTTTGATTTGTATATTTGAGGTTGTTATCAACTTGATATGATAGAAGTTGAGGATAAAAGTTAGTATGCAAGTTATTTAGTATATGGATATTAGATTTTTTTGCTTACTTCATAGTTGCTACCTCTGCTTGGTTTGTAACAGGTTACATTTTATAAACCACTGTCTACATACGATTAGACAAGGTCATATTCCTATATATATATATATATTATATTAAAAATAACTTTCTACGGCATGTAAAATTATGTCGTGAAAAGTGTAATGATTTATGGCATGTCAGAAAATGTCGTAAAAGATTATATACGGTATACAAAGTACGTCATAAATATATTAAAATGACCTTCTACGGTATACAAAATTATGTCGTGAAAAGTGATGATTTATGACATGCAAGAAAATGTTGTAAAATATTATATACGGCATGCAAAGTATGCCATTAATTTTTTAAAAATAACCTTCTACGGCATGCAAAATTATGCCACAGAAAGTATGATGATTTATGGCATGAAAAAAATGTCGTAAAAAGTTATATACGACATACAAAGTATGTCATTAATGTTTAATTTATTACTTTTTACAACTTTATTTGCATGCCGTAAATGATGCTCAACTTTCCACGGCATGTCATCTAACGGCATTTGTGTGCATGTCGTGAAAGAGTTTTTACGGCATGCATTGGAAGTCGTAAAAATTCAATTTTGTTGTAGTGTATACAATTCTTTCTTGTACATGTTTGTTTTGCAATATATATAGAAACATATAATTTTAATTATATGTATGCTTTGTGTTATTAGTTATAGCATTAAAAAATATGTCAATTTTATTAAATAGAATGATCACTAAAATATAATATGAATAATAAAATTTAAAACCAAAACAATACGACGTAATTAACCCACCTCAGTGTCCTACAAACAAGCGCTCATTTTCGTTTGTCATGTTCGATTGGACTAAGCATAAAACCACCTTATTGTTCCACATGAAACTTATCTTCTGTTTGTAACTATGTAATTTGTTAGGTTCGTAAAGGGTTTATTCTGTTAAAAATTGAGATTAAGTAGGTTTTGCAAGTTTTAACAATGTGATCATTTATTATTAAATAAATAAATAAATAAAAGGGATAAATTAAACTTTCACCCTTGAATTTTTACTCAAATTTCACTTTAGTCTATCATTTTCTAATTGCAATTAAGTTGAAATTTTAATCACTTTCACCCTTCTATCACTCTTCTGTTTGAAATTTTAATCAAAGTTGAAAGTAATGAACCAAAGTAAAATTTTGATGGAAGTTTGAGAGAGAAAATTTTAATTTGTTATACAAATATTTTCTCTAATTAATACCCATATAATGTGTTCATGTGAGTATTTTTCACCTATAAATTTAATGGCAAGTGACGAGAGAGGATCACATTAAAATATTAGTCGAATTTTAAGGACTTAATTGCTACAATTAAAAGATGGCTCTTAGGCCATTTTCATTAGTAGGATTAATAGTGAAATAATTAACAATCTATGCAATTACTGTAGAATTGATTATCCAACTAGACTAATGAGAAAAATTATCGCTTTTTGTCCACATTTATTTTGCAATGGATATAAAAATATATAATTCCAATTATATATTTATTTTGCATTATTAGTAGTAGGATTAAAAATTCGACAATTTTATTTGATAAAATCTAATTCGGACAACAAAAAATTATAATAAAACATCGGAATGTGAGTCTCATAAATTAATCATGGGTAAATTATAAATACATTTCTTGATATTTGCTTAAAATACAAATCGCCTTTTGTGAATCTAGAATTGCAATTATTCTATTGTCAGCATTTGTCTTTTAACAAAATCAACACAAAATTAAATTTGTAACTATCCTTCTATACAATAATAAAATTATCAAAATTGGTAATTAAAATATATTTATGATATCATTAAAAACTACTAATTGACTTAATAATTAATTAATCAAATGAGTCCGCTGTTATGCAATTAAAAATTTAAAATAACAGGATATAATTTTCAAAACTAAAAGAAACAACTAATATTTTAAATAAATCTTAAAAAATTTATTTTGCATTTTACCCATTAATGACTTTTATATAATTTTATATTATAATCTATTTAATCAAACACGGTCCTAGTTCACTTGTATGCTCTCAAGTATAAAAATAATGTTTTATTTGCGAATAAGGAGTGAGATAGGACTACATAAATTGGGAACAAAAATATTATGCATTTTAGTTCAGATTTTGTGACAAAGGATGACGTAAATATGGCACTTTCGTCCGGGATATGAAGGATAACCATCTTTATTGAAAATAAATAAAATGCCCTCACTGGAATAAGGTATTCTCAAATTATCTATCTTAGGATAACCATCTTATCTTATTCGTGAATTAAGCATAGATAAAGAGCAGTAAGGTTGCTGATGAACATTTCTTATTTATTTAACTATTAGTAAAAAAATTGTATTTCACTGAAATATTTGAAATCACTGAAACACGTCATTAGAAAAAATGAAGTTGTATTTCACACTAATAATGAATTGATAAATTATTAACAAACTACAATATGAAATTAAACTAACCATTAACAAATTAAAATATTTGAATTATACCCAGGTGCAATAAATCAATTATATGTAAAATCTTTTAAAAGGAAAAGAGAGAAAATCATATTATAACCTTTTTTAATATTTAACTCAACTGCCCTTGCAAACTTTTCTCAAACTATACTTAGAAAGCATATCAATAGTTAAAAATTACATCCTAAATTAAAACCAAAGAAATATTAGATAAAATAAATGCGTTGCACATAGAAATAATAAAATGTAAAAAATTAATATAAAAATTAAAATTTATCACCCACGACTTTGTCTTATAAATCTGCAAAATAGAGACACTTTATTAGAAATATTAACCATGCATAGATGATATATACACCAATATTACTGAGGAAGATAAGAATATAAATTAAAAATAACTTAAATGCATTGCAAAACAAATCTTGTAGGATCATCACATGTCCGATAGTGGACTTGCATTGCTAAGTTTTGTGTCATGCCCTGCTTTTTATTACCCAAGTAATATTACCATAGCCATTAATATAAATCCATTTCCATTAAGAACACGCAGAACTATACATACATTATCTCCATAAACAAATAAAAGTCCTCTCAATCGTACATATATGGAATGTAATAGAAATTACATTTAAAAAAACTGCCCGTAAGCTTACATCTTTACATTGAGAGTAAGAGTTTAACCCTTTTTACAACAATAACGTTCCGCCAACAAGTATAGGCTCCGTGGCCGAAGATTACCAAACTTGAATCATCTCTCAACTAGCACTTGAAAAATGATTAGCAACGTAGGATGAATATAAGGTCCAATAGAGATCCCATCATGATCCCGTAACACTCCACTTTTTATTACTCGAATAACATTACTAAATCATTATTATTGTCAATTTCAGAGATAGCGGACAAAAATTTCAATATCTTAATAACGATAAGTAAATGAAGATTCTCTCATCCATGTACCAAGTAATGCAACATGTGACATAATTACAACAAATTGCTCGCAAGCTTACATCATTAGATAAAAGAGAAAGGGTTAAACCCTTTTACAACAATGGCATTCAGCCAACAAATAAAAGGCCTCGTGGCCAACAGATAATGAAGATCCTCAATCTTGAGCCACTTCTTGATATTCACTTGAAAAAGAATTTGTAACATGGGATGAACATAAAGTCCAGTAGGGATCCCAACATGATCATAAACAATAACAACATATAGATAGCTATGATCATAAATGCTTAAAGTCATATTATATACATAAGTGCCGATTTATACTTGAAGAGATACTTACATAGGTACTTTTCTCAAAATCATTCAATTGATTCGACAACACAAACCATTTGTTTTTCTTTCTTCTTGCTACCCTATTGTTTTAAACTTGCCAGACAATAATAGGTATTTGAAAACAAACCCACGAAATCCAATTACTTTTCCTCCAATTACCGAACTTACACCCCATTCCAAATAGCAACATCCCAAACGAACACGATGACGATACAAACAAAATGCTCCTTACATAACCATATAAGACATCTGATATCCTCTACAAAATAATCATCACTATGCATGATACACATAAATAAAACCAAAATGACAACAGAAAAAAAAAAAAAAAACTCAACAACGCTCTACCTGCCTCAAGCATGGAAAGCCAATGATACACCTTTCTAATACTCACGCCAATTTACCAGACACCCGCTGGAAGCGCTAGCTGGAAGGTACTGGCACTTCCACATTCTCAGCGCAACTAATTCTCCAAGCGCTAGCTGGAAGGTAATGGTACCCCTTATTCTCAGCATATGTACATTTCCAATCATAACATATTTGAACAAATATAAATAACCTGAGTGTACTACATACATATAATCGATTCAACAACACATTGTCATCCTCCACCGATGACCAAGGACAAAACCTCTAAGCATAGTTATTTAAACACGTGTAATACAATAATCCAATGCTCACTTGACCTTAAGTCCAACAACAATGATAATAACAATATTCCAAAGTTTCAAATTTCAACCCCAAGTGTTTTTTTTTTTTCCTCTAAATTTACAATACACCATGATTTCTTTCTCTTTTCAAAAATCAGTTCTTTTAAATTTCCAAGTTAGCAAGCCCAAATCTTTTCCTTCCAAAACCAATTTTCCACATTCCATGGAAATCAAGCCATAACCCAACTCCACTTATGTGATGTAACACCCTTAAAATAATACAAATAATCCAACTCATAAGAGAAATGAATATAACATAATTGGTACGCTTTCACATAATAGAGTTCGTATTACAAAAGGGATTACATGCATTATACATTCATAAACGTTCATTCTGAATCTACAGCATATAATGCAAATTAATAACAACAAATTTAAATGCCCTACGGGCTTACATCTTTCCAAGACATATCTTTGTTACAATCAAAAGTGAGCTTCGTTCATTACATTTTAAGCCCTTGCTTTTACAAAATATACAATCAAAATGAGAAGCCCTTGCTTCCAAAAGTTTCTCCAACACTATTGCCTTGGTGGAGGCATGTCATTGTTACCTAAAAATGTTATTCCCAAGTAGGGTGAGCCACAGCCCAGTAAAAATCATCTAACACAGTATATGAAATTTAACAAAGGTATAAGTACACTATGCATATACAAAGTCAAAGATAAAGGCATTCACATTATATATAGCATTAAATTGCCAAACTCAATCATTAAGCCATTTTCCTTTGTAACGTCCTCAAAATAACAACATTAAACCCATCAGATAAGACATGCATTTACATATAAACTAACTACATTCTTTTATTCATTAGAGTTCCATTACATAAGTATTACATGTTAACATCAAAACAAAATGCCCTACGGGCTTACAGCTTTCCAAGTTAACACTTGGTTACAACAAAAGAGTACTAACTCGTTTACACATTAAGCCCTTGGCTTGAAGTTACATGTAATACATCAAAAGTAAATGGTTGCCAATATATCACAGTTCTAGGAGTTGATTTTATGTCAGAAAATGTGCGGGCAATCCTTGATCAAGCTGGCTTCTTAGAGGTAGTCTTTTCCTCTTCTTTTCGTGTATTCTTATTTCATCACTTTGTCAGTTACAAATCCAATTCTAAAAGTTAACAGAGTAAAAAGTGCTACTTGGTCAACAAATATTTTAATTGAAGCATAGATTTCATATTTCAAGAACTAATAAATTAACATAATTAAAACATGAAAACCAAAATCCCATAAAATGCATGCATTGAAAACTATTAATGTGAGGTAATTAGTTTTCTATCTCTATGTATATATAATGACTATTTTAATATAATACCTTTGTTCATATAATGAGAAGGGTAAAATTGTTTTTTTAAGACTTTACATTTTTCAGGAATGTTCTGTCACTTGGTTTGTTGCACGAGGAGCAATTAACAAATAGCATTCACACAATCAGTTGGTGTGGAATCCACTTCAATGATTATATAATGGATATTTTATTTAATAGCATCGGTACCCAATTTGTATACATATCATCGGTACCCAATTTCTTGCTCACTGTAAAACTAATGAGTGTTTTTTTGAGGGGTATAAATATGTACTCTATTCTCTGTTAGTTGCAATATTGATCTTTTGCCAATACTTAACATGTGAAATTCAACGGTGCAATACTTAATTGTTGTGGTGCTATCAGATTGGTGGAGAAAGCTTGAGAATTTATAAGCGTGAGATTCAAGAAAATGTTTTGGAAATTGTTGGCATTTCCCCTGAGCAGGTGAGGAGACACTTAACAAATACTGGTTGGGTTGCTCAATTATTAATTACTAGGGCCGTGTTTTATCTCCTACGTTGTAAATTATTTTTATATTCCCATCTAATGCATTATGTAAGTACCAAATTGGAGAAAGTATCCTCTTGTATGTAGATCTTTTGAATTACCTGATATTAATATTATCATGGTTTTCATACTTCTATGGGCCAAAATTTTCATTGTACTACTAACAATCATCAATATATTTTCATGCATTGACCAATTCTAAGCTCTCAACGCCCTCTATCTTTTTAACAAAGGCTCTAGGCTAGATTCACACTCTAGGGAGATCAAATCTTAGAGAGAATGTAAGTTTAGAGAGAGAGGGTCTCGGATCTAGGGTTTGATAAAAGAAAAGGTGCAAAAGTGATGTTCAAAAACGCTACTGTCCGCTGATATAAAACACGCTCGCTCGAGTGAAGCCCTTGTCGCTCGAGCGACCAGACACAGAAACTCTCGCTCGAGCCAAGAAGTTCTCAATCGAGCGAAGAAAAACCCAGACCACTCGAGCGAAGGAAGCTCGCTCGAGCCAAGAAAGGCAACTCTCAGGTCCAGAACCAGACGCAACACTCGCTCGAGCAAAGCCACCCTGGCTCGACCCACCAGACACGAACCTCACTCTCGCTCGAGCGACCAACTCCTCGCTCGAGTGAAGGTCCAAAAATCTGGGCAGCAGCACTAGGCTCCCAAACACAACCAACCTGTAACAAACCTGCCCAACACATCCCAAACTCAATATACAAAGTAAAAAGGATGCAAACAAGATAATAAACAACTACCAACATCCACGGACACATGTCCGGATCACTGTACAACAAGGGTAAACCCGGGATCGCTATATCCTTCATTTCATTTGACTACATAAGCCAATTTCATCATTTCTCAAAAACTCAAATGAGATTACAACTCATTAGTTCTAGAACCACATTATCAACATGTAAACACTTTAAACTTTTCTTTCACGAATATTTCTTCCACGGGCAACTGTCAAACGGGACCCATGTATTCTTTCACGAATATTTCGTCCACAGGCAGCCATCAAACGGGACCCATGTAAATGTAGGCTATACAAGCACTACAATTTCCATTTTACGGATATTTCGTCCGTAGGCTAGGAACCCATGTATAATTTTGGGACTTTCACCCAGGATACTCTGGCCAACTTAATTATAATAGAGTCCATCTCCTTTCTCCTCCCAAATAATCACACATAGATATGCAATATATTTAATCACAAACTCAAACAATGGAGTACATCCTCTTTTCACTTCCAAATAACTATACATATATAATGTACATAAATATAGTCATATTCAATGACAAGCACAAGTGATTAGTTTCAATTTACCTAATCGGCATGCAATTTCTACAACAATCATAGCTATCCTCTACTGATAGCCCAATACAGTTATTTCTAAGCAGATATCAAATCTCATAACAGATAGTTTAGTCGAAACTATCAAAGAATGGAATAACACGTAACCAATCCCACCATTCATATCAATACCTTTTCAATTTCATATTTTTAATGTGAATTTCCATTATTTTAACAAAATAATAATTTGATTCAATTAGGGAAAATTCCCATTTTTCTCAAATATTAGCCAAGTGCCAAAATCATCAAATCATATACAATACATCATTTTCAAATCCCTCAAGCATTTATTTCATCTTCACCAAAAAACCCCTCTTTCCATTTTATGCCCAAATCCTAGGTTTGCCTTAAACACCCCCAAATCGCATCATTGTTACACAAGATACAAATAACTAAGCTAAATATCATATGGAAGTGTAGAAAAGATCCCTACCTCAAGCTTAGATAAGAGAGAAGAGAGAAAAGCTCAAAAATCAACGGCGACAAAACAATGATTTGTCCCGATCAAAATGTAGCCCTTGACAATCTCTACACTTGATCTCAAAGGAGCAAGGTGAAAAGATCACTTTAGGTGAGTAGATCTAGAGATTTAAGTGAAAAAGTTTGAGTTTTAGAGAGAGAGAAGAGAACTCACGGTTTGAAAGGAAGAAGGGGAGGAAAATAATGAGAGAAAAGTGGTTTAGGCCTATTTATAGTAGTGGAGACTAGCCCTAAGGTCAAATAAAATAATAGGCAAAAAACCCCCCAAAGGTAGGGACCAATCAAATGCCAAAATCTGGAAGAAAAAAAAAAAAAAACGCAGGGGTCGACCCTTTGGGCATGGAGGTTGACCCTTTAGGTAGAAAAGACAATCTGGCAACAAGCAAGGGGGTCAACCCTTAGACAAGAGGGTGTCGACAATATTTTTCAGCAACTAACTCACAGATTTCTGCAATATAAGAGGGTCGACCCTTCCCAGGCTGGTGTCGACCCTATATTCCAGCAACACTTCCAGAAACTTCACCAACAAGTAAGGGTCGACCCTTAGGAAGGTTGGTGTTGACCCTAGAATAGAATTTCTAAGTCTCCGAGGAACTTTTGACAAGAACAAGTGCGAACAAGCAAACCCAATGAGTTTAAATCGGATTATACTCCTCCAAAACCAACATACAACAATACCAAAGATTTCCAAAATAAAATAAAGGATTCAAATACACTTCCGAAAAGCTTCGAAGGATACAAGTGCTACACGTGATTAATCCAAATAAGTTCCAATATCAAAATTAATTCTCTCTTTATGCTAACAACACAATAACACAACTCAAACTATCCAAACACAAACATTATTAAACTTTACCCTTTTTTAGTTCATTAGGTCAAATTATTAAATTAGGACGTTCTCTTTGTCTCAACATAAACATGTTAAACTACTCCCCAATTAATCCAACCAGACACCAATTTTACAATTTCAACCCAAACATTCAAACCCTAAATCCCTCTTTTCATGCTCTTTAAAAATTCATAATGAACATACTTTTTATGTAATAAAATCTACCACATATCTATCTATAGATAAGGTATTGAAGAGGAACAAAGGAATCCCTACCACTTGAAGCAACAAGGAGAAAGTCAAAAAAATCCACGGTAACGAAAACACGATCTGTTCAAATTAAAATGAACCCCTTGTGATCATCTACGTTTTGGTCTAAAAGACTATGGGTCAAAGATGGGTAGAAGTAGATGAAAACCAAGGGTAAAGAGCTTGGGAGCTCAACAATGAAGGAAAGAGAGAGAGAAGAGAGAGAAAACTGATCCAAAAAGTGACCAAAAGTGACCTTTAAAGAAGCTGGGTTTGGATAGACAACTTGAGTGACCAAACCTATGCTCGAGCGAAGAATACGAACTCTCAGAAGTTTAGACCACACAAGGCAGACCGCTTGAGCGACCAAACATACGTTCGAGCGAACATCAACAACTCTCAAAATTACAGGCTAGCAAAAGTACTGGGAGACTCACGAGACTGCTCGAGCGACCAATTCATCGCTTGAGCGACGAAGAAAACTCAGAGTGCTATAGATCCTAAACGATAACAACATACATATCTATGATCATGAATGCACCATGGCATACAATATAAATAATGTGATAGTTTAATATTTAAAATACAATTATATAAGTAGATTTTCTCCAAAAACATTCATTTGAACACTACAAGGTGTAAAACCATTTGTTTCTTTTTAATTATCTAGTTTAGTTCCAAAAACATTTCTTCACAATGCAACCTTGGTTATTTAAACCTCCATGTTAAAATAAAAGAATTCCATCTCCACATTTGTTTTGAAAGCACGTTCACAGATACAAGTCATAATCCTATCTCATAACTCAACCCACTGCATACATTTATGCAACATCACATCTATTATCTTCCATGGCCATAAGCCCAAGGGCAAGGAACATCCATAATAGAAACACTGAGAAACATATATTCCTAAATATAATTTATTGAACGTAATACATACTTCCATTTCCACTAGCCTACAACACGGATGGAAAATGATATAATCCACATAACACATAATGCTTTACCGACCTCACCTGGAGGGGAACGACCCCAAGGTTACACTTTACCGGGTGCAAACCGAAAGGAAGAGGAACCTATCACGAGGCGCCACACTTTACTTGCTCAATACGGCAAGAAACATACCTCTTTTCACACTTTACCGGGTAGAAATTAAAAGGGATGAGCAACCTCTGTCAAGGCACCACGCTTGATCGGCCTCACCCGAAGGGAAACAGACCCCCAAACAATAATAGCACCACTTGCTAAGCTACACAATACCGTACAAGTGTAATACATGCACATTATCTACTCAACAACAATAATTCCATCCTCCACCCTTGACCAAGGACAAAACCTCTAAACAGATAAACAGATACATGACTCATACAATACAAATCCATAACTAATTCTACCCTTTTAAATCAACCATTTCTCATTTCATTTCATAAAAGAGTTACACATGCCATTTTATTTCTAAAACCAAATCCGTTGTTTCAAGACCATTAACTACGTCCACCCTTGGCCAAAACTTCATCTTTTTCCTTAAACCAATCCAATTCATAAAACACAAACTATAATACAACGTTAATAAAAAATCACTACTAAACCCAATTAAGTTTCATTTTAATAACTAAACCATTATTCCAATTCTTTAACACATAACTCGGTTACTGCACATTTTCACCCCTTTAGGATTAATTATGCCCGCAATGATAAATTATGGTTTTTCACCACTCTCAACACGAACATGCCCAGCTACCTCTCAATTAATTGAAACACCCACAACTCATCCAATTACAACTTCTAAACTCCAATCCCCAAAATTCGTATCATGCTTTTGTAAAATTTCTTAACAAACAAACTTTTAAATGCTATAACTACCACATATATATCTATAATGAGGTATTGAAGAAGGGTAAAGAAATCCCTACCTCTTGAAGCGAAGATGAGATAACCCAAAAAACACTAGTGACAAAACGACAATCTGCTCAAATTAAATGGAAGCCCTCGCTGAGCTCTTCGTTTTACTCCAAAGCACTATGGTGGTGAAATCAATGGTTTAGGGTGTATGGGAGGGTTTTAAGCAAGAACTAGAGAGAGAGAGAGAGACAGAGAGAGAGAGAGAAAGAGAAGAAATTAGGTTCAGAAATGTTTTAGAGAGAGAGAGAGGTGATGAAAAAGTGACCAAAAATCCTTCTCCCTGATTTGATATACTCACTGACTGCTCGAGCGACTAAAACACTGCTCGAGTGTTAGACACAAATTAGTGATACCGCTTGAGCGAGCAAAACATGGATCGACCGCACAATGACCTCCTCCCAAAAGTTTTGTAGACTGCAGATGACTGCTTGAGCGCAGAAAAGACGGGTTGAGCGAACCAGAAGAAAAACAGACTTGATTTTCTTGGAAAAAGAATAACCAACCTGCTCACAACATAACCAACAACTATAAACTCAATAGCAATAAGACAAGGAGTATAGATAACGATAAAAAGTATCGGATTTCGGATCCAAGAACATGAAAGGGTCGGGTCTAACCCAAGCCATTATATTTTGCCTAGGGTACACTCCAACCATATTAATCTTTTGAATATGAAAGAAAAATTAACATACATATATGACACACACACTAATATGAGTAAGAATGATAAAAATATAGATTAAAAATACCTTAAATGCATTGTGAAACAAATCTTATAGGATCATCATCCAATAGTGGGCTTGCATTGTCAAGGGTTACTCCAACCATTTTAATCTTTTGAGCTTAACTTCTATGAATATCTAACTAGCAACATACTACAAAAGTGAACAATTAAAACATGTAAAAATTGTCACAACGTGACCAATTTGTCTTCTTTTACCCTCAAATAGCATAGGTCGTGACACGAAAGATTGATTAACGACGTATAACCTCATCATTGTAGTCTCATTTGCCTCTTGCTAGCAAAATGTATAAAAAAAAAAATCATTTATAACCTCAATTTTTTCATTTGGCTTAAGTTGCAACATTATCTAATATAAAGTAAATATTGCTATGCAAGTTTGAATTAGGAATAAGGATAAAATATAATATCTAAAATTTTATCATAGTAAGATTTCATTAGCTGTGATTTTTTTATTTTGAGAAGAGATTTGAAATTATGCATGTCTAATGGATCATGATTGTTTTAACTAAAATTTAAGTTTTAAATTTCAAATTTTATTATCTTTTAAATTTAAAATTTATAGATCACAATAGATTTTTTTTATTTTTTAATTATAAAAATAAAAAATTTAGTTTGAGAATTTGGAACTCCCATTTCTCGTTAAAACTCACCATTGTATAATTTATACAAATATAAATATGTATTACATTAATATGATAATTTAAATATAAAAATAAAAAACTATCACTTATTTAGCATATAACCTGTGCAATGCACGAGAAACATGATCTATTATTTACAAATGAGATATCTAATAATGATGCATAAAAGTAAAAAAAAAAAAAATTTAGTGAAACATTTCTCCAACTTTTGATAGTAGAGGAGGTGATTGGGGGGTTGCTGCTGTGCATGGTGCACATTAGCAATTGTTGCACATCTTATTGGGCCCATATTAGGGCCCAATTCGATAATCTAAATCATAGACATTTTAGAAGATATCGAGTAGAATATACCTGTCAAAAAATCACATCGATCAACTATCGTTAGCTTTTTCATCAAATCACATTTGCATTGAGTTTTATATTTCAAATTACATTTATCATTTTTTTTAAAATACAAATGTAATTTGATGAAAGGGCCAACGATATCCGATCGACGTGATTTTTACAGATATGTTCTACTCGATATCTTCTAAACTATAAATGGTTCGGATTATCACATTGAGCCTTAGAATGAGCCCAATAAGGTGCGCAACAGTTGCAGTTGCGCACCCTGCGCAGCAGCAACCCCAAACTCGTAGAGGAGGTCCAATATTTTTTTTCTTATTAATTAAGGTCTCTCAATAATATTATTAAAGAAATTTCAACTCGTCAAAGAGAAATTTCAAATTTCTCTATGAAATTTTTCTTTAAAGATTGGAAAATTGTCTCAATGCTGAAATTTCTTTGTAAAAATGTTGAGAAATTCAACCTACTATGAAGATATTGCATGTCCTTTATCTTATAAAATTTTAATATCAAAGATTTTAAATTAAAAGCCCCCCAAAAAACTATCACTTACCTATCTGTGGTAAAGTGTTTTGGAAATACTCTTTGGTTCAGGTAGACGCTCTTAATTCTTTGGTTGCTACCTAAATGGAATAGACAGTCCAATCAGGTGTGGTAAAGTGGTTTGGAAATACTCTTTGGTCTAGGTAGACGCTCTTGGTCCTCTGGTTCCTACCTGAAAGGTATGAACACTCCGGTCGGGGGTGCCGGAATTAGCACTTCGACGGGCCAGTCAATATTCTCTTAAATTTTTCTTCTTTTACAAGTTTATTGTTCTTTTTTTACATACCTCACTTTGGCTGACGCTCCTTTTTATATTGTTCTCCAAGGGCCCACTTTCCCATCATCACCTTTCACCATCATATCTGGGACCCCCAGATACGCCAGAAGCTTTTCGATATACTTGGCCCTTAGGATGAATTCTACTTGGCCTTGTTCTTGTTCAGATGAGTTTGGTCATGCCAAGTTAGCCTCACTAGCATTCTCAGCGTTTTGTTTGAACCTCTTCTGACCACACATATATTCGGCGTGTTGGTTTCTTGGCCAACAAAACAAAAACCCTCGAAAGACAGAGATACAACGGTTGCACTCCTTTTCATACTGATTCGTCAGAGCCACCAGAGCAGACACGCTACTTGAATCATTACAGCTTCCCGCCCCTTCGTATTTGACATTCATTTAATGCGTTTTGAAATCTGTACCTCTGTATACTTTTGAATCGAAAGGCTATTGACATTCTTTAAGCCTGTATACTCTTGAATTGAAAGGTTACTGACATCCTTTGAGCATCCTTCATATCAACCTCCTTTGAGACCTCTACAACCCCGCTTCTTACCATTCGTCTTCTTTCTTAGCCTGTAAGTCCCCTTTCTCTTCTCATTCTATTCTTCATTCCAGTTTCCCTGCATGTTTTGCTTTTGTTTTTTGTACACGCTGTTTTTGTTTCATCTCAAATGGCGAGGCATTTGAAAGCTCTCCTTTCTGAGGATCGAGTTGTAGCCTTCCATCGTTAGTTTTCAATTCCAGACGACGTTCACCTATCCCTCGTTTCAGACAATGTAGTGGACATAGAGAGGACTGATACAAGCATCATTAATTTTTGTCTTTTGGCAATTGCAGAGGGTGAAGTTTGATTCCCCCTCCATCATCTTCTTAGGACAATCTTGCGCTACTGGGGATTAATTCCCTCCTAGCCAAACGTGAACTTTTATCGTATTATCATGGGTATAGTGGAATTGAATCGCCGACTGGGTCTTAACCTAGGAATCCTAGCTATTTGGTACTACTACGTCATGGCAAAATTAACCGGTCAGCAAGGCTATTACTTTTTAAGAGCCAAGGACGTTGACCATCATTTGGTAAGCATGCTTTCCAGCTCTGGCAAAAGGGTTAATAATATCATGGTCACCGTCCGAGGTAATTGGGAATTTAGCGAAGGAGAAGATCGCCAAGACCTAGTACCAAGGCAAAAGGGCGAACTAGGTGGCCGACTAGAATTGCTAACATGTCTTAAAATGAATAGTTTATTCAGCCTAAATACTATGCTAATCACTTGTGTTTCTTGCAGGCAACGTTTGAAAAGAGCATTGCCATCCGCGGATGAAGCCGTTTTGGAGTAGGTTAAAACAGTCCTCCATTACAAAGGTCGTGCAAACCTCCAAGGACAAGGGTGTACAACCCATGTTTTGCTAAGATACAACCTAACTTATTTCTCTTTCTCGGCTGCAGATAATATCCCCGTGCTGACACATGAACGGCAGCTTACTGTACTTATCTTCCCTAGCTACAAAAGTCTAAGGGATATTGGAGTCTAGGGTTCTGACGCTGGCGAGGAGGTCGGTGAAGACGCACAATTGGAGGGCCATGCAGGGGACCAGGAGTTGACTAGAGAAATCGACTTGGCGTTTGAGCATATTGACCCAGACCATTGCATCGATCTCCCTTCTACTTCTGGCTAAGTTGACTAATTTGCTCCAGAGGACGATATCTTTACCAGCTTAGAAAATCTTCTCGGGGCTGAATCTGAATCCGAAGCCAAAGAGGTGAGTAGGGAATCATTTGCCAAGTTTGCCAAGCGATGAAATGCAGAGAAGATGGCGGCTAGGAGGCAAGCCGGCGAGTCTCGGGGCAGCCAAATAGCGTCAACTCATGAGGTGCATCAAGAAGAAACGGCACGCAAAACAACTGTGGCCGAGTTGGTTCCTGAACAAAATCAAGCTGAAGTCTAGGGAGCCGATCTCATCGGACAAAATCGACTTGTCGAGACTGTGATCGATTTACTAGAGGCGTCGATCGAGAAACAGCCAAGGGTGGATACGTCGCCCGTCAAAGATGATTTGGCTGAGGCATTCGCCATCCTATCAAGGATGAAGAATGAGCCGGTGCTCACCAGTGGGTCGGCGATCAAAGATCCCGCCGTGGCCCTGAGTATGGCTTTGGCCCTCTCTTTGTCTTCAGATCGAGAAACTTTTCGTGCCAAATCGGATGTCATCTCAATTGCTTTGGCAACACAGTCGGCCATTTTGGTAAGTCAAAACACCTCAAATTTCCAAATAGCTTAAATACTTGCTCCTATTCAAACTAATTTTATTGCTTTTCTAGACGGCAGGAAGGATCGCAGAGATCGGCCATCGTCATTACGACGTCGTAGAGCGATTTAGCGTCCTTGAGCGCCAGCTAGAGAAAGAGAAGGGCAAGGCCACTGTGACAATCGCTGATTTGTCTGCAGTGGCTATAAAAGCCGAAGAAGAGCAGGCAAAGGCAGTTGCTGCTTATGAGAAAGTTGAATACGCTAATTTGCTCCGCAGGGCCACCGAAGAGAGAGCAAATTTGATAGATGGCTCTCTAAAGTCGTCTCAAGAAGAAGTGTCCCAACTGAAGGCTGATCTTGAAGCTGAGAAGAAGGTGAGGGAGCTTGCTGAAGCGGACGCGGCCAAAGCCCTTGATGCCGGCCAGCTGAATGCCAAGGAGTTGTACACTAATAAAGCGTTAACGTTTGTGAATCAAGGCTTCAAGCATAGATGGCTGAAAGCTTTGGCGGCCGCTAAGGTGACTCTCGATCTGCCGATTCCTTATGAACAATTGGAAGTTGAACTACTGGAATCGAATCCAGAGGACTTGGACGTTTGATCAGTGTTTTTGTAATGGATATTCAGTCTTTATTGGTTTTTGTTAGCTTTGTTTTGCAAGCTTTTATTAGGTTTTTTGTTAGCACTTTATTTTATATGTAGGCCATTTTCATATATAAAGTGGATGTACTCATATAGTTTATTAATGAAAATATCCATTTTGTTAATGAATGTTAATCATTAAGTATTCAAAAACAAAAATATGTCATATCAATTAAAATCATAGCCTCTACATCTTAATTCGGCAAAACGCTTGAAGATAAGCTAAATATATTAATAATAACCGTTGAATATGTGGACGAAACGTTCATGGGATGTGGGGCATTGTCTTTATTTGGGAAAATGCTTGAAGATAAATCGAATAGATTAATAAATCTTCCCTTGCCCTAACTGATCACTGAGCATAACCACCGAATATATTGACGAAAATTTTTTATGGGATTAGGTGGGGCATTGTCTTTATTCGGCAAAATGCTTGAAGATAAGCTGAACAGATTAATAAATTTGCCCTTGCCCTAGCTGATCACTAAGCATAACTGCCGAATATATATGTAAATGGTCACTTTGTAAATGCTGCATCCGTAATTAATAAGCATGCGCGTGCACGCGAGGGGGGGCAGGCACGCTTGGAGCCTGTGCTATCGTTAAATATATACTGCTCAAACTTAGCAGAGTGCGAGAGGGAAAAGAGCATTGCGTTGACCTAAGGAGATTCGTATGTTAAGAAAAGTATTCTTTAATAGCAAAGGAGAGGGCAGGACGCTAGCTGAACTGGATTTAGAAATGAACCAAGGGGCTGGTGGTGAACCCGCACGAACGGGTAATAGGGTGTCGGAGGAGCGTGAGAGGCATCGCTCCCTCTGTCGTCGAAGTAGGTCTCCAAGAGGGGGCGGGGTAGAAAAGTCACCAAAAAGGGAGATGTAACAACGAAGGAGCTCCAGGACTAGGAGTGCACATGCCTCACTACGAAACGAAACCAACAGGCCACCACGCCTGTTGAGTTTTTCAGTTTTCATTGGGAATAAATTGATTACCGAAGCGGACTCAATTATCTATGACCCGAATGTGGTAGTAGAGTTCACTCGATAAATTTTTTCGCCCGAAGTCCAATAATCAATGGTTGGTCGGCCTGATTACGAAATTTTTTGAGAGGGCGTCCATGGGGCGGTTAAAGGACTATACTCCTCGTATGAGATCGGCATGCGCCTTCCTGCTGCGTGAAGAGAGATAGAACAGAAAGATGGCCCCATTCGGAGCTTGGAACACCGTAGAGAAGGTTGAGAATGGGATGAGAAAGGGCAAGGCTTCTGAGACGCAATCAGCAGGTCAAACGAACCTGATTGTGACAGACAGAGTAAACCAGCGCCTGTTAGATCATGACATAGCCAATCGAGATACGACAAGCATGTTCGCAAAAGAGGCAATAAGAACAAGGGCCTATGAACAAGGTTTTTTTTTACGGCCGAAAGATCGACATCGAGAAGACCAGGGAGAAGTTAGCGGATATTGTTTGTCGATGCAAAAATTATGGATTTAAGCACGGATGGATTAAGGCTTTGCAAGCCATGGAAGTCGATTCGGCGTTGTCGTTATACCAAAGTTACAAGGTCCCCTTCGAGGCTTATGAAGCCAAAAAGACTGATGACGAAGAAGAAGGTGGCGAACAGGAGAAGGTCTAGATAATTAGCCATTGTATTTCTTAGTCTGTCGGTACCCATGTATTTGTATAAATTGTAATGAATAAACATCCTATGTACTTGTTTGTTTGATATTTTAGTTGTCCGTGTTGGAAAAATGTATTGTGGTCCCATGCATCTTTATTGTTTTTCTACTAACCGTCGTAGTTTAATTACTAACTTTCACCAACTTAGGCAACGGTGATCTAATAATCCTTTCAATGAATGTCTCGAATTTGGTGTCGATTGTGAGCATGCATGAAAAGCGCTCCAAATCCGAAGTCTTATTTATGGCCAATTGTGACATCCATGATGGGCGCTCTGAATTTGTAAGCTTATTCGGCCCAGTCGTGACATCTACAAAGGGCACTCTGAATTCAGAGACTTATTCGGCCCAGACGTGAACATGCACAAAGGGCGTTTCGAATTCAGAGTCTTATGGCCAATCGTGATCCACGATGGGCGCTCTGAATTCGGAAACTTATTTAGCCCAAATGTGAACATGCACGAAGGGTGCTCCAAATTCGGAGCCTTATTTGGCCCAAACGTCAACATGCACGAAGGGTGCTTCGAATCCGGAGTTTTATTTATGGCCAATCGTGATATCCATTAAGGGTGCTACAAATTTAGAGGCTTATTTGGCCCAAACGTGCACATGCATGAAGGGCACTCCGAGTTCGAAGGCTTATTCGGCACAAACATGAATATGCACGTAGGGTGCTCTGAATCCGTAGTCTTATTTATGGCCAATTGTGACATCCACGAAGAGTGCTCCGAATTCGAAGGCTTATTCAGCCTAAACATGAATATGCACATAGGGCGCTCCAAATTCGGAGTCTTTGCCAATCGTGATATCCACGAAGGGCGCTCCGAATTTGGAGGCTTATTCAGCCCAAACGTGAATATGCATGTAGGGGGCTCCGAATTTGGAGTCTTATTTATGGCCAATCGTGTCATCCATGAAGGGCGCTCCAAATTCGGAGGCTTATTCAGCCAAAACATGAACATGCACGAAAGGGCACTCCGAATTCGGAGTCTTTGTGTTGGCCAATCGTGATGTCCACAAAGGGCGCTCCAAATTCGGAGGCTTTTTCATCATTCAACCATTTTTAATGAGACGTCGATAAAAAAGGCATATTGTATTATGGAATACATAGATGTGTACATGTTAGTATAGCAGCAAAAATCAAAAACGAACTAGCATGTCATACAAGTTGGCTTAATGATAAAATTTACGCAAGTGGGTCGAATTCCAGGGGCGTGGTAAACTTTTGCCAGCCATGTCTGAAAGCTGATATGCCCACGTTCCGGTAATCGAATCAATCTGGTAAGGACCGTTCCCGTTGGGCCTAATTTACCGTCTGCTGGATTCTTAGTTGCAGGAAGCACTTTCTTGAGGACCAGTTCTCTAGGTGTATAATGACGCAACTGCATGCACTAGTTATATGACTTGGCGAGCTGTTGCTGATACCGCGCCATGCACGCAAAAGCATGATCACGGCGTTCTTCAATCAAAGTCAGATCTAAGGCTAACATCATGTCATTACGCCCCCATGTCAAAAACCTTGGATTTCAGTGTGGGCAGGCCGATTTCAAGAGGGATAATAGCTTGTGTCCCAAAGCACAAAGCGAACGGCATTTCTCTAGTAGATCGCCTAAGAGTGATGCGATGAGCCTGCAACACACTGGCTAACTCTTCAACCCACTTGCCTTTAGACTTTTCCAATCGTTTCTTGATGTCGTCTAGGATCACTTTATTAGAAGCCTCAGCCTAACCGTTGCGTTGTGGGTATGCCGGCGAGGAAAAGTAGGGCCGAATAATGTATGTATTGCATAACTCCCGATAGACACCACAATCGAATTGGATGTTGTTGTCTGATACAAGTGCTCTTGGTATGCTAAATCAAGTTATAATGTTTTACCATACAAAGCATTTAACATCGACATCTCGAATATGTGTTAATGCCTCTACTTCGACCCACTTTGTAAAATAGTCTGTTGTGAAGATCAGGAATCGCTTGTTCCCCAGAGCCCGCGATAATGGTCCAATGATATCAAGTCCCCATTAAGCGAACGACCAAGGACTAGTAATGGAATTTAATTCTTCAGCAGGCAGATAAGTTAATGGGGAAAACTTTTGGCATTGTTCGTATTTCTTTACGTAGTTCTCGGTATCTGTACGCATGGTCGACCAATAATACCCATGTGTTACGGCTCGGTGGGCCAATGAGCGTCCTCTAGAGTGGGCACTACAGCTACCTTCATGTATTTTGGCCAAGAATTACTCAACTTTGTCTGGATGAACACATTCCAGATATGGACCAGAGAGAGATTTTTTGTAAAGCTTTTTCCTGTGGATCCAGATAATATCACCGGGCTTTATTTCGTAACTTGTGGGCTTTTTTCTTATCTGTTGGGAGCTCTTCTGAGGAACGAAATGTAGCGATAGGGTCCATCCAACTCGGTCTTGGCTCAATGATGTTAATCCAAACTGGTTCAAAAGAGGTGATGCTTGGCTCTGGGATGAACCCTAGTTCGATTGTTCATTTGACTTCTAAGTTAATGGTGGAGTCTAGGCCAGCAAGGGCATCTGCATGCGTATTCTAATCCCGGTTTCTCTGATTCAACTTGTGGTGGTCAAATTTTGTGAGCAAGGAATTCGCTGTTTTCATGTAGGCTGCCATGTGGTCATTTTTAGCTGCATATTCCCGTTTCAACTAGTTGATGACTAACTTCAACTCACAAGAAACGTGTAACAACCATGCACTAAAATGAAGTGCATTATGAAGGCCGATTAGCAATGCTTCGTATTCATCATTGTTAATTGATGCATCGAAGGCCAGTTTGACTACCTGCTTGATTATTGCCCATTCGGGGGTCATGATTAGTACGCCTGCCCTGCAGCCACATTGGTTGGATGATCTGTCATAATACATTTTCCAAATGTCTCCAACATACATTCGCCAGTCGAGTTTAGGTAAGAGATCGACTTGATCGGACTTGAAGTCGGCATGGAATCCCGTGAACTCAGCTACAAAGTTGGCGAGCACCTGCCCCTTGATGGCCGTTTTGGGCAAAAGCTGGATATCATATTTGCCGAGTTCCAAAGCCTATTTTGAGACTTGCCTCGATGCTTCCATGCTATGGAGTGCTGATTGGAGAGGACAGTCCGTTAATACCCCTATGGTATGAGCCTGAAAATAGTGCATCAACTTTCTTGCAGACACCACAAGAGCAAGGATGAGCTTTTCTAGTGGTATGTATCGTGTTTCGGCGTCGACCATTGCCTTGTTTACATAGTAAATTGGTCGTTGCTTTGCGAGTTCTTCCTTTAGTAACACTGCATTGACCGCTCGGTCAGATATCACCACATACAAGATGAGCGGATCGCCTGGCGATGGACTTTCCAAGAGTGGTACTGAACGGAGATAAGTTTTCAAGCCGTCCAGTGCAGTGTCGCACTTGGGGGTCTATTCAAATGCTTTGCCTTGCTGAAGTGTGTGAAAAAATTGTTGGCAGTGATCTGAGGAATGGCTGATAAACCTATTGAGGGCGGTGGCCATTCCCATAAACTTCTGAACTTCTTTGACCGACCGAGGGGAGCCGAGTTCTAGAATTGCTGTGATCTGCCACGGGTTGGCCTTTATTTCGCGATGGTTGACAATATAGTTGAGAAACTTGCCGGATTCGATGCCAAATGCACATTTCGAGGCGTTCAGTTTCATCTTGTACTTTCGGAGAATGCCGAAGGTCTCTAATAAATTGGCTAGATAGGCGTGCTTTTCCTTAGATTTCACTACCATGTCATCAATGTATACTTCCATGGTTCGGTCGAGTTGTTCCTTAAACATAGTGGAAACTAGCTTCTAGTAAGTTACCCCCACATTCTTCAATCCGAAGAGCATGACATTGTAGAAATAGATTCCCCTTGGGGTGAGGAATGTAGTCTTTTCTTGATCCTCCAGGTACATGGCAATTTGGTGATAACCCCTATAGGCATCCAAGAAGCTCACGCATTGATGATGTGTCGTTGCGTCGACAATTTGGTTGATTCTGGGAAGAGGAAAACAATCCTTTGGATAGCCCCTGTTCAAATCCGTGAAATCTACACAAACATGCCCAGATCCATTTTTCTTCTTTGCAACCACGGTATTAGATAGCCACGTGGGATAAGTTACTTCACGAATTGCCCCAGCATCAAGCAACCCGTCAACTTCATCAACAACGACTCATGCATGTCTAGACACCCCATTTTTTACTGCCAGTATGACTTAGGCGCTTGGTTCGATATAGTCGATGATGAAAGTTGAATTGTGTGCTTTGAATTCACAGCGATGAATTCAATCAGGCTCTCGAAATGACCTCAAATCTTCAACATTTACCTTGTTTGAACATGTGAGTTTCATTTTTGGATATTTTTCCACTCTAAGATGAGTTTGAACCAAAAAACAAAGGAGGGCATCAAAGCCTAGCCGTGCATCAGTGTTGGCCGACCGTGGCTATGAATGGCCGGTCGGCCCTTGGTGGCGAAAAAACACTATTTTGGGTGGGAGCCCGCTAGTTGTCCATTTTTGAAGATATTTATCACCTTTTGAGCTCAAATTCTATAAAAATGAAGCTGTGTGATTGTTTTGAGGGTTGAACAAAATTTAAAGAGCCTATATACACCTTGAGAGCTCCTCCTTCCTCTTTCTTCCAATGCAAGCAACCTTTGAGCTAACCTAGCTTCTTTGTGTCATCTATATACTCCATACACAACCTTGTCTCACCACCTTAGAGCCTTGGTTGTTCTTGGAGAAGCATAATTTAAGCTTGAGAGTGAGTTGAAACCAAGTTTGGATCACAAACAGCAAGCTTACCCCTTGAAAGGAATAAGCTTGTTATCTTCTCTATTGCCTTCATTTCTTTCATTTTCCACATAATTCTTGCTGTTTTGCTTTGCTTTGAGTCTATTTGAAGTGTTTAAGATTGGGTTTGAAGAGCTACCAAAAGGGTAGAGAGAGCTTGCTCTTTCTACACCTTTACCTATAGCTCAAACCGTTCCTTTTCCACTCTTTTTCTTTGATATCTACATCGATTTTTAGAGTTTTTAAAGGACCAAAAATCATGTTTTGAAGTTTCAAAAGTGAAGGGGTTAGCTACCCCTCCTTGTTCTTGCTCACTAGCCGTCATTCTTCTCTTTATTGTTTCGCTTTTTAAGCTCTTTTCATGCATGTTTAACCTCTATTTTTCATATGTTAAGGGCTGTTTTAGGGCTGTCCAAGCCTTTTAAATTGATTCATGCTTTGTTTAGTTCATTTGTTATCTCATAAGTTAGCATACATAACTTATTGCATGCTGTTCTAAGCATTCCTTTACTCATTTCCATCTTTAAGAGTCTAATTTTAATAATCAATCCACCATCCCTCTGTCTTTCATTCTTGAGAATGATTTCAACCGATTGAGGTTGTTCAAGACATGTAAGAAAGACTCCTACTTAATGCCTTAATCTTTTCAAAGATTCATTCTCAACAGTATAGTCTTTCTCTTATGCTGCAGAAGAATCTCTCATTTGACATTACTTCTTATTTAGAAGACTTTAACATCACCATGAACAACGGATTAAAGAATGGCAAGACTTAATAAAAGTGGTTTAAAACTTGGATAAACACACATAAAGAAAGTGGCTTAAATTGCTTCAACTTGGCTGGACGTTATTCCAAGTTCCTTGTGTCAAGAGTCGTCACATGCTAATCCATGGCAATTTGATGCTTCTTGAAATGTTGCAATCTCCCTCTTTGAGTTCATACTATGACAAAGAGGAGGGGTGGTCTTATTCTTTGCATTTTATTGACTTTTGTCCAAAATTGTATCCAAGACCATCAAGCAATCATTTTGCTCATTATTGGCTTTGGAATCAATTTCAACATTCTCTCGAGGCTTTCCCATGACAGAGAAGGAAAAAAAGAGACAAACAGAGCTTGAGGAAACTCTCTCTGCACTAGTTTACCTCAGAACGCAAAAACAGAGCTTTGCACCAAATTGATGCACGACAGGCCATCTGTCTACCCGGCTGGCCATTAGTGATGCACGACCGGCCCTCAGTGTGTGGCCAGCAGTGCAGTTTTGCAAGAAACAGAGGCAGTGGCTGAAGGTGAAACAGAGGCGGCTTGGGCAGACAGAGTAGCTCTTAGGCGCTGTGCATGCAACCTTCATCCATCTTCACTTACGCATTTTGTCAAACGTAATTAATCTTGTTGTAATTAATTAGTTGTAGCTAGTTAATCTTCTAAAGTGTTGTAATTAATTAGTTAGTTAATTATTTATTCAAATTTCGTTGTGTAATTAGTTAGTTAACTAGAATAGTTAGTTAATTCATATTCATTTGTAATAATTAGTTAAGTAATTTAGCTAATTTCATTAGTTTTGTAATAATTAGCTTAGCTTTAATTAGTTAGTTAATTAGTTAATCTATTCGAACTCTTCTTCGTGAGAGAGCAATGTAATAATGTGCATGTCTTCCAACCCCACGTCTTTCTCCATTTTATTTAACTGCTTAAGATGGTTAGTTTAGGGACATCATGTTTTATTTAGCATTCTTCATGTTTGCATCCATCTGTATTGCATGCACCGAGACTCAGTTTATCATTCTAACTGCATTGTTGTTTAAATATTTCTTTGAATACGTTCTTAGACCATATGTTAGCAAATTGATTCATATGCCATGTTAAGTAGCTGAGTCTAGTAACTGCATATCGCATGTGTTGCATTAGTCATATTGCTTAGTTAGGATCATGCATTTTTCTAACTTTGTTTCTTTTTTTTTTCTTTTTTTTTGGCTTGGAGTACTAGGTAAGCTTTTATTTCCTTTAGCATAATCACATGTGTGTGAATGTTTCCATGTCTAGTATGCTTGTCATGAGGCTAAATGCTTAATTGATAAACTGCTTGAATGCCTGTAGATGAAGGCTTATTTCTTGAATTGGAATAATTTAAGCAATGTTTATATGTGATTAATTTTTCAAGTGTACTATATTTCGAAACAATTTTGCAAAAACAACCATGACTCGAGATGTTCCAATTCTTGCAATTTTAGTCTATACTTGTGTGTATGCGCATCACATAGTAAATGCTAGCCTAAATAAACTGGAACAAGAGCATATAATGTACATAAGATTCATATCATGATTAGTAGAGGCCGATCTTTGATCAAGTGAGTGGGGGTGCTCAATTCATGATGTTCCCCCCTCGAACCTAAGTTCCCGAGCTGAGACAATCTTGATGATGACAGACACGTGGCTTTTGGCACGAGTCATGGGTTTCCTAAATTTCCCCAAAATAAAATATTTAGGTGGCGACTCTGTATTTGGCAAAACAGTCCAATTTTGGGATTCTTGATTCAAAATCAAGTTTCGAAACGATTTTCTGGATTTGGACTCTTTGGTGTTTATCAATTTCACATTGCACTTGTGAGAATAGATTTAGAACCACAAGTGGAGTCTGAATTGTAGGGCTTATTCTGAGCTTCCAACAGGTGGCACGAAAAAGTTTAGCTACAACATGCTCCGCGGTTGATCGCCGACTTTTCTAAATGAATGGTTTGACTTTTGGATCGATGTTTAAACGGTGTTAGGCCACGACTGGATCCACTCCTAACATTTCGTATGGTGTCCACACAAACACGTCGAGGTTGCCGAGTAAGAAGGAAACCAGCTCGTGTCTATCAACTTCATTCAAGGAAGTGCCGATCATAAAGAATTTCTTAGGGTTCCCATTGATTTCGATCCGATCAAGGTCTTCAGTTACCTTTTCCCTGGGGATTTTCCTAATGTCCTCGAGGCTCTCTCGATCTAGTACTTCAATTGAGTTCACTTCCAGTTCCTTTGGCCTCTTTGCAGCAGCAATAAGATAGCATGCCTGTGCTGATTTTTAAGAGCCCTGAATTTGCTCAATGCCATATTCAATTGGAAAGCGGAGTAGTTGATGGTAGGTGCTTGGCACAGCCTGCATAGTGTGCAACTAGGTCCTTCCCATGATAAGATTGTATGGTGACTGGAGTTTGACGACCAGAAATTCCACGTCGACTGATCTGGTACTCGCCCGTACTGGTAGTGTGATCTTGCCCAAGGGATACTCGAGGTTGGCGTTGAAGCCGAATAGTGGGTAATCGACTGGTAACACATCTGAATCAGTGAAGATGAGTTTAACGAACGTCTTGTAATACATTATTTTTGAGGTGCTTCCCTGATCGATGAGAACATGCTCGACTGTGAATCTGTTTATACGCAGCTCGATGACAAGGAGATTAGCGTGGGAGAGAGTTACTCCATCTAGGTCGGTGTCATCAAAGCTAATCTTGCTAGTTTCATGGGGCAATTTAGCTGGTGTGATTGGCTGGGCAGGCTAGGTTGCAACTGAATTGTATGTACCTCGGCTGGCGACGGTAGGCTGTATATCATGTGAATTACACCAAGTGGAGGTGAATCAGGCCGTAGAGCTACCGTGTTTGGTGCATTGTTCTTTCGGACATGTTGCCCAAGCTAATCGTCTTGCACTAACTCTCCAGGTAGTCCTTCAGTGCATAACAACTGTCAGTGTCGTGGCCATGGCCTTGCGATATTCGTACCGCCTATCCCTTCTCCTAGTATCAGGGGTTCCCATCATCTTGGACGGCCACTTAAAGAACGAAAAATGCTGGACTTTGGGTAGGATCTTACTGATCGACTCTGCCAATTTCGTATACTTATTGTCCGAACGTCTTGTGCTCATGTTATCCACTTGATATTGTTCATTTGAACGGTGCGAACACTGCCCGGTTGATCGGCGCGAATCACGCCAGTTGTCTCATTTAGCTTGAGTATGAGGTTTGGGGCTCCTTGATGGTACAACGCTTATTGGCTGAACCAGACCAGATGGAGCCGATTTAACGACCTTATGTCCAGCCTTGACACACAGGGCATCGTCTTCCACCTTATAGTATTCCTCAACTTTCTTCATTGGTGCTCAGATTGTTTTGGGAGGCCGTTTGGTCAACGAACTACGGAGAGGACTATCGAGGTGTAACCCCATCTTAAAGGCGGTAATGGCCATGGAATCATTGCAGGCATCATCCACCAAGTTGAAACACTCCCAATAACGTGCCGAATATTCCCAGAGGGTCTCTTCTCGCTTAATTTGCATCGCCCAGAGAGAGTCTGCTTTCTTTGGCTGAACTTCGTTGGTCATGAATCTTGCCTTGAAGGATTTTTGGAGCTGATAAAAGCTTCTTATTGATGCCGGTTCCAGTTTATAGTACCATCTGACGGTCAATGGTCCCAGGCTACTTGGAAACATTCGACACATGAGGGCTTCATCATCAGCATGCAACGTCATCGCTTGTTTGTAATGACGAATGTGGTATGTGCGACATGATTTTTTGTCATATAGGGTGAATTTTGGTGCTTTGAACTTTTTAGGTAGCACAACCCTTGCAATGCGTCGTACGAAAGGGCCGTGCCTATCCTCTTCATCCGAACCATCACTTTCACTCACCTATGTCACACATATGGACTACTCTCAGATGAGCTAGATACATCAACTCGCCCCTTCTTTCTGGGTTCCTAAGACGGCGAATCGGAATCACTACCACGATCATGTTTCCTACGTCGACGACGTCGTTGATCATCCTTCTGCATCTTTGGCTATCGACCCCAAACATGACACGTGGCCTGTTGGGATTTGGCTACCTCCAAGGCCAATTCCTTATGTAAACGCTCGTTATCGGCTGCCATAGCTTCCAGGTGTTGTTCATTTCGTGTTGCTTGATCCATGATCACCTGCATAGTCTTCTACATAGAGGTTGAGGGTGAGGTATGAGCTACTAAGTCAAAGTTCAGGGCCCTTCGCGCGGCGATATTCTCCGATCCAAACATGTTCCTTGGAGTAACCTTATCTCTTGGTGTAACATCATCAACAACGAGCAGAGGATCACTTGTTATGCCTTCCATGAATGTACTTTAGTATTCCCACAGACGGCGCCAATTGTAGTAAAGTAGTTTCGAAATACTCTTTGGTCTAGGTAGACGCTCTTGATACTCTAGTTGCTATCTGAAAGGAATGAACACTCCGGTCGGGGGTGGTAAAGTGGTTTGGAAATACTCTTTGGTCCAGGTAGACACTCCTGATCCTCTGGTTGCTACTCGAAAGGAATGAACACTCCAGTTGAGGGTGCCAGAATTAGCACTCCGATGGGCCAGTTAATATTCTCTCAAATCTTTCTTCTTTTACCAGCTTATCGTTCTTTTTTTTACATACCTCACTTTGACTGACGCTCCACCTTTTTATATTGTTCTCCAAGGGCCCACTTTCCTATCACCACCTTTCACCATCATATCTGGGACCCCTAAATACGCCAGAAGCTTTTCGGCATACTTGGCTCGCGGGATGGATTCTACTCGGCCTTGTTCTTGTTCAGATGGGTTTGGTCATGCCGAGTTAGCCTCACCAGCATTATTGGCGTCCTGTTTGAACCTCTTCTGACCGCACACATATTCGGCCCCCACACTATTCATTGTATAATCCAAAGTTTTTGTGTTTGTGTGTGTGTGAATAAATTAAGTGTGATCCAATATAAATTAAGTATGATTGTGATTGACCAAAAAAAATTAAATTAAAGGAAGTTTAAAAACATTAATTTTGTTGGGAAGATTGTTTTGAAAAACAATTTACGAGTTTTTTTTTTCCTTAAAACAATAAACTTTTTAAAAAGTACCAATTTTCACACAAATATGAAAATGATATGAAATAATATGTAGTTTCAAACATTTCATTATTTTTAGAAAAAGCATGAAAAAAAGAAAAAAGAAAAAAAAAAGAAAACAATAAAAATAATTGCAAGCAAATGTTCGTAAATGGAGAATTCCATATAATTGTTTTATTTTTAAATGTATTTAGGGTTTTCACTTCTTTTTTTTACATATTCTTGTTGAAGTTTCCGTTTAAATATTTTCAAATGTTGTTAGAAGTATATATATATGGCTAAAATTTCATTTTGATATTTTTTATTTAAGGAATTTTAAAATGTCAATTTAGATATGATTAGTTGCATTTGTAAGATTTTCAAATTTTCAAATTTTACAATGTCAAGTGAGATATTAGTTAGATTAACAGTTTTAAAGATTTTTAAAATTTCAAATTATATATAGTTAGATGAACCAATAACATTATGCCACTTGTATATTTAATATTTAATAATTTATAAAATTAATAAAAAAAAGAATCAAGACTTTTAAAGGCAAACACCTTACAATGTTTTACAATTTAATATTTAATAATTCAAAAAATTGAGAAAAAAAAATTAAGGCTTTCAAAGGCAAACACCTTATAATGTTTTGCAATTATATGTAGTATAGATTTATCGTTCTTCTTTTGTTTTGAAATTTTCAAGCTCTCAGTTTTCATTGATTAATATTTTTTCTTTCTTCATGATAGATATTATCGGAGCCACCACCTAAGAGATATTATCTGTGTATCATTTAGTATTCTTCGCAAAACAAAAAAAAAGGTAGTATTCTCAGTAAATGAAAAATAAAAAATACGCTAGTTACATCATCATTTATAATTAATTAGCCAACAAATATGAACTAACATGTCCTATTCATAAATTTTTTTATTAGGTAATTAATCTGGAGCTTCATGTAAATAATACATATATGTCAACAGTTATACTTGTGGCTATTATTTAAAACTCAACATTATGTTTGAATCGTGAGATGAGAAAAGAAAATAAAAGATTAGATTTTCTCACGTAGGTGAGAAATAAAAAAACTAGAGATCCTAAATATTCTATCAAAAAATTTATCAAACACTTACACAGGTTGTGAAACCTACACTCATGTGAGTAGTTAGTAAGACTTTTGGTAATATTTTAGTATCCCTAACACAACTTGGTGAGAAGAAAAGAAATAATTGTGATTTTTGACATTTTTATTTGGCCGAATAATGATTAAAAGGAGATCTATGTGCCTTTTTATTTTATTTGCTTTAAATATAGAAGGGTAATTTAAGGATTATAAACTTTTTGTGAAGTGTAATTTTGGATTTCACTAAATCTCACCACTTTAGTGTGGACAAGGTACTTATCCAGTGGTTCATGTAGCTATTTTTTGGGACAATAAAAAGGTCATAAATTTAGAATTCAAGTTGATAGAGTGCCAACAACCCTTTTATTATAATTTAACTTACTAATATACCGAACCCCTTTCCAACAAAAAGTGTCCACAATGGGCAACTATTATCTACACGTTTCAGGTAAGTCAAAATGTTCTATCTTTCCTTATACTTGTTGTTTGTTTGCACGCAAGTTGTTTGCATAAATGCCTTTTAGAAGCTTACATTGACTATTTACAAATTTAAATGTCAATTGTAATGCCCTGGTAATGAACCACCCTGATCCTATTCACCCAGACATTTCCAATATACGATCAACAATGAGAACGAGACAAAAATAATGATGAATTAACATCAACAACATTCCTTCCCTTTTGAACTATTTCCAAGCTCTACAACATTGTCTCTTTACAATCACAAATGAAATAAAATAGTTCAACAAGTAAGAAATGATACAACATAATCAGTTATAAGTGAACTTTCTCTAAAGATTCGTTGCTTGTAACACCAAAATACAATTTGACATCTAGTCACCAAAACTGCCTTAGGCATACAACAATATGATTTCAAGCAAAAGTTTTCATGTCCCGAAAAGTTTTCTTCAACTCAAACAGTCACTTAGAGGGGGCTTCATCTTCATTTCCTGAAACTAGGTTAGTTTGGGGTCAGCAAAAGCTCAGCAATAGGTAATGCATTTAACTGGTTATAGCATCAATTGAAAAACACATGATCATGCAATGCAAACATTTGGTAAATTTTGTGTATATAAGTGTATAAGTACATTTATGCATGAGTATGAAATGACAACGTTAATATTTTTCATGAGCGGTAAATATAGTTTTTACATCCCAAGTAAGAGTCACAATTCAAAATACATACATAGATATAAGTTTTGTATATTGAAAATAGTCCCACATTTTCTGACTCCAGAAATAGCGGGGCGATGGGCACCCAAAACATTTTTCCCTTCCACATTTACCGACTCCAGAAACGGGGGGAACATGGACACCCAAAACCATGTTTTTCAGCATTTGCCGAATCCATAAATGTCAGGCTCGTGGACACCCAAAACCATTTTCCCATATTCATTTGGCAATATGCGCAGATAGGGCAATTGGGCACCTTGACTCCTTGCGCTGGTAACAATTACAATACATAACTGAACCCAAACCCGACTCACTACTTGGACTCATAGACTATTTACCCCCCTTCAACTTTCCATTGTTCGCACCATTATTTTGTCATGAAAGAAATTTAATAATGCATATGATGCATGAATTTGTAAGTTCTCATTTTCCCTTAAATGATTCCAATGCACAACAATTCACTCTTTAATCATAAGGATTATTTATTTAGCAATCATCACCAACTCAAGGTGTATATAGAAAAATATTTCAAATCATACCTTTTAACCTCAAAGTTAAGCAAATAAGCAAAACCCCTTTTTATTGAAGAATTTCCAAAACTAGGGTTTATATAAAATTTAGGGATTTTCCTCCCTTTCATGAAATTGAAGCTAATGTTCATCACACACAACAATAATCATCAATAATAAACACAAATCCTTCCATAACCTTGAAACATTTCTAACTTTTGTCCAATCCCTTCACTAACACAAGACAATCTCTCTCTATATATATTCACCTATATATATATAATGAGTATCTAATGAAAGCACCACATATGAGTTTCAAATTAATGATAAAACAAGTTAAAGACACCCCTACCTCAACAGTAGAAGCTAAAGACGAGAATCCACATGAAACTTCAACAAAATCTCAAAACAATCGGTAAATAGCTAGAACTTGCCTTGCTCTTCAATTATCTTGAAGGATCTTGGGTGAATCTAAGGCAAAATGTTGAGAAATCAAGGGTTTTGGTAGTTAGCGTTTAGAATGGTTGTTTGAGAGAGAGAATGAGTGGAAAAAGTGATGAGAAAATGAGTTGGGTCAACTTTTTAAGTGAGTTGTCCTGAACAGACTGCTCGAGCGAACTTTCTATCGCTCGAGTGGACAGCACAATTTCGAGAGGATCACTCGAGCGATCTTTCTACTGCTCGAGCGAAAAATAAGAGGGTAAAAAAGATTTGCAGAGCTACAGTGAAAATACTGGGAGCATGAAATCTGCACTCGAGAGGCCACTTCACCGCTCGATCGGTCTTGCCTGTAAAATGGAAAACTACTAAGAGCTAAGGATCTCCGCTTGAGCGACCAAATGCTGCTTGAGTAGTCCGCCAAAAACAACTGTTATAACCTACCCTCCTTAATGGTCTACTTCAAAAGGTGATAACTTTCCACTCTGGCCAAATCTCATCAAACCTTTTTTATGTGATATCTTCAAAAACACATGGTCACCTACTTCAAAAGACAAGGGTCGTCTTCCCCTATCTGCATAGCTCTTTTGCCAGCTTTGTGCCGTAATTAACCTTTTCCGAATGATGGCTACTTTTTCTGTGATTTCATGAACCAAATCTGGTCCAAGCATGGGTGAATCTCCTACCTCAGCCCAACACACCAGTGACCTGCAAGGACACCCATGCAGGGCTTCAAAGGGCGCCATCCTAATACTAGCCTGGAAACTATTATTGTAGGCAAACTTGGCTAATGACAAATATTTCTCCCATGACCCTTTGAAGTCTAGTATACAGGCTCTCAACATGTCTTCTATAATTTGAATGGTATATTTAGACTGACCGTCGGTTTGAGGATGGTAAGCAGTACTAAAGGTCAACTGAGTCCCCATAATGATTTGTAAGCTTTGCCATAACCGTGCAGTGAAGCATGGGTCTCTATCTGAGACAATGCTCACCAAAACCCCATGAAGCCAAGCAATCTCCCTAACATAGAGTTCTACTAGGTAATCCACTGAGTCGCCCATACACATCACCAGAAAATGTCTCGACTTAGTTAGTCGATCTACTATGACCGAAAAAGCGTCATTACTCTTTTGAGTTCTAGGAAGGCTCGAAACAAAATCCAATGTGATTTGTTCCCATTTCCATTCAGCTACAAGTAAGGGTTATAACAACCTGGCCTTTGATGCTCCGCTTTGACTTGTTGGCTAGTTAGGCATTTAGACACAAATAAGGCTACATCCTTCTTCATGCCCTTCCACCAAAATTGACGGCTCAAATCACGATACATTTTTGTGCCTCTGGGATAGATTGTAAGACAGAAGTGTACAAAAGGGTGGTCTGCATATCAAATACTTGAGTCAGAATGCACCCTCAACCTTTTTTCTTCTTTCTCTTGCAAAATTTTCTCTTTAATTACTTCCACTTTCGGATCATTTTGCTGTGATTCTAAAACCCGTGTGACTAGTGTTGGTTGAGCTAGAATTGAAAACAAGGTGGCTTGACTAGGTGTTTCTCCAAGTTGTACCTCAAACTCACTTAGTTCACCCAACATTTTCCATTCCCTCACGGCAAGACTAGCAACAGAACTCATCGACTTTCTACTCAAGGCATCAGCTACCATATTTGCCTTTCCAGAATGATAATGCAATTCGAAGTCATAGTCTTCCATGTATCCTGTCCACATTCTTTGATGAAAATTCAAATCTTTCTTGGAGAATAAATACTTGAGACTCTTATGGTATGAGAATACATCAAATTTCTCTTTGTAAAGATAGTATCTCCAAAGCTTGAAAGCAAAAATGACTGCGGCTAATTCAAGATCATGAGTGGCGTAGTTTCTCTCATGAGTTTTTAGTTGACGTGAACCACATGCCGCAACTTTACCTTCTTGCAACAAGACACATCCCAATCCCTCTCTAGAAGCATTGCAGTAAACTATACAACCCAACCCTCTCTCCGAGATAATTAAGATTGGTGCTGAGGTCAATCTAGTTTTCAATTCTAAGAAAGACTTTTCACATGATTCATTCCAAACGAATTTCACCCCTTTTCTAGTCAACTTGGTTAGAGATGCTGCTAGGATGGAAAAATCCTTAACAAACCGTCTATAGTACCCGGCAAGACCCAAAAAGCTACGAATCTCGAAAACATTCTTAGGTCGTTCCCACTTCAACACTGCTTCTATTTTTTAAGAATCTACCGTGACTCCCTCTCTTGAGACAAGATGGCCCAAAAACTTCACTTTCGAAAGCCAAAACTCACACTTTTCAAATTTAGCGTACAATTGGTGTTCCTGAAGCAATTTTAAAACAATGTGAAGATGCTTCTCGTGCTCCACTTCAGTAGGTGAATAGATAAGGATATCATCCACAAAGACTACAACAAACTTATCAAGATAATCTCAGAAAACTCTATTCATTAAGTCGATAAAGGTGTCGGGAGCGTTAGTTAGATCAAATGGCATCACAAGGAAATTCGTAGTTACCGTATCGCGTATGAAAAACCATCTTAGGGATATCCTCCTCCTTCACTCGCAGCTAATGATAACCCGATCTTAGATATATCTTTGAGAAATAGTGAAAATCCTTAAGTTGGTCAAAAAGATTGTCTATGCAAGGCAAGTGATATTTTTTTTTATTGTAACTCTATTTAGCTCACGATAGTCGATGCATAACCGCAACGAACCATCTTTCTTCTTGGCAAAGAGAATTGGTGCTCCCCATGGCGGGGTACTAGGGCATAAAAAACCCTTGTCTAACAATTCTTGTAATTGCTCCTTTAGAATAAGTAGCTCTGCTGGGGCCAATCTATATGGCGACATGGAGATGGGTGTCGTACTAGACACTAGATCTATAGAGAATTCTACCTCACGATGAGGTGGTAACTCGGTGAGATCCTCAGGAAAAACATCTGGATACTCACAAACCACCTTGGAAAATATCCCCCAAATTGTACTACCCTCATCATTAACAATAGTTGCAAGAAGAAAACTAAGTTTGCCTCGACTTCGTGGGTCATACAACGGTGACAACCTTCATTTGGCTCTATCCCCTAAAAAATAAAAAAGTCCCCACCAACAGTACATATCGTAACCCTTCCATGGTAGCAATCTATGACAGCACAATAAGAGGACAATCACTCCAGACCAAGAATGACATCAAAATCCGATATCTCTAATAGCACCAAATTAAAAGGAAGTTGGCATTTAGCTATCTCGATTACACATCCAAAACACCTTCGATTTAAAACAGTCTAACCCTTGATTGGCGACTCAACCACGATTGAAGACTCTAGTTGTACTTTTAGGCCCAACGTGGATACAAATGCAGATGCAATAAATGAATGAGATGCTCCAGTGTTTATCATTACATTGGCCCAAGTGTTGTAGATAAGATAGGAACCTCTTATCACTGATGGCCCAGATGATTGTTCAGAAGCAGTGACTGCATAAACTCACCCTTAGGACCTTTTATCACCCCGATCACCTCTCGAAACGTTGGCCAGTTATGTTGACTGTGCTGATGTTATGATGCCCCAAATTTTGGGAACATCAAGGAAATATAATGCGACAATACACCAGGGTTTAACTGTAGATACACAACATTATACAAGGAACTAAGCACAAAATATAAGTAATTACATTAAAAGGAAATATTAATAATAGTTATAGATAAAATTCTTCAAGTCATTAAATACAGATCAGTTCCTTGATACGAAAAGATTAACCAAAATACAGGAAATACAAAACCTACTCTCTAAGGAAGCCATGGTTCCTTAAAGCTTTTAGGGATTCCGTTCTTGGTGTAAAACTCGCCTTCACCTGGCATAAAACACCATGAGCTTGGAATGCCGCCCAGTAAACACACACACCCAAACCCTTTTTCCATTCCAAATACACAAGTAACATAACGGCACGATCATGACATACAATGAAAGCAATAATTAAGCAGAGCTTATAATTAAATTTTAGTTCTCAAGAATAACAATTAATTAAGTTAGTTCTGGGTAACTCCCTGTGGGATGTTGTTCTTACCCAACTACTAACACTAGCCACGGGTAATTCTGACTCCCCCTTGGTTAATACAATACCAATGCGTCATTTACCGCACAATTACCAATGATGCTCATGCACCTAGGTTACATACCCGAGTGGTGACATCATAATCTACCCCAAGGGAACGAGCTTCCAGGGATACTCTCCCTATGTGAGACCCTTACTGCCACCCTTATGCCTCTCATTTTCGTTAAGCAACCAGAATACCTCCCATGCCTTGTTAGGGTTCGAAAACACACTTGTACAAGACTTCACAAAAATGGAACACATTCTACTATATCATACTCTTGAATCCACTGTTCATTATCTCATAAAATTTGCTACAATGATCGTAACCCATTACCATCCCATTTGATTTCCCCTTTATTAAATCCATTATGTTGTCAGTTATAGCAAAGCATGGTCAATATAATTACAAATCCAAACTAAACAACAAGTAATTTATTCATGGTAAAGCAAATTCACAATTTATCATAGATTACATATCAAGACTAAAACATTCAAGAAACATAGAATATAAGAGTTGCAAACCAAATAAGAGCATATTAACACAAATTTCAGATTTTTAGATTTGAACCAGTTTGAAAATCATTATGAAAAAAATACTTTTATTGACCCTAAGTACTTGACCTCATGTGAGTTAGTAGATAAATAAGTCTAGTTTCAAACTCAATTTACGAAAGTAGGATAGGTATTTTAGATTTTATGATAATTTAGAATTACCAAGATCTATCCAGATTCATTGATCGTTACGCAAATCAATTTTGCTCTTAAACACCTCACTCTCTTGAGTTCAAACAAATTTTAGTTGCAATATAACACCAAGATTAAGATTTTGACATAAAAGTGGACTCAATATTATTTTTCTAGAATTTTCTGAAAATAGAGAAAGGTGATTGTTTTTCTGGTTCTGTGAGTAAAAAACTTAGAAAAATTGTTTAGGTTATAAAGATACATCCTTAGGTCCTACCAAAATTATCACATACTCTAGACATACCAGATATTAAGCCATAAAAATATTATGAGTTTATAGAGTTTTGATAGGAAAATAAATTCAAGAGAGGGAAAAGATTTGCTGCTTGAAGTTTAGGAAAGAAAGAGAAGCACACCATTTCTTGATTAATACACATTTATACAAGAGTGTAGTCCTAGACTACAACATATATATACAAATAGTATGTATTAGAAGGGGAAAAGCGAGTGGTAAAAGAGCTTGAGAGAAGAGGTGATGTAGGTTTACCTTTGTTGTACAAAACTCAACACAATTCTTCCTTTTCTTCTCTCTCTCTCTCTCTCTCCAAGATCACTCTCTCTCACTCCTCTAGTTCATGGCTGAAAATTGTGTAAAATGATGGGGAGAAGTGTGCATATATATAGAGAAAGGATTGGAAGGTTTCTTAGGGACTAAGTTCCCTAAGTGCAAATTTGTCAAAATGTCATCAATGCCTTTTCATCCATCACATGGCTAGCTACTTGAGCTCCAAGAAATATATATATATATATATATATATATATATGAGATATTTTTATTGCTATACATAAAATAACAGACACAAGTACATTAATTAATAAAATATTACAATTAAGGGTTGGAATGAAATAAAATAAAAGTATATATATGGACCAAGCCTAAATTTATGAAACCTTGATATATGTTATTAATATACTAACATTAGGAAATAGTTAAAATAATAAATTCGGGTCCCGTTAAATTAAAGCGCAAAGAAGGGCGAGAAACAAAGTGAAAACGACGTTATCGGGAATTAAGATTTTAGAGTGATTAATATATAATGATAGGGTCTAATAATTAATAACATGGTTTTAAAGGTGATTATTAATCTACGGGATCGATTAGGGTTTACTCAAATTAATCCGCGATGCTTCCCGATTCTAGGGTTTAAAACGCAATTAAGCGAAAATTCAAGGGCTTTATTGAAATAAACTCAAGGTTAGGGATTTAATGGTAATTACAAAAATTAGGTTCTCTACATATTAGGACCCACACGTAAGTACCCCAAGCCTTTGCTCTCCTTATGCGAAGTAACGGTATTTTTTATTTATTAAAAAAAAAAAAGTTACACAATGAGGTGGGTAAGGCTTGAACCCATGATCATGGTTTTAACATAGAAGGACTCATAGTACTTAAAGTATACATAGATTTAAAGTAGGAGGACTTATACTACGTAAACTAAGTACACATTATAATATTAATTACAATTATGTTATTTTATTCTTACTTATTTGAATTGTATATGCACACCCGCTAGTATATTTTAAGGGAACGATTTGTGTCCTGTTCAAATTTAGTGGGTATTTGGCAAAAATCTTTAAAAAAAAGAAAAAAAAATTGATTTTTTTAATGATTTTTTTTAAAAAAAAAATGTAGCACTTGTGTCATTTAAACTATTAGAGAGTGTATTTAATTCATTTATTTTCACTTTGGTAGTCTTTGGAGTTATTATATTTTGATTTTGGAGGTGTACAATTCAATTTAGACTTGTTGGGATTATTCATTCGCACTTGTTTTCATTGAAAAGTTCTTTGAGAACTTGGAAAATTTGTTCTGGTGTCAACACTAGTCTTCCTGTGGGTCGACACCGTCTTGCTGCCTTGCTCTTAGTGTCTCTACTGGATTATGTGCATAACTCTTCCCCTAATCCATTCAAGCATATTGATTATGGGCTTGTCCCTAGCTTCCAATATGTTGTTATTGAATGACTCACACATGTTATTGAACCGCACCACACCTACTTCTTGGGCTGAAATGAGACCTAGTCCATAGAGTGGGATTTATCTTCCTTAGCCACCTGTATGCTTTCTCTTATGGATCCATTTCCTTGAACTTCTTCGTGTGAAATTCAAATTCCCTCACAGTCCCAGCTACAGCTATCTTCCACAATAGGTCCCTCAACTCAATCCCTTTGAACTTTGCTCTAAAATTTGTGTAAGTATGCCTCATACAGAACCTATGTTCCACATTTGGCATTAACTCTTCAAATGCAGGTACCAACCCCTTTTGTCTATCAGAAATGAAGACCATCCCATGTCATCAGCACTACCAATATCATCCATGAGTTGCCTTAAAAACCGGACCCAAGAATCTTTAGTCTTTACCTCAACAGCTGCCTATGAAATTGAAAAGTAGTTATTGTTCCCATCCCTTCCAAGTGCACATAACAATTGGCCACCATATAATCATTTTTGATGACACCCATCCAATCCTATAATAGGCCCACATCCTCCAATAAAGCCTGTTCTAAGGGCTACAAATCCAACATATAATTTCTAGAAAACTGGGGGCATTTCTAAGTTAGGCCTATCCACCACTACTTGCATTACACTATTAGGATTTTGCAGCCTCACAGTTTCACAATAATCATACACCTTTGCATATTAAACCGTTTGATCCCCTTCAATAACTTCTCTTGCTTTCTTTTTAGCCCTATACAATTGAGGCCTATTGACGTCAACCATTAACTCCCTTCAAATTGTCTTCTGCATAGGCCTAACTGTGGTGTCAGAGTCATCTCTTAACTTGTCCATATACTTGTGTGTCAAGTAAGTTGATTTGACCAAGTGATTATCACATGACCTTCTATATGCATCCTTTGGCTGAATGATTTGATCTGAAAAGTCTTCTCACTTTGTATAGGACAAGCATGCAATCCCTATCCACTAAATTTATGAAACCTTGATATTTAGTAACATTAGAATAACATTAGAAAATAGTTGGAATAATAAATTTGGGTCTTGTTAAATTAAAGCGCAAACAAAGGCGAGAAACCGAGCAAAAACGGCATTATCGAGAATTAAGATTTTAAAGTGATTAATCTATAATTATAGGGTCTAATAATTAATAATAGGGTTTTAAAAGTGATTATTAATCTACAGGATCAATTAGGGTTTACTTGAATTAATCCGCGATGCTTCCCGATTCTAGGGTTTAAAACGCAATTAAGCGAAAATTCAAGGGCTTTATTGAAATAAACTCAAGGTTAGGGATTTAATGGTAATTACAAAAATTAGGTTCTCTACATATTAGGACCCACACGTAAGTACCCCAAGCCTTTGCTCTCCTTATGCGAAGTAACGGTATTTTTTATTTATTAAAAAAAAAAAAGTTACACAATGAGGTGGGTAAGGCTTGAACCCATGATCATGGTTTTAACATAGAAGGACTCATAGTACTTAAAGTATACATAGATTTAAAGTAGGAGGACTTATACTACGTAAACTAAGTACACATTATAATATTAATTACAATTATGTTATTTTATTCTTACTTATTTGAATTGTATATGCACACCCGCTAGTATATTTTAAGGGAACGATTTGTGTCCTGTTCAAATTTAGTGGGTATTTGGCAAAAATCTTTAAAAAAAAGAAAAAAAAATTGATTTTTTTAATGATTTTTTTTTAATAAAAATATGTATAATATATATATATATATATACATTTTT
>NW_021027662.1:17773-35826 GCF_004153795.1 Camellia sinensis | reverse complement strand
CTTCCCAAACTAAACTTTTTAGCTCATGCTAAAATAATCAAAAAAATCAAAAAGTCACCTAAGTAGCATAATATTAATATTATATGGCAGTTTCGTTCTAAAAAAATGATACCGTATTTTAAGAGTCTCAAAGCTGTAACTTAATTTAATTCTAGCGAGTTCTCAAAGCTGTCCAAATCCAATAATTCAATCAAGATGTTAGAAATTTTTAAGCAAATTACTAAACATGCCCCTTATATTTCAATTTTATAATTTTATAAAATTTTGACTAAGATATTTAAATCTAGAATTCTTACTTTCCTATTGGGGACAACTCTAATTTTTCTATTTTCAGATTGCTTGTTTGAAAGAATTGACAAGGTCTATTTCCACTAATATTTTTTCTCTATTAGCACACACCTAGAGTAATTAGGATTTGATTCCTATTATTATAAAAAAAGTTCAAAGCCTTGCATATAATATATGTATATATAAACAATAGTGCTATACGCACCAATTATTTATTCATTTTTTTTTATAGCAAAACAACCAATAGAAGGAAACAAAGCTCGGCTAACCAATTATATCATCTAAAAAATCTAAGAAAGAAAAAAAGATTCGGACCAACTTTATACTCTCACCAACTATACAAGGTAACTAGGAACTGACCCTCCAGCCACAACGCCACAACACCAAACGCTCAATTTCTTGGAAAATTCTCTTGTTTCTTTCTCGCCAAACCAACCACATCAAACAAAAAGACACCAATGACCACACCCGCCGCCGACACCGCCCCAACCCAGGGCCCCCTTCAACTCCACAACATGTCCATAACCCCGTTTGGCTGCAACCATGTAATTCCAAAAAAAGAACAAGCCAGCCCCCAAAGTCGAGAAGCAATAGAACAATAGATAAATAAATTGTCAACGAACTCTGCATCAACACAACACATACAACAACGATTTACTAATACATGCCCTCGACAAACTAGATTATCAATAGTAAGATTACGACCTAAAGCAAACGTTCATAAAAAGAAAACCACCTTAGAAGAACTTGAGGCACCTAAATACTCCTCTAAGGAAACACACCTCCTACATCCCCCACCAAGCTCCGATAAATGGACCAAACAGAGAATTGACCTTTAGCACCCACCACACTTCAAACCAACACATCTTCCCCCTACCCTATAGGCCCAACTCATATAGAAAGCCGAACAACTCCCCTAAACTGATTCACTTCCCAATCCTAAACATCACGCCGAAGCTAAATATCCCAAACCACCACCTCCCCATCCCCCAAATAAGAAGCAACTGTGGCTTCCCGATCCCTTACAACGCTAAAAATCAAAGGGAATCACACCTCTAACACCATCTTCCCACACCATCTATCCTGCTAGAATCTAACCTTCTCCCCAGTACCCACACAAAAATTCACCCTCTCCCAAAACTCTCCCATCCCCAAGCAAATTCCTTTCCACAAGCCCCTTCCATGCAGCCCTATTACTTCCCTCGACTGCCAATCCCTCTCAACAACCCCAAACTTAGGAGCCACCACCCTCCACCATAAACGATCCCGCTCTCTAGCAAACCGTCACAACCACTTCCCTAACAAAACCTTATTAAACTACACCAAACTCGGCACCCCCAAACCACCCACCTCTTTAGGGTGACAAATCTGCCCCCACCAATCAACCAAGTAGGAATGGCAACGGGTTGGGGCGGGGTCGAGAACCACACTCCCCATCCTCGATCCCCAAAGGTACAAAATTCCCTATCCCCACACCCTATCCTCAGCAAGAAACCCATCATCCCCTCCCCTCCGCCTCCTAACGGGGATCGGGTTTCCCCAACCCCAAAAAATCCCCGTAGCTTTGTGTGTGTATGTTTAGCTTTCTCTCCCAATCCCCTATTTCATTTTCATCAACATCAACATCATCAACGGCAGTAGACACAAACGAAAAAAAAAAAGAAAAAGAAATGGAGACAGATAGAGAGAGAGAGAGAAAGCGCGCTACGGGGATTTGCTTAGATCTGCCGGAGGAGGCGACGAGGATCTGCTCAAATCTGTCGGAGGAGGAAGATGAGGCAACATGGATCTGCTCAGATTTACCGCCGAAGGAGGAGGAGGTAACGTCACAGCGTACTGTCGCAAAGGGAGATACGACATCGACTGCAGAGAGAAAAAAGAGAGTGAAAGAGAGTAGAGAGAAGAGAGCGAGTTAGATCAGATTAGGGAGTATAATAGAGGGGTGTTATGGTAATTTCAGTTCGAGGAAACAGTGAGAAGGACAGGGACGGGCCGAGACTGGGAAACGATCGGGTTTCCTTGACTCGAAAATTATTCAACCTAAAAAAAAAAAAGCAGCAGTAGCAGCAGCAGGGGAAAAAATCACCCAAACGTAAATCACCCAAATTCAAAAGCACAAGGATTATTATTAACAGATCAATCATTATTAACAAAACCCACAAAAGATGAGAGATGAACACCACATAGAAAGAATCAAAAGATTAAAGGATTCAACCACTCAGAATTTTGCCTCTATATCAGAGAGGAATCTTGGCATCAGACCAGACCAAAATTACACAAAATCCTTTTTAAATTTTCAGAAGTCTAAGGCTCTATTTGGAACCATTTTCAAACGAGTTTTTCACTTGGTAGTTTGAATATGATGTTTGGATAGAGTTGTTGAATTAATTTTCTACAACTCTACAGAAAACTCTGTTTGAGAGCGCGATTTTCGAAAAAAAATCTCGAAATTTGGCCTAACCTGACGTCCCACCGATCGTCCAGCCAATTGACCGGAACAGTGCAATTTTTTTTTTTTTTTTTGTTATTTTTTATATATTAAATAAAAAATATTTTCCGTATTTTTAAAATTTTTTTACGAACTTTGAATAGAATTTTGAGTTGTGTATTTAATTATAAGTTGTAAATTAATTGTATGATTGGTTATGAGTTGTAAATTTTTGTATCAAATATCAAATGTCATATCAAAAATTATCCACTCATTTCAAAACTTTTTCAGCAAACAAATTTTCCACACTCAAATCATGATTCCAAAACTCACAAATTCAAAATACAACTCATACTCTCAAATCATAGTTACAAAGCTCTATCAAACGCAACCTAAAACTTCCATCATTCTCAGTGGGTCCTAGGCAGCATACACATGTATTCCCCATCATAGATTAAAGAATGGGTTAATTGCAAGTGGTAATCGGTTTATGTGGGAATCCAATCTCTCTCATTGCTAATATATTAATTAGTTTTAAACATTTATTTTCATATATGCCCTGAACTCTGAGACTAAGAGTGCAATTGAAGGTTACCTACCTCTAACCCAAGAACTGGAGGAGAGGCTTTAATATAAGCATGGTCATCAAATGCAACACTACATCCCAAATTGCAATTTTCAAGAGAGGTTGTTGGTCTCCATGCAATGTTGCCCCATTGAACCCCTGAGGGAGAGAGAGAGAGAGAGGAAGGAGACCATAGAGAGAAAGAGAGAAGCACATACCACCGGTGAGGGAGGAGCGACGTCGGCGATGAGGGAGGAGCGAGTGGCGCAAACACAAACGAGAGCCAATAATGGAGATCAAAGGGAGACAGGAAGGGAGATGATGAGAGGGTTTTAGAGAAAGTGAGAGAAATCAAGAGAGATACATGGTGGGAAAGAGAGACGGTGAGGCTTTGTGTGTGTGTGTGTGAGGTTGTGTTATGTTAGGGTTTTGTTTATGTATATATATAGGGGTATAATAGTAATTTCAGTTCTGGAAAACAGGAACGGAGATGGGGATGGGCCTAGGCTGGGGAACGTATCACTGTTCACATCTCGAACATTATCGAGGATACATTTTTGAATGCCATCTCCAGCTCGTCGGGGGTATTTTTTGGGGAAAAACCCTTCTAATCGGGATTAGGGGGCTAGGTACCCATCGGGTCAAGTTCAAATTACCATTCCTAAGAGAGTAGAGGAAAGAGAGATAGAGGAAGTGTGACTTGTTTTAGGGTTTTGGGACCATGTAATGATATATATATATATATATATAAAGGATGCCATGTTAGTCATTTTGTTTGAACTTGTTCTTTTAGATAAAATATTTTAGCGGTTGGACCTTTAACCAAACAAAATTACAATTTAAACTTTTGACCCAAGCATCCAAAAATCAAATAGTAGTACCCTCTTGAATAAAAAACATTAAAACATTAAAAAAAATTATAAATCACATAAAGTAATAGTATTTTTTATTTATTTATTAGAAGCTCATTTAAATTGAAACAATTCCTTCCAATGGATTGATGAGTTTCACTTACAGTTAGATTTTCATTCAATAATACGACAATATTACAACAACAAAAAAATATTACAATTGATGGATGTTAAAATATTACAACAAAAAATAAAAATAAAAAGCATTTCAATTGATTTTAAAAAATAATGAACCAAATAAATAAAAATACTTTATTTAGAATTATATAATCATTGTATGTGTTGAAAATTTACAAAAATATATAATTATAATAAAAATAAAATAATAGAAGGAAAATCAATGGGTGAAATTGAGGAAATTACGAAGAGGGTATTTTGATCTCCATGTAAAAAATAAAAAATAAAAAAAAGTAATATTACATGTATCAATTAGTATATTAACTAATATATCAACACTAGTTATGACATTATTATTGACTCCAATCATTATACAAATTACAAATACTACAAACTTTTTAAATTTTATCACATCATCAATTGATACACTAATTAGTATACTAATTTATGCATATAATATTATTCAAAAAAAACTCTTTAGTCTTAATTGTTTTAGAAACTTTTATTACTTTCTATACAAATTGAAGTAATTGAACTCATTTAATATCTTTCTTAACATATACCTTTACGGCATATGTTAACAAAAAATCAAAAATAAAATTTTCAAGGTATGAAATCTACATTATTTACAAAATAAATTACATTTAAGCCTTCCATTCCATATCTCAACAATGGCTTAATTTTAATCGTTTGGCAACATTTAATTTCTGCCAAAAAAATCATTAATATGTTTGGGAAGTGGTTTTTGGGCTTTTTTTGGCTAAAATAGCCACAAAAAATAAAATAGATTTTTTAACCCAATAAGACAAAATATACATCCAACCCATAATCATTATATTTTTTTTCTCACAAAAAAATCAAAAAAGCCGAAAAAGCCAAAAGTCATTCCTAAACCAAGCTTTTTAGCCCCAGGCTAAAATAATGAAAAAAGTCAAAAAATCAAAAAGTCAACCCACTTCCCAAATGAAGCCTAAAAATGTTAAAATGTTAACAAACTAATCAAGAAAAATTAAAATTTTCATTTTCACTCTACATTTTACACTTTTTTTTAGTAAAAAATCAAAAGTCATCTCAAATATATTAGTTTTTATCTCATATGTTAGTAATAAAATAGCATATTCTCAAACGTTATTCACCATGTTTGTTTTCAGTTTTTTGAAAATACTTTTCAGAAAATTCTACTTTCTTATTTTTCATATTTTTTTGTTTTTACTGATTCTTTTTAATATTTTAAGCTATGTAAATATACTTAAAAAGTATAATTTTGTGAAAAAAAATCTTTAAAAAATTTACTAAATATCAAAAATATAAAAAAAAAATGTAAAAATTCAGTATACTTTTTCGTATTTTTATGTATTTATTAATTTTTTAAAATATTTTTTTACAAATATTTTACTTTTTAGATACATCTAAGTAAGGTGCATCTAAAAAAGTAATAAAAAAATGCTTAAAATTTTAAAAATATTCACTACAAATAAAAAAAACATGAAAAATAAAAAATTCAATTTTTAGAAAACTGAATTTAGAAAACTGAAACCAAACACACTGATTATGTCTTGGATAAATGACACATTTAGTCATTAAAGTATACATTATTTATCATTTTTGTCTCTTAAGTTTTAATTTTATCATTTTACTCATCAAAGTTATCAATTTGAGTCAATTTAGTCCTATCTCTAATGTTTGTTTACATTGATAACGGAAAAAGTATTTTACATTTGGATAAAAGACAATTTTGGTCCGTAAAGTATACATTTATTATCATTTTAGTATCTAAAGTTTTAAATTTTGTTACTTTAATCCTCAAAATTGTCAATTTGAGGTAGGACCAAATTAAGGGCCATTTCCCTAAATAAGCTAAAATAATAAATCAATTTCCAAACTAAGTCTAGTTTTGAAAGAATTCTCAAAATAAGCTAACTCGTGATTCACAATCGCGATTTCAACATATTTGCACCTATCTCACGTGAAACTTGGTAAATCTTAAATTCGTGGTTACAAAAAGCGCTTTTGATTAAGAAATCGCGGTTACAAAACGCGATTTTAATTAATTTTTTTTTCTTATGAACTCGCTGTTCTGAACTACGATTTTATCCAAAAAAAATTTTCTTCTGAACTCGCTATTTCGAATCACGCTTTTAGACCAAAAAATTTTTCTGCTGAAATCGTGGTTGTGAACCACGATTTCAATACTAATTTCCCAACCACGCTTGGACCAACTGATGCCTAAAGTAAAGTAAACACAGTTGGTCTAATAAAGTTATTTCATAAAAAAAAAAAAAAAAAAAATCTAACAAATAAATTTCTAAAAATAAAATTCTAAAAATTTATGCTACCTTAGTGTTTAGGGATAAAATTTATTTTTTTTATTTTACTAAAATAAAAATAAATAAATTTTAAGAATTAAACCCTAAACCCTAAAATAAAAAAAATAAAATTTATCCGTAAACACTAAGGTAGCGTTTGGTAACGTTTACGTTTTTTGTTTTTATTTATAAAAATTTTATAAACTAGTTTTTATTTATTTTTAGAAAAACATAAATTACAAACGAGTTTGGTTTGAACAAAATGTTTAAAAAAATTTATAAAATTTAAATGCGTTTAGTTTTAAAATGTTTAAAAAAATTTAAAAACGTAAAATAAAAAATATGTTTGTTCAAGCCTAAAATATTGAAAAAATAATTATTTGAAAAAAAATTTAATTGGGAAAAAAAATATTTCAAAAAAATTTAATTGAAAAAAAAGATTAATTGAAAAAAAAAACTAATAGAAACAAAAATTAATTGAAAAAAATTATTTGGTCTTAATTTCAAATAATTGAAAAAAAATAAGACCAAGTAATTGAAATTAAGACCAAATAAATTTTTTTCAATTATTTTTTTCTCTATTAGTTTTTTTTTTCAATTAATCTTTTTTTTCAATTAAATTTTTTTGAAATATTTTTTTTCCCGATTAAATTTTTTTTCAAATAATTATTTTTTCAATATTTTAGGCTTGAACAAACATATTTTTTATTTTACGTTTTTAAAATTTTTTAAACATTTTAAAACTAAACGCATTTAAATTTTATAAATTTTTTTAAACATTTTGTTTAAACCAAACTCGTTTGTAATTTATGTTTTTCTAAAAATAAATAAAAACTAGTTTATAAAATTTTATAACAAAAAACGTAAACCGTTACAAAGTGACTAACCTAGTATTTAATCGGATAAATTTTATTTTTTTTATTTTAGAGATTTTAGGGTTTAATTCTAAATTTTATTTATTTTATTTTAGTAAAAATATAAAAAAATAAATTTTATCCCTAAACACTAAGGTAGCATAATTTTTAAGAAATTTATTTTTATTTTTATTTTTAGAAATTTAATTTGTTTAGATTTTTTTTTTTTTTATGAAAAACTTTATTAGACCAACTGTGTTTACTTTACTCTTAAGGCATCAAGTTGGTCAATCGTGGTTGGGAATCCTGTAATTGGAATCGTGGTTCACACACGATTTCAGCAGAGAAAAATTTTTGGTCTAAAAAGTGTGATTCAAATAGGAGTTAGAAGGAAATATTTTTTTGGATAAATCGTGGTTCAGAACCAGCGAGTTCATCAAGAAAAAAAGAATTATTAAAATTCGCATTTTTGTAACCGCGATTTCCTTACATCAAAGCGCTTTTTGTAACCAACGAATTTAAGATTTACCAAGTTTCACGTGAGATAAGGTCAAATAATGTTTGAAATCGGCGATATCTGTGAATCGCGAGTTAGTCTTATATTTGGGAATTCTTTTCAAAACTAGCTTAGTTTGGGAATTGATTTATTATTTTAGCTTATTAGGGAAAATGGCCCCAAATTAACTTGTTGAAAACTTTGAGAATTAAATGGAAAATTAAAACTTGAGGACTAAAATAACAAGAAATTCATTACTTTTGGGACCAAACGGTCTTTATTCATACTATTAAACTAATGTAGACCTGATGTTTAGATTAGACCAATTGACTCAAAATTAACGACACTTTAAAATTAAAAATTGAAATTAAAATTAGGACATAAATGAAAAAAAAATACTACTTTATGGAAAAAAACTGCTTTTATCCTTGTGTTTTTTAACATTAGAGTTTTGGGAATTCAATTTTTCACAGTTTGATTGGAATGACTAGATTAATGGGATTGAGGAAATCTATCGGACCTTTCGAATTTGAGACTATGAATCCTTCGGACTATTGGTTGGATGTGGGAGTGTTATCCTGTGTTTATTTTCCTCATGCGGATTAAGATGTTTGAAAATGACTATTTTTAGTTGAATCTAATGTTTGGTTGGACGAAACTGAATAATATAATGAGACAAAAGACATTTACCTTTTTAATTGTTTACTGATAATAATAATATTAACCACTTTAATATATTATTAATTATATTTTAGCTAGATTGAATACAAGTTTATTTTTTTTATTTTTACAACAATGAATAAATTTTATTTTTAAAAAAATTAAATTAATAAAATATCTAAAATAATTTTTTTTATTTAAAATTTTAAATAAATTTATTTTACAAATAATATAAAAAAATTAAATAATGAATATTAAATAAAATCTTCTAAAATTTAAAAATAATGAAAATTAAAAATAAAATATCACAACAAAATTTTAAAAATAAAACATCAATAAGATATCTATAAAAATTTATTTTTAAAACTTAAATAAATAGAACATCAATAAAAGTTAAATAAAATATTTTATTTTTAAATTGAGACATTAAATTTTAACTAAATATAAATACATATTAGATATAGTAGGATTGGTCAAAATGGTCATTTTCAACCAACCTAATCTCGAATAGGATTGTTAATTCGATCCCATAGAAAACTCACACTCAACCCTCCGGGACAATGTAATCTCCCACAATGAGGGATAGAGAATCCAATCAACTTCTGATATGTATCGGACGGACCTAAAGAAAACCAAAGCCCCGGATAAATGGCTTCCAAATGATTAATCCCAGAATAGTATTTAGAGTCCCTTATTCCACTTGTCAAACACACAGCTAGGGCAACAAGCACTAAATGAATATTTCAAGTACTTAAAAACAAAAATCGTTCTCAGTAAACATGACAAGAATGCCCTCGTTTATCTTATTTTAAAATCCTAATTTTATTTCACACCTATCCTTTCTTCTTGTTTCGAAAACTTTGGAATGGGTCACCACTACCGGTGGTTCGTTGCAGTTGCCGGGATAGTTGCGGAGATGCTTCATAAACCCACTCTTAGCCTGCCATTGCCACCGGGCAACTCTTAAGCTCCAATCCCCTGCCTTAGCTGTAAACCACCCTAATATACCTGCTAACTTCAAACAAATTATCTTTTAAAAAAACTTAACTAACCCTCTACGACATTCTCTGCACGATCCCAAACCTCTGACAAAAAAAAATTTTGCAGAAACGCCTGAACATGTTGCAAAAACCCTAGATCCTTCGAGGTTGATATCCACCAAAAAATAAGAATTGTCCTAAAAATGATAATTTATAAAGAATAAAAATGTAATTTTGAAGAAAATTCATTAAGTTTTGGCCCTGAAGTATGTTATGGTTTGGACGGATATGCATATGGTGGAAATTGTAATCCATTGGTTGTAGTTCTGGAAATACATGTGGGTGATTTGAAAAGATGGCCTATTTTTAAGAGGCCCTTTTTGGATTAAGATTAGTTATGTGCTATTTTTAGTTTTTGTGTCTTGGAAAGATAGGATGGGATTGTTTTAATTTGAAGTTGGGGTGTATTAAAAAAAATTAATGTGTTGAAAGTGACGTTTGAAGTTTAAAATGACAAAATATTGTCCCTTAATCAACATTTTTCAAAATTAATCTAAAGGGGAAAATTATAAATATTACCAATTGTCACAAGTACTGATGTCACTTGTGACAACCTACAGCCGGGCTATTTTTTATTTTTATTTTTTAATCACAAATGGTCCTAAAGGGCTAGAAGGCGTTTTTTTTATTGTGAGGTACTAAAGATATAACCAGCACACTATCTGGAGGACGGAGAGAGTGAGAGATCCAACCAGAGTAAGACGTCGAGGTAAATGTAAGTGGATGAAATAAAGTATAGAAGAATAGCATATATTAAAGAAGGAAATATGCATCAAGTAAACAATCTCTCATTACACAAGTTATAATTAACAATAGCAGTTTAACATAAATAAATGCCCTCCGGCTTACACCTTTTCGAAGTCTTTAACTTGGTTACAACTAAGAAGTGGGGAATTAGCCCCTGCAATTAGGCCCTAGGCTATACAAAATGTGAAACAAAACAAGAAGCCCTAGTGCTTCCCAATAACCCTCCAATGCTATTGCCTTGGTGAAGGCATGCCAATCATTACCTGAAATGTTTTTTTCCCCCAATAGAAGTAAGCCACAGCCTAGTAAGATAATCTAACAGTATAATTGAATTAACAGAGTATAAAAGTAAGTACGCGCATAAAACAATGTTAAGGCTAAAACATTCATACAATCTCTGTATCCACAACATAAGAGTTCATTGCTTATTTTCATTCCCTTTTTTTTTTTTTTTTTCACTTTGCCACATAAAACTAATTTCACTCTGTTTTTCTTTAATATCTCAAGTGAGACTAACAACTCAAATAGTTCGAACATTTTCAAGTCCTACCCATCCACATTCATTTGTCATTTACGAATATTTCGTCCGCGGGATCGGCACTCATATATAGATTTCAGGACTTTCACCCAAGACACTCTGGCCAACTTAATTAATAATAGAATCCATCCCCTTTTTCACTCCCAAAAAACAAACATACACATACAATGTATATAAACAATACAATGTATATTAACACTATACATGATGGAGCACATCCCCTTTCCCACTCCAGATAACATACATATGCAATGTATTCACACCTATCATATTCAATGATAGTTAATGATGGGATAGTTCTAATTCTCCTAATCCACATGTAAAATTCAACAAACAATTCAAAGCTATCCTCACACCGGCAATAGCCCAATACAGTTATTTCTAAAACAGATATACATTCTCAGACAGATAATTTATTCAATAAATTTCCGAAGATGAACACACATCATCCATTTCATTTTACTATTCATCTCCATCAAGTCCATTCCATGTTTTACAACATCACATTCATTTATGTATACAAAAATAATATAACACTCATTCTAAGCAATTTTCCCTTCTTTTCCCAAAATCTCAATAAAAGCACCAAAATCACTATTTGGCACAGCAAAGATTTCATGTTCAAACACCATGTTCTTTTTATTTCATTCCCACCAAAAATCCTCTTTTAAATACACCACCAAACTGGTAGGTTTATGTTCAAAATACCACCAAAACCCACCATTGTTACACAACTACAAAAACTTGAGTTAAAAACCATATAACTTGTATGAAGATCCCTAACCTCAAAGAGTAAAGACAAGCTAAGGAGAAGATGGAACCTCAAAAATGCGAAACCAACTTTAATCGGGTAAAAGGAAAGATCTTGAGACCCTACCTTTTTAATGAAGGCTCAAGGTGGTAAGAGACAATGGATATAGGTTAATATATAGAGAGAATGTGAGTTTTAGAGAGAGAGCGCTCTCACTTTAGGGCTTTGGCGTGAAAAGATAGAAAAATTGATGTAAAGTACTTTTTGGCGATTTCTGATATACTGGCACAGTCCGCCGAGCAGAGAGTTTTGACGCTCGGCGTCCAGACACTAAATTTTGTCCCCTCAAGCACAAGAAAACCGTCGAGCGCGAAGACACAACAACTAAGGTACTACTCGTCGAGCGCAAGCAAACCGGAAGGTAGAATCACCACTTCAGTCATTTTTACTACTTCAGATAGCCTCTTGAGCTCAAGAAACTACCGCTCGAGCGCAGACGCTCGAGCGTAAAAAAAAGCTCTGAGCATGGAAACGCTTTTCGCAGCATTTTTGCACACGCAAGTGCTGAATGACTTGCAAACCCCACCGAGCCGCAAGCAAGGCCTGCTCGAGCAGAAGACAAAATTCTGCGGCAAACCAGGTCTAGTCCAACAGCAACCAACATTGTTTTAAAGCAAAGACATTCCAAAAACTCTCAATTCAAAGAGAAAAATGGAAGAAAGGCATAAATACAACATTAAACCACAAACCTGAGTCCAGAACACGCATGAAAGCCAGGTTAAAATCAGGGATCACTTTATACTTCCTCCGTGCCTTGCATTCGATTTTGACTTTGGGTTTTGGGTTGGACATCCTACTTGATCTACAACCAAATGAACCGAATCCTTAATGAAGTCAAAACACAATACGGGGCCAGTTTTACATAGGCCTCCTTTTGCCAACTCATATACGGCGCTCATTGAAAAGGCCAAAAGGGACATACCCACTCGAACCCCAGAGGTTCAGCTTCCGTCGCCCACATTTTATGTAAAACCACTGGCGCCAACCACTTACTCGCTACCGCCTCCACTACTCCTCCCGAAGCCCCAGCAATCCTAAATCGATGCCTTAGTAGAGCCTATCGCCGCACTAGCTCCACAGCCGCCACTACCATCCGTATGATGAGGGTGCAATATCAGGCTCTTTTGGATAATCAAGCCGCCATTCCAGCAATCTGCGGTTGATTCTCTGGACAATAGAGACTATCCCCCCAGGGTCCTATCGGATTACTCGCAGATGGCATTTGATAGGTATCAACAGTCAGTTGGCATCCCTCTTTTCTTCTGGGAAAAACTGACCTTTTCTATGTAATATCGGGACTCGATGGCGAGCTGCTGTTTGATCAGCTTGGGCGGCTTAGGTTTATGATAAGGCATTCGAAACTCGGCACACTGATGCATGCCCGATTTTGAGCACAATTTTCCCACCATCACTGAATCCACAATCAAGTGATATCTGTATATTTTCTATTAATTTTATTTCTTTATTTATTTTTTTTTTTTTATTTTATTTTAATTTTCTTTTTTTCCATTTAACTGTAAAAACGTTCCAAAAAAACAAGAAATGTGTGTGTTTTGGTGTCCTTCGCCTCGCTGGCTGTGCGCCTATGCCGTCTGGTAAGATCCGCCAACTCTCTCATTTTTACTCTTTACTATGGCCAATTGCTTATCATTTGAGCGAAATGTTGTATTCTCTAGTCGGTGGGTGAGGGTTTTTATAGAAAATAATTATTAATCTCATGTTTTTACTTGGCTGCACTTGATTGGCAAACACTTCACTTGATGTGTTCACTTTGTGCCTGTAGGAAAGAAATAAACCTTCTCGTATAATCCTGTTGATCACAAGTCTGTGTTCCTCTGTACGTCGTCGCTTTATCACCTGAAAACACAAACGTGGCTGCCGCCGAGTTGTGTGCCGGAACCTCTCTGATGCCTAAGCAGTAACTTGACCAATAGACAAATCTCCTGTTGTGATTCAAGAATGCAAAGTGTGATGTTACCCTCTACAAAGGTGATGTTTGTGAGCTTTTATAGGTTTTCAGTGTGGCACAATCCTAGTAGGACTTTTACTTCTCCATGCAGAGTCCTCCTAGGATTCATACTCCTGAAGGACAATGCCTTATTCCTTCAACATCCCCCTCATACTGCTTTTAAACCAAGTGAAAGAATGGTTTTTATTATGGCCGAACTCCAATATAACTGAAGTAATTATGATCACGCCGAGCCAACAGAGTAGACCGACCGTCTTTAGTTGGTCTCCTTTTCCACTACTCCTTATCTCGGTTCCTATTGTACAAAGAATGGCGTGGTTAGACCCGAGCTAGCGATTAGCAAAAGTTCTAACCGCGTCTAACCGCCCAGAATAAACGTTATGACCGGGCTAACTCTGAACCGGTCTGAACTTCAAAAGCGTCTTTCGCAACCGGCTAAATCCATCGCTTTCCGACCGGAGTAACATTACATTTCTCTCGGGCCGGAGTAACTTTGTACCTCTCTCTGGCCGGAATTAACTTTACGGCCTTTTTACTCTCAGCCCTTCGTATTGTGGGCCATAATGACCATTTCCAGCCTCGCCCAATTTTTCACACAAATTACCCTCTCAGTGCTAGTATGCTATTGATATGAGCATATGTTAATTGGGGAAGCATAGTGGGCTTGTATGAAAAGGGTTTATTGGGTTGAATACTCCGCATGTGATGAGGTTTGCATAGAGGTTGTTTGTGTTTGTGGTATTAGTACACTTGTTATGAGTATGCCCTTGATTCACATGAATACACTATCATAGCAAGTGACCTCTCTACTATAATCGTTGTGTACCTGCATTGATATTGCTAGGTTGGTAGAAAAGAATAAATGAGTTGCCAAGATTCCTTAAAATAAAATAATAATATAATTTAGCTTGTTGTAAGCCTACTTTTATATAATAGTAGTTGTTTAGTTTAAATTGTTTACTTAGTTGGTTCTGTAGTTTAATTGGTTAGTATTGTTTTTATTTTGTTTTAATTGTTTAGTTAGTGATTTTGTTTCAATTTTTTATTTTGTGAAATTTAATTGTTAGTTTAATGTTTAGTGGTTAGTTTTATTTCTTTATTTTTTATTTTTATTTTCCTGAATTTTATTTTATCTCTTCTACTACTTAGATTAATTTTATTTTATGTTCTTATTTATGTTGTTCATATGTAAGTTCATATGTGTGTTGTCAATTTATCCTCATGCTAACTTTATTGTAAGTTAATTTTTTTTTTTTTTTGTGAGTTTATAATGTATTAAAAAAAAAAAAGTATCCGATGGTGTGATGACAATGAGGCTTTGAGTGATTTGTGCATACATGTCGTATTTGATGAGTGTTAATAAAATGGTTCCACATTTTTGATTGTGTTGGTTGAATTATTTTGTGCAAATAATGTTTCATCTTCCCGCCGAGCACTCCAAATGGCCTCGCAATGCCAACATGCATTTAGGGATTGTTGCCAACGACACTTCTGGGCCAACGAAACCAATTGCCTGTGACAACCAATGACTCATACATGTCTTAATATCACACTATAGTGGCACATAGTTTGATGTTAGTGGAGTAGTGTGGTAAATTTGTTGTTGAGCAGATAGAAATATATTGAGTTTGTGGGTATCATTTTCTAAGAAACCCTCACGAGACTATACTCGTCCACTTGGGGTAACGTTGTGGTTTAACAGTTGTTGCATACCTAGAATGCAATCGCGATCCCACAAAAGTGGCTTAGAGTTATTTTACCTTTTTTTTATCTCTTTTGTTTGGCTCGAGGACTAGAAAATGAAAGTTGGGGGATGTGATGTAAAGGCCGAAAGGTAAATCACATTGGAGGTCGCTTAAAGTTACTTTAAATAGTCTTTTTAATTATGTTTATTTGCGGAGATGAATGTGTTTGTGCACTTGTACAGATTTGACAGGAAATAGCAATTCGTCAAAAAGGGCGCGAAGCAGATTCCTCCGTAGCGAGAATGCGAAAAACCGAGCCCAGACCACCTCACCGCACATCAGCCCAGCTCCATCGCATGTGCGACCCACCACCCGCTCGAGCGGCCACCGAAGGATCGCGTGCGCAGAAATTTTTGGATGTGTTCTGCTGAGAATAAAAAGGAGGAAAAATAGATAACCTAGGTTTCGAAAATTATTCTAAGGAAAAGAGGCTAGGGTTTTGAAAAAGTTGATTTTTTCTCAGCTTGAAGGACAACCTTCCCATGGGGGCTTCTTTCCTCATCCTCTTCCTCATCCCACTCCTCCATGAGTGGTAGTCCTTAATTTTCTAGGGTTTTGATGAAACCCTAAGCCATGTAATAGGATTTTTCATAAGTTTTTGATTCTGAATCGGTTTGAATCAATGTATGGATGATTTAGAAAGTTTTTAATAATGTTACCCCTTTCATCTCTTCAAATATTTACTCTCTGGTGATGTTTAAATGTTTTTCCATACAATTATTTTCTTTGTGTTTGGTGTTTCAAAGTACGAAACGAGTCCATCATGCTATGAGAGACAGGTTGTTTGCTAACCATAGTTTAGAGCAAACGCTCGTGCTACTCGGGGATGATTTTGTGCCTGTACGTTGAATGTAACAACCCGCTCTTGAATCAATATTTCAAACTTGTAGTTGTGAAAAATATTGGGTACTCTTAAACTAGTTGTAATTGATGGCCGATTGGTAAATCTCCATTATGTGGTTACGTGAATCTTTGCCCTAGTATTTTTCCCCAAAAAATCAGTATCTCAAACCTAATCTTATTGTCAATTTAATTATTTAATTTAATTTAATTATTGTTTAGGTCATAATATCCTTTCATCTTTTTAAATCAAAATTAATTTAAGAATGTAGCATTTAAATTATTTTTAATTTCAAAAACAATTGTCCTGTGGATAGATACTTGGACTTGGCAATTATTCTAAAAATTTGTATAGTAGTTTTTTTATTTGTGTGTTGCAACGACCAACCAATCATCAGATTCAAAGCAACAAGTACCTTCAAGACTGCATTAACATCCACACTGCCAAGAAGCTGTTCTTTTCCACACTCAAACCCCATTATCCTAAACTAGCACAAACCACAAAGAAATTACAACACAAATACAAATTTCACTTTTGTTTCAGAGAACCAAAAAACAAACCTTGTCCTTTTCATGACGCTCTTTGATACTGCAATGGGACCAATTGTAGACTAGCTTCTTCTTCTTCATCCTCCTTGTTACCTCTTCTTTCATCCTTTGTGGCAACAACAAGAATTCATCAAACTGAGGTGGCTTGTCTGCTACGACCTTGCTGTATTGGTTTGGGGTTGGTTTTGTTTTCAGAGGTGGACATTGTCTTCATCCAAACCCATTGTTCGAAGAACCTCAAAAAACACCAGAAAATGGGCAAGAAAAACAATAGAACAGAGAAAAAGCCTACAGGAACTTTAAACAACAGATCATATGCAACGTAAAGACATGAAAGAGAAATGAGTGATACCCAGAAAAAATAAGAGACCCAAAAAAATAGAGAGTCAAAGATCCCAAGAAGGTAATGGATAGCCCATACAAAAGGGCAAGACAAAGAATCACATCAGAAACAGATTATCAAATAGCCATACAGGGGAGGTCAAGTCAAAGGTGGGAAAGAAAAATAACAGAAGAAAATTAACTATTTTTACTATTATTTTGGAGCTGTTTGTGTTGTGAGAAAATGATGACTCGAAGAAAAAAGAGTGGATTTTTTGTTTCCTTGGGAGTGTATTGCCATGATTGTACTCTTTGAATCACCTACCAATCAAAACACAATATTTTGGCAATAAAAGCCGGTTTCTTGACTATCTTGAGCATCTTGGGTTTGGCAAATCATCAGTTGAAAAGGAGAAATTAGAAATCAGTTAACTATTCAAAAATAGGTACATAAAAAAAAAGTAAATTACAAATACAACTCCTGTTGTTTACTTAAAAATATGAATTATTTCAATGTGATTTGAAAATTACAAATACTATCCTGTCAGAATTTTTTTTTAAGCAAGAATAATCACCTAAATGGAAGACTTTGGTAAAATAATCCTTTTAATGACTTATTTTTCTCAGAGGATTTGACCCAATAAACCTTCAAGTGTCCACATATTATTAACTTTTATGATATTTACCATTTACATTAAATATTTATAATTCGTTTTAACCTCTCGTCCTTTGTCCAATGTTTAATTCAATCTCATCTTCTAAAAATCCAGTTTGTTGTGTTCTGAAGGTAATAGAAATTGGATTAATAATTTAAATAAGAACCTCTTTTGGGCAATCCAAAAAAAAAAAAAAAAGCATATCTTTTTTG
>NW_021027662.1:0-13153 GCF_004153795.1 Camellia sinensis | reverse complement strand
TTTAATATGGTTTTTAACTTAGTTATTTGTCTAATGTGTAACAATGGTGGGCTTGGGAGTATTTTGAAACACCAACCTAGGGTTTGGGTAAAATGTGAAAGAGGGGTTTTTGGTAAAAATGAAACAAATGATTATGGGGTTTGAAAATGAAGCCTTGTTGTATCAAAATAGTTGGTTTTGGTGCTCGGTTGAGATTTGGGAAAAATGGGGAATTTACCCTAAAATGAGTATTATATTTATTTTGTATAAATAAATGAGATTGATGTTGTAAACATGGAATTGGACAAGTATTGAAATGGAGGGTGGAATGAAATATATGATGTGTCTCATCTTTGGGAATTTGGAATAAATGATCTGTCTTGAGAATATTTATACATGTATATCTGTTTAGATATATCTGTATAGGGCAATCGGTGGAAGATAGCTTTGATTGTTGTAGAAATTGCATGTGGATTAGGTGAATTGAAACTATCCCATGGTTGATTATCATTGAATATGATCATACTATGAATACATTGTATATGTATGTTTATTTGGGAGTGGAAAGGGGATGTACTCCATGTGTGATTATGTGTTTATATGCATTGCATATGTATGTTTGTTTGGAAGGAGAAATGGGATGGACTCCATTATAATTAAGTTAGCCGGAGTGTCCTTGGTGAAAGTCCCGAAATCTATACATGGGTGCCGATCTCGCGGACGAAATATCCGTAAAATGGCAATTGGGAGTGTCAATGTTTTGATTGTGAAATCGTTGAACCATTGAGTTGTAATCTCATTTGGGTGGTTGAAAAATAATGGAATTGACTCATGCATTGAAATGAAAATTGAGGGAAAATGAAATGGAATATGGAATTGATGTTTGTGATTATATATATATGAGAGTATGAATGTTTTTCCCGATCATTGTGTATGCATAAGTACTTATATCTTCGTTAAACCTCATATACTGTGTGAGATTATTCCTACTGGGCTGTGGCTTACCCTATTTGGGAAAATATTTTCAGGTAATGATAGCATGCCTCCTCCAAGGCAATAGCATTGGAGGGTTATTTGGGAAGCAAGAGGGCTTCTTGTTTTGTTTCACATTTTGTATAGCCTAGGGCTTTAATTGTAAGGGCTAGTCCCACTTTTGTTGTAACTAAGTTAAGACTTGGAAATGTGTAAGCCCGAAGGGCATTTATTTATGTTAAACTCTCTTGTAATATTAACTTCATGTAATGAGAGAACTGTTTACTCTGATGTATGTTGCCTTCTTTATATATGCTTATGGGTTATATTTATGGTTATATTTTGAGGGCGTTACAATGAGGTTATTGAAGATTTTATGGATTTTTTGATGAATTCTTTTATGAATGAGCATATAAATGCGTCAACCAGCAGACGACCGCAACGAACTTGTCCATTCAAAGGTGATGATTACATCTTCAGTTTATTAAATAACCATCCAGAAATAATGATGGACATCATGCGAATAGACGCCCAAACATTCATTTTATTGAAAGACACCTTACTTCAAAATGGCTTTGTCGAAACTAAACATATGCATATCAGTGTCGAGGAATCGCTTGGCATTTTTTTGTACACTTTCGCACAAAATGATCGGCATAGACTACTAGCCGATAGATTTCAATACTCCACTGAAACTATTTGTTGGTACATCAAAATCATTATGCAAGCACTGTGTAAGCTTGCATCAACGGTTATCAAACCACGTAACCAATATGAGATACCGGCAAAAAATTTAAATGATAGGAGATTTTTTCCCTAGTTCAAGGTATGAATACATGTTTGTCCTGTAAGTTTTCAATAACAGTAACGAATTAATTAATTTTTTTTAATGTTTTAAAAGTAATATCTAGGTTTGTTTCGCATTTAATGTCAAACTAATATATTTCAAGTAGGATTGTGTCGGTGCTATCGATGGCACATTGGTGGATGCGTGGGTCCCTGCTTCAAGATAGAATACACTTTGTGGTCACAAAGCTACGATATCGCAAAATGTACTCGCAGCTTGCGACTTTGACATGTTGTTCACATTTATCAATTCTGGATGAGAAGGTAGCGCCTACGACAACGCAATTTTAGTTGACTCAATTACAAGAGCTAATCTACATTTCCCACACCCACCCCATGGTGAGTATGACCAAATAACACACTGTATTGTCTTAAATGTTGATTTTTGTGTACATGTATTTGACAGAGCATTGCCTACATTATTTACATGTAGGCAAGTATTATTTAGTGCATGCCGGCTTCACAAATATGCCTGGATTTCTTGCCCCATTTTGTTCCCAACGTTATCACTTACAAGAGTTTTATAGCCGTCATTATTCTAGACCTAAGGAATTGTTTAACCATCGACATTCGTCGTTACGCAATGTCATAGAAAGAACATTTGGTGTTCTAAAGAAGCGCCTTCCAATATTGTAGTCCATGCCAAATTACAAGTCCACAAGACAAGGATCCCTCGTGATTGCATGTCGTGTAGTGCACAATTGAATCCGTTTGCATGCAGTTATGGATCCATTTTTCATGGAAGTTGATAATGAAATGGCGGCAGAAGCAGCAACAGACAGGTTTGTTGGAGGCCAAGCTGACTATATTGATATGTCACAACATGGGTTGACGTACCAATCAAACTTCAGGGATGTAATTGCTACTGCTATGTGGCAAAATCATGTTGGCCATGGGTACATTTGTGATGTGAAGAAATAATGTGAATTTCGTAATATTGTATATATTATTACATTCGACTTTTTTTTTTTTTTTAAAAAAAAAATATGTAAAACATTTGAAAGTATTAAAAGCAACAAAAATATTTAAAAAAAAAAATCAACCATAATTTTAAAAAAAATATTAAAAAAATAATTTTGTTGTAAATTTTTTTAGTAAAACAAAAATATTAAAAAAACATTTTAAAATTCATATATCCCGTTGGTGTTTTAAAAAATCAACCATAATTTAAAATATATATTAAAAAAATAATTTTGTTGTAAAATATTAAAATATTTCAGTAAAACAAAATTATTAAAAAAAACATTTTAAAATTCATCTACCCCGTTGGTGTTCTACAAAATCAACCTTAATTTAAAAAAAAAATTTATTTTTGTTGTAACATATTAAAATATTTCAGTAAAACAAAAATATTACAAAAAAAAAAAATGTTAAAATTCATCTATCCCGTTGGTGTTCTAACAAATCAACCATAATCTAGGAACCAAAATATGATTGTAGACATATTTTTGTTGTATATTTAATATAAAAAAAAAAAAGTGACTTATTCTGAAAGATTACGTAGTATCAAATACGGTACCAACTTACAAATCAGACGTACATTCCCATACCTATAATTAGGTGCTACGCATAAGTTACATATTTTCATAAACTTCCTATGAAAAATTAATGGGTAAAATACTAATAGTTATTTTTGTTATATTTAATTCAATTTAAATTTTACTGAATATTTTCTTATTTAATATTTTTTGTTATAACTGTTATTTTACTGAAAATTTTACTAATAGTGTTATTTTATTGAATATTTTATAATTGGTATATAGTTACTAATTGATATTATTTTATTTTAAATTTTACTGAAAAGTTGTGCGACAATGAAGGGAAAAGTTTGGTTATAATTGTTTTTTTTTTTGTTAATAATTAATTTTTCCAATTAAATTTTAAGAAAAGTTTGGTTAGCAGTGTTTTTTTTGTTAATAAATATTTATTGAATTGAAATTTGAAAGGAGTTTGGTTATGAAAAAAAAGGAAAATAAAAAAAATAAAAAAATAAACAAATAGATACATCATTTAAAAATAAAACAGACAGCAATAAATTATACGAAAAAAAAACAAACAAACAAAATACAATGACAAATGGTGTTTACATCCATGAACCAAAAAATTAAGAAAGAAAGAAAAGGAAACAAACAAGTAAGAACAGAAAATACGAGTACATTTGCAACACAACTAAAAATCATAACATGCGCCAACCACTTAATCGCTCATCGAAACAAATTAAGCGTCATTGTCAGGTGGTTGTGGAGGTGGAGGGAAGTAGTGATGGTAGACCTTAGTCACTCGATGGTCAATCTGATCAATGCGATTGGTTGTCATTTCATCACGTCTTTCAGTGTCTACACCAAACTCACTAAATTGTTGAATTAGTGAGTTCTGAGCGGCGTCAAATGCATCGAACCGATTACCTAATGCATTAAACTGATTCTCCATTTGTTGTTCCCATTGTACGAGTTGATTGTGACGTTCTTGTTCCAGTGCCAAATAATTAGTCAAGTATTAGGGTTGTTGACTTAGTGGCATGGTATTGTCATTGGGGTCTTCGGGATCATCAATTATTGGTGCATTTGCAACATTAATAGATCCCAATAAGTTGTCAGCGCCACCAGCTCGGGTCAGTGTATACTCTGAAATTGGTGAATTGATTTTCACATTTGCTTCACCTACAAGGCTGACATGATAAGCTTTGAAAATTTTGGTTAGTAGAGCTCCGAAAAGTAGTGACCGGCCACTAAGAGTACCAAGATTTGCAACCACCATTTCCTTCAGTAGTATGTAGCATAAATCTAATGTTAGTCCAACTTCAAAACAATATAACAAATAAACATTATAAAATGAAACAACATCAGAATGTTTTTTTTTTGGAGTGACATTTTCGACTATCCATCGATGAAGAATACGAAGGTGGGGTTTCAAATGTCTTGCTTGTAAATTAGTGCCGGTAAATCGGTTCTCACAAATTGTAGTATAAACCTCACTTACATTACCAACAATGTTAATTAGGTTTGACTTACTTTAACTCCAATAATTTGGGCCAAAGTGTGGGGGTTCAGTGTGATTAGTTTACCTTTGACGTAAGATGCCAAACTATTCTCTCCAACTTCTCCCTCAGTAGGTCTCAACTGAAGGTAAAATAAATACACAAGACATGGATATACCTTTTGTGGTAAATTGGTTAAAGGTAGCCATCCCATCATCTCCAGTCTGCCAACCAAGAAATGATCATATTGAGAAGGTAGATTTACCCTTCTCCCGGTAACAATTGGTTGGTTGGAAAAATTTGGATAAGCTTGTTCATGATTATATGTGAGAAAATCAATAGTTAGATAGGTCTGCTCTTGTTGGCGTGGTGGAGGATTAGAGGTTTGGCCACATTCTGGTCTGGTTCTTTTTGTTCTCGGCATGACTTATGAACGTAAACAAAAGGATAGTAAAAAGTAATAAAAATGTATGGCAAATGTATGGCAAAATGTATGAAAATAGTGTGTAAAAAGGAAGCAACAGATAGCCAAAGCTCAGCCTTGGGTTGAGACTTGCTGGAAGCTGGAACAGGCGAGGCCGGTTAACCTGCCGAATGACCTACCAGTTGACCGCCGGGTTGACCTGTTTGCTGAACTGTTCAGTTTACTTCTACAACTTTGAAATTGTGAACAGCTCTAAAAGAACCTTTGATCAAAGCTCTTGGTCTCTTGTTTTATACAGATATGAATTGTAAAAATGTAGACTGAATTTTTTAAATTAATTGATTGTGAAATTAATTGAGGTAGGTGGTGGAGGAGGTGGTTGTATCGTTCGGGTCTCTGATCTGGTTGTATTGATACTATTTGAATACTGAATGTCAATGAAAATGGTGAAGAAGTTGGTGAAAGTTGTAAAGTAATAAAGTTGTTGGAATAAAGATGGTATTGCCGAAAGTTGTGAAGTGAAATTGTTGGTTAGCAGAGTGATATAAAGCCTCGATCAAACAAATGGTCAAAACACACTGCTGAGTTTTGCCTTTTTTTTTTTTTTTTTCCTTTTATCGAAAGCTGGCCAACTGAGGTTTTGCAGAGGACTGATGGCTCTGCAGAATATGAGTTAAATTATGATGTTGTCCTTTTGTAGATGCGCTCTCGGGAACTCTCCGATATCTGCGCTCGCGAGGGGGCGTGAATCTCGTTTTGTTCTGAGCTTCTACAGTTCGGACTCAATGTCACGGTTCTGAATCTAAATCTCACAAAGTGCAATGTGAGACCGATAAATTACCAAAGAGTCCAAATCCGGCAAATCGTTTTGGAAAATTGATTTTTATAAAGAAGTGCCAAACATAGACTGCTTTGCTAGATACAGAGTCGCCACCTAAATATTTTATTTTAGGAAAATTTAGGAAACCCTGACTCGTGCCTAAGGCCACGTGTCCGTCATCACCAAAGTTGCCTCGGCTCGGGAACTTGGGTACGAGAGGGGAAGGTCATGCAATGAGCACCCTCGCTCGCCCAATCAAAGATCGGCCTGTACTAAGCATAATATTTTGTTTTTGAAAACACATGTGCTCTTATTCCGGTTAATTAGCTAATCTTACTACGTGATGCGCACAGCATACAAGTATAGACTAGATCGCCTAATTTGGAACAAAACATTGCATGTTCGTTTGTGAAAATGGTTTGAAGTTTGCTACTCGCAAGTAGGCTAAATTCGGGATTCGATGAATTGTTCCAATTTAAGTAATCCAACCTTCACCCACAGGTATTCAGGCAGTTATATCAAGTAAGCAGTTAGCCTTATGGCAAGCATGCTTTCATAGCAGTCAATAACACACATGCAGTATGCTAAAGCGTAAACACTCACAGTGTACTCTGAGCTAAAACAGAGAACTAGTTAGAAATCATGCATGATCCTAGTTCATGTTAGGATGACTAATGCAACACATGCGAGAGTGCAACTAAAATAAGCTCGGCTATTCTAAGATGGTATGTGAAATGCAACTTGATAACATGTATTCAACCAAATGTATTGAAATACAATGCAATTAGTATGATGCGCCGAGCCCGGTGCATGCAAAACAGATGAATGATGCACGCATGCGAGCATAAGGTATGCTAAACGAAATATGCCCTAAAAGTAACTATTGTAAGCGGTTAAGTAAAAGGGAGAAAGAAATGGGGGTTGGAAGACATGCATCACACACACGTACGCTTATTACAACCATTGGCCCTCTCGACGGAGGGTCCGAATAAGAAGCTAACTAGCTAATCTAAGCTAATTAAACTAATTATTACATCACAACGAAGCTAATTAAGTAATCCTATAGTTAACTAACTATTACAAAACAGTTAAGCAGCTAAATGCATTAACTACTTAAATACAGAATCCAAAGCATAAACTAGCTAAGCAAATTAGCTAAGTAAAGCAATAAAACAATGTCTTCAGAGGGAGAAGAGTGCATGCATGCCCGGTCGCCTCGTTCGGAAATCCGTCGCGATGCCCCGATTTGCCTCTGTTTGCAACTGCTCTAAGAAACTTGCACCAAGCTCCAGAAAGCTTCTAACTCACCTTGGGGACCTGTGGGAGGGTGGCCGGCCAGTTGTTGGTGTTTGCAACCACCTGCCGACCACTTTTTGCTACTGTAAACCAGAAAAAGTGGTCGGCCAGCTAGTTGTTCTGGCTGGTCGACCAGTTGTTCCTGCATTCCTCCAGTTTGTTGTAACAGAGAGCAAGAAAGGGCATGACAATGTACTTGCAAGGTATGTGTGCACAACCACCCTCCCCATCATTTCATAAGCTCAAGGGGTGTGGTTCTCGACCCTCGGGCCACCAATTACGCATCTTGATGCATGATGGCTGAGAGGCGAAGTTGCACAATTCAATGTAAAATGAATGCACAAGTAAACACACAAGGCCTAGAACTCTATCATGTATGATCAAGAGCATCGGTGACCGAGAATTGAGGCACGTTTCATCACTTCAAGTATGAAATGCCCCTCGTTTCTTGTGTTTGGACTAACACCTATTCCAAACACAATGCAAAACATAATATGGCATGCACAATGCTATGTAACATGGAATATGCGAAAATGCAATGCAACACAAGCATGCAAATATGCAATATGACTTGAGCATACAAACATGCAATGCAACATGAACAACCTAACAAGGCTAATGGCATGCACAATGCTAATGCATGCATACTCAATGCAAGACAACAAAAGCATGCAACAATATGATACAATGCAACTAGCATACACAATGCGAATGTCAACTAGCATACTCAATGCGATATGATCATGGCATATTCAATGCAAATCAAGAGCATGACATGCGCAATGTAAACAATAACATAACATGCACGATGTGATGTAACATCGCATACACAATGCTCAATGGACTTAAATTGAATGTGGGTAGACCTCAGCCATGCCCAATCAGTGGCCATAACACCAAAATAAAGGCACAAAATACAAAGCATGCATGCATAATGCATTGGCCAACCAAGTAGGCCTAAGAGCACAACCCTCAAGAAGGCTCAAGGAGTGATAAATGCGGAAGTGTAACAACACTAATTGCACTGAAATTAAGTAAGAAATGATGCCAAATCATTCAAACAAACACAAGTATAGCATGCAAAGGTCCTAAAGCGTGAAGGCTAATAAAGAGGACTACAAAGGAGGCATGCAATACATGGCAAAAATGCATGAACCAATCATGGACAGAGTTCAAATAGGTCTAAACAAAGACCAAAATATGCTAAGATAGAGGCTCAAGGACCTGCGCAACATGGCATACATGCTAGACCACAAGCTAGGCAACAATGCACAATACTCAAAGGCATTCAAAGCATGAATGAAGTGGGAACATAGTCATGCTACATGCTCTGAAATAAAGTATTAAATGATGCCAAATCATCTAAATAGCTCAAAGATAGCATGCATGAGTCAACAAAACACAAAGCTAGCAAGGCCAATTGCACTGCAGCTATACAAAGCATGAAGCATATGGCAAAGGCAACCCAAAATAGTCCTAGAACATGTCAAAATGATACTAAAACATGCATGAAAGAAAGCCAAAACAAGCTAGCATGAAGGGCACAAGGCATGATGCATACAAGGCAAATAAGGTGGATTACACTACACCTATTAAGACCAAGCATGTGATAACTTAACCAACAAAAATTAGAGTTATATCATGGCAAGATAACCCCAAAAACACATTGAAATGATGGCTCGCAACCTAAGGCATGAAGGCATACGCAATTATACATGTTAAGGCATAAATGGGCAAACCTTCCAACGCATTGAATAAGTGAATAATATGAGTGTATGACCATGAAACATGGACTAAAATCACATAACAAATTATGCCAAATCATTCAAATAGGTCAAACAATGCATGCTAGTGGACTTGATACACAAAGCTAACAAGCTAAAATGCACAATAGCTATACAAAGCATGGCATGCATGACCAAGACAACACAAATCAAAGCTAGAGCATGGTAAAATATGGACAAAAACTTCTTAGAGTTAAGCCAAAGCATGCTAAAATGACATGTTAAAGCATGATGCATGTTGGGCTAAATCATTAAATTGCACTACAAGTGCATGGAGCATGCAAGTGCCAACCAAACCAAACCTTAATAGAGGTACGACATGGTAGAACATCACTAAAAACATGCTAAAATGGACTCAACATAAGCTAGAAAGACATGCTACTTCATGAAGCATACAAGACTAGTTTATGAAATTTACACTACAGGTGTATAAGTGTAGACACCCCATTTTTGACCGGCCCTAAGACTTGGGCGCTTTCTTTTGATTACCCGATGATGACAATTAGAATGTGTTTCTCACAAAATTCTCAGTAAGAAAGATGGAATTTAAGTTTTAATCCCAACCTTCACCCATTTTTTGGCCAAACTATTTTAGACCTTAAAACCCTCTTTTCAAAATATGTTTTTTTTTAAATGTTTCTACGATGTCCCGAGGTTCCCATTTCGATTAAAATATTGCACTTTTCAGTAAAAAGGACAAAGTGGAAATAAATGGAAGGGAGGTGAAATTTGTGAAAAATATTTAAAAATATCTTCTTTATAGGTTTGGAGTTGAAGGAAATAGGAGGGGATGAAAGAAAGTAGGTTTAGGAAAAGGATGAGTATCAAATCATTAAGAAGGAAATGAGCAGTCTTCACTAAATTAGGCATTTCTCTTTGTACACTTGGAATTTAAATGTGAGGCCACCACCATTAGAAAGTAGACTTCTGGGGCTTTAATTTAGACCCAAGAACCACCTTAGATCAGAAGAGTCAAAGCCTCTTCTTCGTAGTCTGAGAACCTTAGATAGCAAAGCTGATTAGCAAAGCTACGTAGCAGAGCTACATTTTTTGACAGATCTTTTAAAAGGTTACAACACGAATGGCCTCTAAAGTTATCGTAAAGATAGGTTAGTGTCACAAAAAAAGCATGTCTGTGCTTACCCATTAAGTATTGGGCAACACAGGACTTGAAGTGCACGACTGGAAAATGCAGAATGAACATATAATTTAAAAATAAAAGTCATATCATTGGAGTTCGAGTCAAAGGTTTCATAAAAATCCCCAGCAGAGTCGCCAGAAACATGTAACATGCCCGGGGTGGTACCGCCGCCGCGTTAAACAGTTCGGACCCCCGAGATCTCTTCCGATCTATTCTCACGAGGTTGCAATGTTTGAAAACATAGATGCAGAGTCCAGTTTTGGCAACTTTTTATTGAAAATCCCATTTTCTATTGCAATTTTGTCAAAAAGGCTGCCGTTCATCAAGAATCTCAGAGTTCGCCACCTAATATTTATTTTGGGAAATTAGGAAACCTATGGATCGTGCCAAGGCCTACTGTTCGTCGTATAAACCAAGGATTACTTGGCTCGGAACCTTAGGTATGAGAGGGGAAGGTCAATTAATGGACACCCCCGCTCCCCCGATCAAGATTGGCCTTTACTTAACTATTGAAATGAAATTTATTTTTATTTATATGTTCATTGTTCTGATTAGTTAATAATCCTAAATTTACTATGTGGCATTACAAGTATAGGACTATCCATTCATTTTGAAACCAATTGATATCATCATTTTTTGAAAGAGTTTTGACGATTGTACAACCCAAATAAATTGAGTTTACAAGCATGAAAAATCAACATCATTCCAATATTAAGCGAACACAACCTCCATCCACTTGGCATTTCATAGAGTTATTATCACATAAGCAACTAGCACTCATGTAGGTAGGAATGACCTAACATAGTTTAAGAAAAACACGCACACACGGGATGCTAAGCATAAAAAACTCACATGTTTGATGTCCCACGAACAAGCTGCAACACAATAGTTAGTAAAAATATGCATGATCTTATTACAAAACCTAAATGTAATTCCACTCATTGCAGATGCAACTAAAGATTCGGCTTCTAAAATATGATATGTGAATCATCTCAAGAACTGAGGTTAGCACATAATCACATAGGAATTGATTAAATCCACAAAATGCAAAACTTAGCCGAATCAAGATGCATGCAAACATGGATGTGCAGAAGCACGTAACTATGATGAAAAATAAATTTTATGAATGTTTTACTAATGTACAAATAAAGAAAGCAAGTAAAAGACGGGATGGAAAAGAAGCGGGAGCGGGAATTATTACAACCATTTTAAAGAATAATTACAAAACCGATTAGAGAGGGATTGAGAAGAATATTACAACAAAATAAAAACCTTCACAATACACTCAAAATAAAATTAAATAAATAAAATAAAAGCTTCATTTGTTTCTTTTAGAACGCCGGCGGAAAATTGGTCAATATTGGGAGATTACGCCATCTTGTTCGGCGAAGAGCTAAAACGACCTGCCAAATAGGCTCGCCGGTGAATTAGGCCAAGCAAAACCCTGTCTTTGTTGCGAAACCAAAAAAGAAACAAACAAAAAATATGTAGGTGGCCTTCAACTAAACCACTTACCGGTTAGAATTAAAAAAAGAAAATAATATTAAATAAAAAAAAAGTGCAAACTCACAACATAAACCTAAAGCAATTAAAACAAATATAGATTGAAACATGCAAAATACAAAACAAAAACAATATGAGACTAATACACGAAAAAAATAAAAATAAATATGAGGTTAAAACATGCAAGATTACAACAAAACTAAATGAAACTAATTACCGAAAAAAATAAATAAAATTTGAGATAAAACATGCAATGATCAACAAAACTTAATATGAAATTTAAAGTATGCGAATAAAAATAATAAAATAAATAATTATGAGCTAAAAACAAAACCATTAGGATTATAACAACACACTATGAAATATAAAGCAAGAAAATAGAATATGAGTAAACAAACCATTGGATTATAACAAAACACAATGAAATTAAAAGCAAGAATATAAATGATAAGATATTAAAATATAGAAAAATGAAAAAATTAAAAAAAATTCACCTTCCAAGAAAGATTGACTTCCTGATTTCCAAACTTCTCTTGATCACCCTCAAGTGTAGAAGTTGTGTCTCAAGTCTCAATTCAAATTATGGAATTATATGGAGTTTGTTGGTATGGGAAAGTGGTTACCTCTCTAGTTTTCTCACTTTCCAATCACTAAACATTCTTCCTTATGATCGAATGGCGATTGATCTTGGCATATATCAGAATTTTTGGAGTGGTTTTGGTGTACGAAAGGAGGAATTTCCAGTAGCTATGAAGGTATGGGGTGTATATGGAAGATAGAAATATTTTTTGGCTCAAAAACTCATTCTCTCTTTTCACTCTTTTCTCACTCCTTTTTCTCTTCAATTTCGTGGTCCTCCTCCTCTCTTACAACATTGACTCACTCCTATATAGGACAATGAAGGAGAGTAAAAGGTCAAAAGAAGGCTGGGAGACAAGGTGGGAGACAAGAAATGTGATAGGAGGACAAATTTTCAAGGTGGTTGCATGGCGCGATACTCCTTTATGGATGCAAACAAAACCTCTTTTTGACAATGGAGTATGATAGTAATGAGAGGATGAGTGGATGCACTTGAATGGCTCAAAAAAAATAGGTAATATGGGTTGTCCAAACCGAACCAAAACAAGAAAAATGGGCTATTGTTGTTTTGGGTCGAATCAACAAAATCTGCTTTTTTAAGCCCAACTTCAAATGGGCATATCTCCCCCATATGGACTTGTGTTTAGGCAGTTCTTGGTCTAAATTAAGCCCAGAAGTCTACTTTCCAATGTGGTGGCCTCACATTTTAAATTCCCAAGTGTACAAAGAGATATGCCTAATTTAGGAAGGTTGTCTCGGGCTGGATCAACAAATTCTGCTCTAAGCTCAACTTCAAATGGGCATATCTCCCTTATTTGGACTTTGTCTAAGG
>NW_021027661.1:127446-177947 GCF_004153795.1 Camellia sinensis | reverse complement strand
GTAAACACCACAATTACGTATGTACCATCATGCAAGAGCATCTGAAAAAGTGTCTGAGTGTTTAAACCCTAATGCATGGGAAATGGCAAATAAAGACCATAACTTTATATCTGCCACCATGCAAGAGGGTCCGAATAAGTGTCCGAGTGTTTAAGCCCTAATGCATGAGACATGGCAAGTAAACACCATAATTACATATTTGCCATCATGCAAGAGGGTCCGAATAAGTGTCTGAGTGTTTAAACCCTATTGCATGAGAAATGGCAAACAAACACCATAATTACATATCTGCCATCATGCAAGGGGTCCGAATAAGTGTCTGAGTGTTTAATCTCTAATGGATGAATAATGGCAAGTAAACACCATAATTACATATCTGCCATAATGCAAGAGGGTCCGAATAAGTGTTCGAGTGTTTAAACCGCAATGCATGAGAAATGGCAAATAAACACCATAATGACATATCTGCCATCGTGCAAGAGGGTCTGAATAAGTGTCTGAGTGTTTAAACCCTAATGCATGAGAAATGGCAACTAAACACCATAATTACATATCTGTCATCATGCAAGAGGGTCCGAATAAGTGTTCGAGTGTTTAAACCCAAATGCATGAGAAATGGCAAATAAACACCATAATTACATATCTGCCATCATGGAAGAGGGTCCGAAAAAGTGTCGGAGTGTTTAAACCCTAATGCATAAGAAATGGAAAGTAAACACCATAATTCCATATCTGCCATCACGTAGGAGGGTCTGAATAAATGTCCGAGTGTTTAAACCCTAATGCATGAGAAATGGCAAGTAAACACCGTAATTACAAATCTGTCATCACGTAAGAGGATCCGAATAAGTGACCAAATTTTTTAATCCTAATGCTCGAGAAATGGCAAGTAAGCACCATAACTACAAATCTGCCATAATGGAAGAGGGTCCGAATAAGTGTCCAAGTGTTTAAACCCTAATGCATGAGAAATGTCAAATAAACACCATAATTACATATCTGCCATCATGAAAGAGGGTCAGAATAAGTGTCCAAGTGTTTAAACCCCAATGCATTAGAAGTGGCAAGTAAACACCACAATTACATATGTGCCATCATGCAAGAGGGTCTGAATAAGTGTCCGAGTGTTTAAACCCTAATCCAGGAGAAATGGCAAATAAACACCATAATTACATATCTGCCATCAAGCAAGAGGGTCTGAATAAATGTCCGAGTGTTTAAGCGCTAATGCATGAGAAATGGCAAGTAAACACCACAATTACATATCTACCATCATGCAAGAGGGTCCCACTAAGTGTCCGAGTGTTTAAACCATATCCATGAGAAATGGCAAATAAACACCATAATTACATATCTGCCATCAAGCAAGAGGGTCTGAATAAGTGTCCAAGTGTTTAAGCCCTAATGCATGACAAATGGCAAGTAAACACCATAATTAAATATCTGCCATCTTGCAAGAGGGTCCGAATAAGTGTCAGAGTGTTTAAACACTATTGCATTAGAAATGGCAAATAAACACCATAATTACATATCTGCCATCATGCGAGAGGGTCCGAAGAAGTGTCCGAGTCTTTAAACCCTAATGCATCAGAAATGGAAAATAAACACCATAATTACATATCTGCCATCATGCGAGGGGGTCCGAATAAGTGTCCGAGTGTTTAAACCCTTATGGATGAGAAATGCAAAATAAACACCATAATTACAAATCAGACATCATGCAAGAGGGTCCGAAGAAGTGTCCGAGTGTTTAAACCCTAATGCATGAGAAATGGCAAATAAACACCATAATTACATATCTGCCATCATGCAAGAGGGTCCGAATAAGTGTCCGAGTATTTAAACCCTAATGCATGAGAAATGGCAAATAAACACCATAATTACAAATCTGCCATCATGCAGAGGGGTCCGAATAACTGTCCGAGTGTTTAAACCCTAATGCATGAATAATCGCAAGTAAACACCAAAATTACATATCTGCCATAATGCAAGAGGGTCCGAATTAGTGTTCGGGTGTTTAAACCCTAATGCATGAGAAATGGCAAATAAACACCATAATTACAGAAATGGAGCTGGGTCTAGCCCTGTTTTGCTGCTTTCACTGGAATCTAGCAAATGGGCTATAGGAGATCTGATGTGTTTTGAAAACAAGACAGGCACCTTTACTTAGGCAAAACAAGTCAAAGTCTGGAAATGCAAGCTTAACAAGACAAAATCACGCAATGTACATGAACATGACTAAGACATGAACGTGGGTTATTACACCAAGTGTTTAAACCCTAATGCATAAGAAGTGGCCAGTAAATACCACAATTACATATGTGCCATCATGCAAGAGCGTCTGAATAAGTGTCTTAGTGTTTAAACCTTAATGCATGGGAAATGGCAAATAAAAACCATAACTTTATATCCGCCATCATGCAAGTGGGTCCGAATAAGTGTCCGAGTGTTTAAGCCCAAATGCATGAGACATGGCAAGTAAACACCATAATTACATATTTGCCATCATGCAAGAGGGTCCGAATATGTGTCCGAGTGTTCAAACCCTAATGCATGAGAAATAGAAAATAAACACCAAAATTACATATAAGCCATCATGCAAGGGGGTCCGAATAAATGTTCGAGTGTTCAAACCCTAAGGCATGAGAAATGGCAAATAAACACCATAATTACATATCTGCCATCATGCAAGAGGGTCCAAATAAGTGTTCGAGTGCTTATACCCTAATGCATGAGAAATGCAAGTAAACACCATAATTACATATCTGCCATAATGCAAGAGGGTCCGAATAATTGTCCAAGTGTTTAAACCCTAATGCATGAGAAGTGGCAAGTAAACACCACAATTATATATGTGCCATCATGCAAGAGCGTCTGAATAAATGTCTGAGTGTTTAAACCCTAATGCATGGGAAACGGCAAATAAAACCATAACTTTATATCTGCCATCATGCAAGAGGGTCCGATTAGGTGTCCGAGTGTTTAAACCCTAATGCATGATATATGGAAAATAAACACCAAAATTACATATAAGCCATCATGCAAGGGGGTCCAAATAAGTGTTCGAGTGTTCAAACCCTAATGCATGAGAAATGGCAAACAAACACCATATTTACATATCTGCCATCATGCAAGAGGGTCCGAATAATTGTCCGAGTGTTTAAATCCTAATGCAAAAGAAATAGCAAGTAAACACCATAATTACATATCTGCCCTCATGCATGAGGGTCTGAATAAGTGTCCGAGTGTTAAAACCCAAATGCATGAGAAATGGCAAGTAAACACCATAATTACATATCTGCCATCACGCAAGAGGATCCGAATAAGTGACCGAATTTTTTAATCCTAATGCTCGAGAAATGGCAAGTAAACACCATAACTACATATCTACCATAATGCAAGAGGGTCCGAATAAGTGTCCAAGTGTTTAAACCCTAATGCATTAGAAGTGGCAAGTAAACACCATAATTACATATCTGCCATGATGCGAGAGGGTCCGAATAAGTGTCTGAGTGTTTAAACCCTAATGCATGAGAAATGAAAAATAAACACCATAATTACATATCTGCCATTATGCAAGTGGTTCCGAATAGATGTCCAAGTATTTGAACCCTAATATATGATAAATGACAAGTAAACACCATAATTACATATCTGCCATCATGCAAGAGGGTCCGAATGAGTGTCCGAGTGTTTAAACCGTAATGCATGGGAAATGGCAAATAAACACCATAATTACATATCTGCCTTCAAGCAAGAGGGTCTGAATATGTGTCCGAGTATTTACACCCTAATACAAGGGAAATGGCAAATAAACACCATAATTACACATATGCCATTCTGCAAGAGGGTCCGAATAAGTGTTCGAGTATTTATTCCCTAATGCAAGAGAAATGACAAACAAACACCATAATTACATATCTGCCATCATGCAAGAGGGTCCGAATAAGTGTCTGAGTGTTTAAGCCCTAATGCATGAGAAATGGCTTGTAAACACCATAATTGCATATCTGCCATCATGCAAGCGAGTCCGAATAAGTGTCCGACTGTTTAAGCCATAATGCGTGAGAAATGGCAAGTAAACTCCATAATTGCATATCTGCCATCATGCAAGAGGGTCCGAACAAGTGTCCGAGTGTTTAAATCCTAATGCATGAATAATGGCAAGTAAACACCATAGTTACATATCTGCCATAATGCAAGAGGGTCCGAATAAATGTTCGAGTGTTTAAACCCTAATGCATGAGAAATGAAAAATAAACACCATAATTACATATTTGCCATCATGCAAGAGGGTCCGAATAAGTGTCTGAGTGTTTAAACCCTAATGCATGAGAAATGGCAAACAAACACCATAATTACATATCTGCCATCATGCAAGGGGGTCGGAATAAGTGTCCGAGTGTTTAAACCCTAACGCATATATAATGGCCAGTAAACACCATAATTACATATCTGCCATAATGCAAGAGTGTCCAAATAAGTGTTTAAGTGTTTAAACCCTAATGCATGAGAAATGGCAAATAAACACCATAATTACATATTCGCCATCATGCAAGATTGTCTGCATAAGTGTCTGAGTGTTTAAACCCTATTGCATGAGAAATGGCAACTAAACACCACAATTACATATACTGCCATCATGCAAGAGGGTCTGAATAAGTGTTCGAGTGTTTAAACCCTAATGCGTGAGAAATGGCAAATAAACACCATAATTACATATCTGCCATAAAGCAAGAGGGTCCAAATAATTGTCTGAGTGTTTAAATCCGAATGCATAAGAAATGGCAAGTAAACACCAAAATTACGTTTCTGCCATCATGGTGGAGGGTCGGAATAAATGTCCAAGTGCTTAAACCCTAATGCATGAGAAATGGCAAGTAAACACCATAATTAAATATCTGTCATCTTGCAAGAGGGTCCGAATAAGTGTCCGACTGTTTAAACACTATTGCCTTAGAAATGGCAAATAAAGACCATAATTACATATCTGCCATCATGCGAGAGGGTCCGAATAAGTGTCTGACTGTTTAAACCCTAATGCATGAGAAATGGAAAGTAAACACCATAATTACAAATCAGCCATCATGCAAGAGGGTCCGAAGAAGTGTCCTAGTGTTGAAACCCTAACGCATCAGAAATGGAAAATAAACACCATAATTACATATCTGGCATCATGCGAGGGGGTCCGAATAAGTGTCCGAGTTGTTTTTAAAACCCTAATGAATGAGAAATGGCAAATAAACACCATAATTACATATCTGCCATCATGCAAGAGGGTCCGAATAAGTGTCTGACTGTTTAAACCCTAATGCATGAGAAATGGAAAATAAACACCAAAATTACATATAAGCCATCATGCAAGGGGGTCCGAATAACTGTCCGAGTGTTTAAACCCTAATGAATGAGAAATGGCAAATAAACACCATAATTACAAATCTGCCATCATGCAAGGGGGTCCGAATAACTGTCCGAGTGTTTAAACCCTTATGCATGAGAAATGGCAAATAAACACCATAATTACATATCTGCCATCATGCAAGAGGGTCCGAATAAGTGTCTGAGTGTTTAAACACTTATGCATGAGAAATGGCAAATAAACACCATAATTACATATCTGCCATCATGAAAGAGGGTCCGAATAAGTGTCCAAGTGTTTAAACCCTAATGCATAAGAAGTGGCAAGTAAACACCACAATTACATATGTGCCATCATGCAAGAGCGTCTGAATAAGTGTCTGAGTGTTTAAACCCAAATGCATGGGAAATGGCAAATAAAAACCATAACTTTACATCTGCCATCATGCAAGTGGGTCCGAATAAGTGTCCCAGTGTTTAAGCCCTAATGCATGAGACATGGCAAGTAAACACCATAATCACATATTTGCCATCATGCAAGGGGTCCGAAAATGTGTCCGAGTGTTTAAACCCTAATGCATGAGAAATGGAAAATAAACACCAAAATTACATATAAGCCATCATGCAAGGGGGTCCGAATAAGTGTTCGAGTGTTCAAACCCTAATGCATGAGAAATGGCAAATAAACACCATAATTACATATCTACCATCATGCAAGGCGGTCCGAATAAGTGTTCGAGTGCTTAAACCCTAATGCATGAGAAATAGCAACTAAACACCATAATTACATTTCTGCCGTCACGTAAGAGGGTCTGAATAAGTGTCCGACCATTTAAACCCTAATGCGTGAGAAATGGCAAATAAACACCGTAATTACATATGTTCCGTCATGCAAGAGGGTTCGAATAAGTGTCCGAGTGTTTAAACCCTAATGCATCAGAAATGGAAAATAAACACCATAATTACAAATCAGCCATCATGCAAGAGGGTCCGAAGAAGTGTCCGAGTGTTTAAACCCTAATACATCAGAAATGGAAAATAAACACCATAATTACATATCTGCCATCATGCGAGGGGGTCCGAATAAGTGTCCGAGTGTTTAAACCCTAACGCATGAATAATGGCCAGTAAACACCATAATTACATATCTGCCATAATGCAAGAGTGTCCAAATAAGTGTTCAAGTGTTTAAACCCTACTGCATGAGAAATGGCAAATAAACACCATAATTACATATCTGCCATCATGCAAGAGGGTCCGAATAAGTGTCTGAGTGTTTAAACCCTAATGCATGAGAAATGACAACTAAACACCACAATTACATATCTGCCACCACGCAAGATGGTCCGAATAAGTGTTCGAGTGTTTAAACCCTAATGCATGAGAAATGGCAAATAAACACCATAATTACATATCTGCCATAAGGCAAGAGGGTCCAAATAAGTGTCTGAGTGTTTAAATCCGAATGCATAAGAAATGGCAAGTAAACACCATAATTACATTTCTGCCATCATGCGGGAGGGTCGGAATAAATGTCCAAGTGCATAAACCCTAATGCATGAGAAACGGCAAGTAAACACCATAATTACATATCTGCCATCACGCAAGAGGATCCGAATAAGTGACCAAATTTTTTAATCCTAATGCTCGAGAAATGGCAAGTAAACACCATAACTACATATCTGCCATAATGCAAGAGGGTCCGAATAAGTGTCCGAGGGTTTAAACCGAAATGCATGAGAAATGGCAAACAAACACCATAATTACATATCTGCCATCATGAAAGAGGGTCCGAATAAGTGTCCAAGTGTTTAAACCCTAATGCATGAGAAGTGGCAAGTAAACACCACAATTACATATGTGCCATCATGCAAGAGGGTCTGAATAAGTGTCCGAGTCTTTAAACCCTAATCCAGGAGAAATGGCAAATAAACACCATAATTACATATCTGCCATCAAGCAGGAGGCTCTGCACAAATGTCCGAGTGTTTCAGCCCTAATGCATGAGAAATGGCAAGTAAACACCATAATTACGTATCTGCCATCATGCAAGAGGGTCCGAATAAGTGTCCGAGTATTTAAACCCTAATCCATGAGAAATGGCAAGTAAACACCATAATTAAATATCTGCCATCTTGCAAGAGGGTCCGAATAAGTGTCCGAGTGTTTAAACACCATTGCTTGAGAAATGGCAAAAAAATACCATAATTACATACCTGCCATCATGCGAGAGGGTCCGAATAAGTGTCTGAGTGTTAAAACCCAAATGCGAGAGAAATGGAAAATAAACACTGTAATTACAAATGTGCCATCATCCAACAGGGTCCAAATAAGTGTCCGAGTGTTTAAACCCTAGTGCATCAGAAATGGAAAATAAACACCATAATTACATATCTGCCATCATGCAAGGGGCTCCGAATAAGTGTCCGAGTGGTTAAACCCTAATGCATGAGAAATGGAAAATAAACCCCATAATTACATATCTGCCATCATGCAAGAGGGTCCGAACAAGTGTCCGAGTGCTTAAACCCAAATGCATGAGAAATGGCAGGTAAACACCATAATTACACATCTGCCATCATGCAAGAGGGTCGGAATAAATGTCCGAGTGTTTAAATCCTAATGCGAAAGAAATAGAAAATAAACACCATAATTACATATCTGCCATCATGCAAGAGGGTCGCAATAAGTGTCCGAGTGTTTAAACCCTAATGCATGAGAAATGGCAGGGAAACCCCAAAATTACATATCTGCCATCATACTTGAGGGTCCGAATAAGTGTCCGAGTGTTTAATCTCTAATGCAAGAGAAATGGCAACCAAACACCCTAATTACATATCTGCCGTCATGCAAGAGGGTCCGAATAAGTGTCCGACCATTTAAACCCTAATGCATGAGAAATGGCAAATAAACACCATAATTACATATGTTCCGTCATGCAAGAGGGTTCGAATAAGTGTCCGAGTGTTTACACCCAAATGCATGAGAAATGGCAAGTAAACACCGTAATTACATATCTGCCCCCATGGATGAGGGTCTGAATAAGTGTCCGAGTGTTTAAACCCAAATGCATGAGAAATAGCAAATAAACACCATAGTTACATATCTACCACCATGCACGAGGGTCCGAATAAGTGTTCGAGTGCTTAAACCCTAACGCATGAGAAATGGCAAGTAAACACCATAATTACATATCTGACATCATGCAAGAGGGTCTGAATAAGTGTCCGAATATTTAAACCCTAATGCACGAGAAATGGCAAACAAACACCATAATTACATATCATCCATCATGCAGGAGGGTCCGAATATGTGTCCGAGTGTTTAAATCCTAATGCATGAATAATTGCAAGTAAACAGCATAATTACATATATGCCATCATGCAGGAGGGTCCGAATAAGTGTCTGAGTGTTTAAACCCTAATGCATGAGAAATGGCAAACAAACACCATAATTGCATATCTGCCATCATGCAAGGCGGTCCGAATGAGGGTCCGAGTGTTTAAACCCTAATGCCTGAATAATGGCAAGTAAACACCATAATTACATATCTGCCATCATGCAAGAGGGTTCGAATAACTGTCTGATTGTTTACACCCTAATGCATAAGAAATGGCAAGTAAACACCATAATTACATATCTTCCATCAAGCAGGAGGGTCTGAATAAATGTCCGAGTGTTTAAACCCTAATGCTTGAGAAATAGCATGTAAACACCATAATTAAATATCTGCCATCATGCAAGAGGGTCCGAATTAGTGTTCGAGTGTTTAAACCCTAATGCATGAGAAATGGCAACTAAACACCACAATTACATATCTGCCATCATGCAAGAGGGTCCGAATAAGTGTTCGAGTGTTTAAACCCTAATGCATGAGAAATGGCAATAAACACCATAATTATATATCTGCCATCATGCAAGGCGGTCCGAATAAGTGTCTGAGTGTTTAAACCCCAATGCATAAGAAATGGCAAGTAAACACCATAATTACATATCTGCCATCATGCAGGAGGGTCTGAATAAATGTCCAAGTGTTTAAACCCTAATACATGAGAAATGGAAAGTAAACACCATAATTACATATCTGCCATCACCCAAGAGGATCCGAATAAGTGACAAAATTTTTTAATCCTAATGCTCGAGAAATGGCAAATAAACACCATAACTACATATCTGGCATAATGCAAGAGGGCCCGAATAAGTGTCCGAATGTTTAAACCGAAATGCATGAGAAATGGCAAATAAACACCATAATTACATATCTGCCATCATGAAAGAGGGTTCGAATAAGTGTCCAAGTGTTTAAACCCTAATGCATGAGACGTATCAAGTAAACATCACAATTACATATATGCCATCATGCAAGAGGGTCTGAATAAGTGTCCGAGTGTTTAAACCCTAATCCAGGAGAAATGGCAAATTGACACCACAATTACATATCTGCCATCAAGCAAGAGGGTCTGAATAAATGTCCGAGTGTTTAAGCCCTAATGCATGAGAAATGGCAAATAAACACCAAAATTAAATATCTGACATCATGCAAGATTGTCCGAGTGTTTAAACACTATTGCACGAGAAATGGCAAATAAACACCGTAATAACATATCTGCCGTCATGCGAGAGGCTCCGAGCAAGGGTCTAAGTGTTTAAACCCTAATGCAAGAGAAATGGCAAATAAACACCATAATTACATATCTGCCATCATGCAGGACGGCTCGAATAAGTGTTTGAGTGTTTATACCCTAATGCATGAGAAATGGCAACTAAACACCATAATTACATATCTGCCATCATGCAAGAGGGTCCGAATAAGTGTCCGAGTGTTTAAATCCTAATGCATGAGAAATGGCAAAGAAACACCATAATTACATATCTGCCATCATGCAAGAGGGTCCGAATAAGTCTCCGAGTGCTTAAACCCTAGTGCATGAGAAATGGCAAGTAAAAACCATAATTACATATCTGTCATCATGCAACAGGGTCCGAATAATTGCCCGAGTGTTTAATTCCTAATGCAAAAGAAATAGCAAGTAAACACCATAATTACATATCTGCCATCACGCAAGAGGGTCACAATAAGTGTCCGATTGTTTAAACCCTAATGCATGGGAAATGGCAAGTAAACACCATAATTACATATCTGCCATCATACAAGAGGGTCTGAATAAGTGTCCGAATGTTTAGACCCTAATGCAAGAGAAATGGCAACTCAACACCATAATTTCATATCGGCCATCGTGCGAGAGGGTCCGAATAAGTGTCCGACCATTTAAACCCTAATGCATTAGAAATGGAAAATAAACACCATAATTACATATGTTCCGTCATGCAAGATGGTCCGAATAAGTGTCCGAGTGTTTAAACCCTAATGCATGAGAAATGGCAAACAAGCAACATAATTACATATCTGGCCTCAAGCAAGGGGGTCCGAATAAATGTCCGAGTGTATAACCCAAATGCTTGAATAATGGCAAGTAAACACCATAATTACATATCTGCCATAATGCAAGAGGGCTCGAATAAGTGTCCGAGTGTTTAAACCCTAATGCATAAGAAATGACAAGTAAACACCATAATTACATTTCTGCCATCATGCAGGAGGGTCTGAATAAATGTCCGAGTGTTTAAACCCTAACGCATGAGAAATAGCAAGTAAGCACCATAATTACATATCTGCCATCACGCAAGAGGATCCGAATAAGTGACCGAATTTTTTAATCTAATGCTAGAGAAAGGGAAAGTAAACACCATAACTACATATTTGCCAAAATGCAAGAGGGTCCGAATAAGTGTACGAGTGTTTAAACCGAAATGCATGAGAAATGGCAAATAAACACCATAATTACATATCTACCGTCACTGCCACCATGCAAGAGTGTCCGAATATGTGTCCAAGTGTTTAAACCCTAATGCATGAGAAGTGGCAAGTAAACACCACAATTACGTATGTGCCATCATGTAAGAGGGTCTGAATAAGTGTCCGAGTGTTTAAACCCTAATCCAGGAGAAATGGGAAATAAACACCATAATTACATATCTGCCATCAAGCATGTGGGTCTGAATAAATGTCCGAGTGTTTAAGCCTAATGCATGAGAAATGACAAGTAAACACCATAATTAAATATCTGCCATCATGCAAGAGGGTCCGAATAAGTGTTCGAGTGTTTAAATCCTAATGCATGAGAAATGACAAATAAGCGCCATAATTACATATCTGCCATCATGCAAGAGGGTCCGAATAAGTGTCAGAGTGTTTAAACCCTAATGCATAAGCAATGGCAAGTAAACACCGTAAGTACATATCTGCCATCGTGCGAGAGCGTCTGAATAAGTGTCTGAGTGTTTAAACCCTAATGCATGAGAAATGGCAAGTAAACACCATAATTACATATCTGCCATCGCGCAAGAGGATCCGAATAAGTGACCGAATTTTTTGATCCTAATGCTCGAGAAATGGCAAGTAAACACCATAACTACATATCTCCCATAATGCAACAGGGTCCGAGTAAGTGTCCGAGTGTTTAAACCGAAATGCCTGAGAAATGGAAAATAAACACCATAATTACATATCCGCCATCATGAAAGAGGGTCCGAATAAGTGTCCAAGTGTTTAAACCTTAATGCATGAGAAGTGGCAAGTAAACACCACAATTACATATGTCCCATCATGCAAGAGGGTCTGAATAAGTGTCCGAGTGTTTAAACCCTAATCCATGAGAAATGGAAAATAAACACCATAATTACATATCTACCATCATGCAAGAGGGTCCGAATAAGTGTCCAAGTGTTTAAACCGTAATGCATCAGAAATGGAAAATAAACACCATAATTACATATCTGCCATCATGCAAGGGGGTCCAAATAAGTGTCTGAGTGTTTAAACCCTAATGCAGGAGAAATGGCAAATAAACACCATAATTACATATCTGCCATCATGCAAGAGGGTCCGAAAAAGTGTCCGAGCACTTAAACCCTAATGCACGAGAAATGGCAAGTAAACACTATAATTACAAATCTGCCATCATGCAAGAGGGTCCGAATAATTGTCCGAGTGTTTAAATCCTAATGCAAAAGAAATAGAAAGTAAACACTATAATTACATATCTGCCCCCATGCAGAAGGGTCTGAATAAGTGTCCGAGTGTTAAAACCCAAATGCATGAGAAATGGCAAGTAAACACCATAATTACATATCTGCCATGACGCAACAGGATCCGAATAAGTGTCCAAATTTTTGAATCCTAATGCTCGAGAAATGGCAAGTAAACGCCATAATTACATATCTACCATCATGCAAGAGGGTCCGAATAAGTATCTGAGTGTTTAAACCCTAATGCATGGGAAATGGCAAATAAACACCATAACAACATATCTGCCATCATGCAAGAGGGTCCGAACCAGTGTCCGAGTGCTTAAGCCATAATGCATGAGACATGGCATGTAAACACCGTAATTACATATTTGCCATCATGCAAGAGGGTCCGAATCAGTGTCCGAGTGTTTAAACCCTAATGCATGAGAAATGGCAAACAAACACCATAATTACATATCTGCCATCTTGGAAGGGGGTCCGAATAAGTGTCCAAGTGTTTAAACCCTAATGCACGAATAATGGCAAGTAAACACCATAATTACATATCTGCCATAATACAAGTGGGTCCGAATAAGTGTTCGAGTGTTTAAACCGTAATGCATGAGAAATGGCAAATAAACACCATAATTACAGAACTGCCATTATGCAAGAGGGTTCGAATAACTGTCTGAGTGTTTAAATCCTAATGCATGAGAAATGGCAAATGAACACCGTAATTACATATCTGCCATCATGATAGAGGTTCCGAATAAGTGTCCAAGTGTTTAAACCCTAATGCATGAGAAGTGGCAAATAAACACCACAATTACATATCTTCCATCATGCATGAGGGTCCGAATAAGTGTCTGAGTGTTTAAAACCTAATGCATAAGAAATGACAAGTAAACACCATAATTACATTTCTGCCATCATGCAGGAGGGTCTGAGTAAATGTCCGAGTGTTTAAACCCTAACGCATGAGAAATGGCAAGTAAGCACCATAATTACATATCGGCCATCACGGAAGAGGATCCGAATAAGTGACCGAATTTTTTAATCCTAATGCTCGAGAAAGGGAAAGTAAACACCATAACTACATATTTGCCATAATGCAAGAGGGTCCGAATTAGTGTACGAGTGTTTAAACCGAAATGCATGAGAAATGGCAAATAAACACCATAATTACATATCTGCCATCATGCAAGAGGGTCCAAATAAGTGTCCGAGTGTTTAAAACCTAATGCATGAGAAGTGGCAAGTAAACACCATAATTACATATCTGCCATCATGCAAGAGGGTCCGATTAAGTGTCCGATGTTTAAAACCTAATGCATGAGAAGTGGCAAGTAAACACCACAATAACGTATTTGCCATCATGTAAGAGGGTCTGAATAAGTGTCCGAGTGTTTAAACCCTAATCCAGGAGAAATGGCAAATAAACACCATAATTACATATCTGCCATCAAACAAGTGGGTCTGAATAAATGTCCAATTGTTTAAGCCTAATGCATGAGAAATGACAAGTAAACACCATAATTAAATATCTGCCATCATGCAAGAGGGTCCGAATAAGTGTTCGAGTGTTTAAACCCTAATGCATGAGAAATGACAAATAAGCGCCATAATTACATATCTGCCATCATGCAAGAGGGTACGAATAAGTGTCTGAGTGTTTAAACCCTAATGCATAAGCAATGGCAAGTAAACACCGTAAGTACATATATGCCATCATGCGAGAGAGTCCGAAGAAGTGTCTGAGTGTTTCAACCCTAATGCATGAGAAATGGCAAGTAAACACCATAATTACATATCTGCCATCACGCAAGAGGATCCGAATAAGTGACCAAATTTTTTGATCCTAATGCTCGAGAAATGGCAAGTAAACACCATAACTACATATCTCCCATAATGCAACAGGGTCCGAATAAGTGTCCGACTGTTTAAACTGAAATGTATGAGAAATGGAAAATAAACACCATAATTACATATCTGCCATCATGAAAGAGGGTCCGAATAAGTATCCGAGTGTTTAAACCCTAATCCATGAGAAATGGCATATAAACACCATAATTACATATCTGCCATCAAGCAAGAGGGTCTGAATAAATGTCCGAGTGTTTAAACCCTAACGCATGAGAAATGGCAAGTAAACACCATAATTACATAATGCATGAGAAATGGAAAATAAACACCATAATTACATATCTGCCATCATGAAAGAGGGTCCGAGTAAGTGTCCAAGTGTTTAAACCCAAATGCATGAGAAGTGGCAAGTAAAGACCATAATTACATATGTGCCATCATGCAAGAGGGTCTGAATAAGTATCCGAGTGTTTAAAACCTAATCCATGAGAAATGGCAAATAAACACCATAATTACATATCTGCCATCAAGCAAGAGGGTCTGAATAAATGTCCGAGTGTTTAAGCCCTAATGCATGAGAAATGGAAAATAAACACCATAATTACATATCTGCCATCATGCAAGGGGGTCCGAATAAGTGTCCGAGTGTTTAAACCGTGATGCATCAGAAATGGCAAATAAACACCATAATTACATATCTGCCATCATGCAAGAGGGTCCGAAAAAGTGTCTGAGCGCTTAAACCCTAATGCACGAGAAATGGCAAGTAAACACTATAATTAGAAATCTGCCATCATGCAAGAGGGTCCGAATAATTGTCCAAGTGTTTAAATCCTAATGCAAAAGAAATAGAAAGTAAACACTATAACTACATATCTGCCCTCATGCAGGAGGGTCTGAATAAGTGTCCGAGTGTTAAAACCCAAATGCATGAGAAATGGCAAGTAAACACCATAATTACATATCTGCCATGACGCAACAGGATCCGAATAAGTGTCCAAAATTTTGAATCCTAATGCTCGAGAAATGGCAAAGAAACACCATAATTGCATATCTGCCATCATGAAAGATGGTCCGAATAAGTGTCCAAGTGTTTAAACCCTAATGCGTGAGAAGTAGCAAATAAACACTACAATTACATATGTGTCATCATGGAAGAGGGTCTGAATAAGTGTTCGAGTGTTTAAACCCTAATGCATGAGAAATGGCAAGTAAACACCATAATTACATATCTGACATCCTACAACAGGGTCTGAATAAGTGTCCGAGTGTTTAGACCCTAATGCAAGTAAACACCATAATTTCATATCTGCCATCGTGCAAGAGGGTCCGAATAAGTGTCCGACCCTTTAAACCCTAATGCATCAGAAATGGCAAATAAACACCATAATTACATATGTTCCGTCATGCAAGAGGGTCCGAATAAGTGTCTGAATGTTTAAACCCTAATGCATGAGAAATGGCAAACAAACACCATAATTACATATCTGCCCTCATGCAAGGGGGTCCGAATAAGTGTTCGAGTGTTTAAACCCTGATGCATGAGAAATGGAAAATAAATGCCATAATTACATATCTGCCATCATGCAAGAGGGCCCGAATAAGTGTCTGAGTGTTTATACCCTAACGCATGAGAAATGGCAACTAAACCCCATAATTACATATCTGCCGTCATGCAAGAGTGTCCGAATAAGTGTTCGAGTGTTTAAACCCTAATGCATGAGAACTGGCAAATAAACACCATAATTACATATCTACCATAATGCAAGAGGGTCCGAATAAGTGTCTGAGTGTTTAATCCTTAATGCATAAGAAATGACAAGTAAAAACCATAATTACATTTCTGCCATCATGCAGGAGGGTCAGAATAAATGTCCGAGTGTTTAAACCCTAACGCATGAGAAATGGCAAGTAAACACCATAATTACATATCTGCCATCACGCAAGAGGATCCGAATAAGTGACCGAATTTTTTAATACTAATGCTCAAGAAATGGCAAGTGAACACCATAACTACATATCTGCCATAATGCTAGAGGGTCCGAATAAGTGTCCGGGTGTTTAAACCGAAATGCATCAGAAATGGCAAATAAACACCAAAATTACATATCTGCCATCATGAAAGAGGGTCCGAATAAGTGTCCAAGTGTTTAAACCCTAATGCATGGGAAATGGCAAGTAAACACCACAATTACATATGTGCTATCATGTAAGAGGGTCTGAATAAGTGTCCGGGTGTTTAAACCCTAATCTAGGAGAATTGGCAAAGAAACACCATAGTTACATATCTGCCATCAAGCAAGTGGGTCTGAATAAATGTCCGAGTGTTTAAGCCCTAATGCATGAGAAATGACAAGTAAACACCATAATTAAATATCTGCCATCATGCAAGAGGGTCCGAAAAAGTGTTCAAGTGTTTAAAACCTAATGCATGAGAAATGACAAATAAACACCATAATTACATATCTGCCATCATGCAAGAGGGTCCGAATAAGTGTCAAAGTGTTTAAACCCCAAATGCATAAGAAATGGCAAGTAAACACCATAAGTACATATCTGCCATCATGTGAGAGGGTCCGAATAAGTGTCTGAGTGTTTAAACCCAAATGCATGAGAAATGGCAAGTAAACACCATAATTACATATCTGCCATCACGCAATAGGATCCGAATAAGTGACCGAATTTTTTAATCCTAGTGCTCGAGAAATGGCAAGTAAACACCATAACTACATATCTCCCATAATGCAACATGGTCCGAATAAGTGTCCGAGTGTTTAAATCGAAATGCATGAGAAATGGAAAATAAACACCATAATTACATATCTGCCATCATGAAAGAGGGTCCGAATAAGTGTCCAATTTTTTAAACCCTAACGCATGAGAAGTGGCAAGTAAACACCACAATTACATATGTGCCATCGTGCAAGAGGGTCTGAATAAGTATCCGAGTGTTTAAACCCTAATCCAGGAGAAACGGAAAATAAACACCATAATTACACATCTGCCATCAAGCAAGAGGGTCTGAATAAATGTCCATGTGTTTAAGCCCTAATGCATGAGAAATGGCAAGCAAACACCATAATTAAATATCTGCCATCATGTAAGAGGGTCCGAATAATTGTCCGAGTGTTTAAACACTATTGCATGAGAAATGGAAAATAAACACCATAATTACATATCTGCCATCATGCGAGAGGCTCCGAAGAAGTGTCTGAGTGTTTAAACCCTAATGCATGAGAAATGGAAAATAAACACCATAATTACATATCTACCATCATGCAAGAGGGTCCGAATAAGTTTCCGAGTGTTTAAACTCTAATGCATGGGAAATGGAAAATAAACACCATAATTACATATCTGCCATCATGCAAGGGGGTCCGAACAAGTGTCCGAGTGTTTAAACCCTAATGCATGAGAAATGGAAAATAAACACCATAATTACATATCTGCCATCATGCAAGAGGGTCCGAATAAGTGTCCGAGTGCTAAAACCCAAATGCATGAGAAATGGCAAGTAAACACCATAATTACGTATCTACCATGACGCAACAGGATCCGAATAAGTGTCCAAATTTTTGAATCCTAATACTCGAGAAATAGCAAGTAAACACCATAATTACATATCTACCATCATACAAGAGGGTTCGAATAAGTATCCGAGTGTTTAAACCCTAATGCATGAGAAATGGCAAATAAACACCATAACAACATATCTGCCATCATGCAAGAGGGTCCGAATAAGTGTCCGAGTGTTTAAGCCCTAATGCATGAGACATGGCATGTAAACACCATAATTACATATTTGCCGTCACGCAAGAGGGTCCAAATAAGTGTTTGAGTGTTTAAACCCTAATGCATGAGAAATGGAAAACAAACACCATAATTACATACGTGCCATCATGCAAGGAGGTCCGAATAAGTGACCGAGTGTTCAAACCCTAATGCATGAATAATGGCTAGGAAACACCATAATTACATATCTGCCATAATGCAAGAGGGTCTGAATAAGTGTTCGAGTGTTTAAACCCTAATGCATGAGAAATGGAAAATAAACACCATAATTACATATCTGCCATCATGTAAGAGGGTCTGAATAAATGTCTGAGTGTTTAAATCCTAATGCATGACAAATGGCAAATAAACACCATAATTACATATCTGCCATCGTGAAAGAGGGTCCGAATAAGTGTCCAAGTGTTTAAACCCTAATGCATGAGAAGTGGCAAATAAACACCACAATTACATATGTGCCATCATGCAAGAGGGTCTGAATAAGTGTCCGAGTGTTTAAACCCTAATGCTTGAGAAATGGCAAATAAACACAATAAGTACATATCTACCATCGTGCAAGAGGGTCCGAATAAGTGTCCGAGTGTTTAAGCCCTAATGCATGAGACATGGCAAGTAAACACCACAATTACATATTTGCCATCATGTGGGAGGTTCCGAATAAGTGTCCGAGTGTTTAAACCCTAACGCATGAGAAATGGCAAACAAACAACATAATTACATATCTGCCATCATGCAAGGGGGTCCGAATAAGTGTCCGAGTGTTTAAACCCTAATGCATGAACAATGGCAAGTAAACAGCATAATTACATATATGCCATAATGCAAGAGGGTTCAAATAAGTGTTCGAGTGTTTAAACACTAATGCATGAGAAATGGAAAATAAACACCATAATTAAATATCTGCCATCATGCAAGACTGTCCGAATAAGTGTCTGAGTGTTTAAACCCGAATGCATGAGAAATGGCAACTAAACACCATAATTACACATCTGCCATCATGCAAGAGGGTCCGAATAAGTGTTCGAGTGTTTAAACCCTAATGCATGAGAAATGGCAAACAAACACCATAATTACATATCTGCCATCATGCAAAGGGGTCCGAATAAGTGTCCGAGTGTTTGAACCCTAATGCATGAATAATGCCAAGGAAACACCACAATTACATATCTGCCATAATGAAGACGGTCTGAATAAGTGTTCGAGTGTTTAAACCCTAATGCATGAGAAATGGCAAATAAACACCATAACTACATATCTACCATCATGCAAGAGGGTCCAAATAAGTGTACGAGTGTTTAAGCCCTAATGCATGAGACATGGCAAGTAAACACCATAATTACATATTTACCATCATGCGAGAGGGTCCGAATAAGTGTCCGAGTGTTTAAACCCTAATGCATGAGAAATTGAAAACAAACAAGATAATTACATATCTGCCATCATGCAAGGATGTCCGAATAAGTGTTTGAGTGTTTAAACCCTAATGCATGAATAATGGCCAGTAAACACCATAATTACATATATGCCATAATGCAAGAGGGTTCAAATAAGTGTTCGAGTGTTTAAACACTAAAGCATGAGAAATGGCAAATAAACACCATAATTACATATCTGGCATCATGCAAGGAGGTCCGAATAAGTGTCCGAGTGTTTAAGCCCTAATGCATGAGACATGGCAAGTAAACACCATAATTACATATCTGCCATCATGCAAGAGGGTCTAAATAAGTGTCCGAGTATTTGTACCCTAATGCAATGCATGAGAAATGGCAAGTAAACACCATAATTATATATCTGCCATCATGCAAGGAGGTCCGAATAAGTGTCCGAGTGTTTAAACCCTAATGCATGAATAATGGCAAGGAAACACCATAATTACATATCAGCCATAATGCAAGAGGGTCTGAATAAGGGTTCGAGTGTTTAAACCCTAATGCATGAGAAATGGCAAATAAACACCATAATTACATATCTGCCATCATGCAAGAGGGTTCGAATAAGTGTCTGAGTGTTTAAACCCCAATGCATAAGAAATGGCAAGTAAACACCATAATTACATATTTTCCATCATGTAGGAGGGTCCGATTAAGTGTTCGAGTGTTTAAACCCTAATGCATGAGAAATGGCAAATAAACACCATAATTACATATCTGCCATCATACAAGAGGGTCTGAATAAGTGTCCGAGTGTTTAAGCCCTAATGCATGAGACATGGCATGTAAACACTATAATTACATATTTGCCATCATGCAAGAGGGTCCAAATAAGTGTTTGAGTGTTTAAACCCTAATGCATGAGAAATGGCAAACAAACACCATAATTACATATCTGCCATCATGCAAGGAGGTCCGAATAAGTGTCCGAGTGTTTAAACCCTAATGCATGAATAATGGCAAGGAAACACCATAATTACATATCTGCCATAATGAAGAGGGTCCGAATAAGTGTTCGAGTGTTTAAACCCTAATGCATGAGAAATGGCAAATAAACACCATAATTACATATCTGCCATCATGCAAGAGGGTCCGAATAAGTGTCTGATTGTTTAAATCCTAATGCATGACAAATGGCAAATAAACACCATAATTACAGATCTGCCATCGTGAAAGAGGGTCCGAATAAGTGTCCAAGTGTTCAAACCCTAATGCATGAGAAGTGGCAAATAAACACCACAATTACATATGTGTCATCATGCAAGAGGGTCTGAATAAGTGTCCGAGTGTTTAAACCCTAATGCATGAGAAATGGCAAATAAACACCATAACTACATATTTACCATCATGCAAGAGGGTCCGCATAAGTGTCCGAGTGTTTGAGCCCTAATGCATTAGACATGGCAAGTAAACACCATAATTACATATTTGCCATCATGCAAGAGGGTCCGAATAAGTGTCCGAGTGTTTAAACCCTAATGCATGAATAATGGCAAGTAAACACCACAATTACATATATGCCATAATGCAAGAGGGTTCAAATAAGTGTTCGAGTGTTTAAACACTAATGCATGAGAAATGGCAAATAAATACCATAATTACATATCTGCCATCATGCAAGACGGTCCAAATAAGTGTCTCAGCGTTTAAACCCTAATGCATGAGAAATGGCAACTAAACACCATAATTTCACATCTGCCATCATGCAAGAGGGTCCGAATATGTGTTCGAGTGTTGAAACCCTAATGCGTGAGAAATGGCAAATAAACACCATAATCACATATCTGCCATCATTGAAGAGGGTCCGAATAAGTGTTCGAGTGTTTAAACCCTAATGCATGAGAAATGGCAAACAAACACCATAATTACATATCTGCCATCATGCAAGGGGGTCCGAATAAGTGTCCGAGTGTTTAAACCCTAATGCATGAATAATCTCAAGGAAACACCATAATTACATATCTGCCATCATGCAAGAGGGTCCGAATAAGTGTCTAAGTGTTTAAACCCCAATGCATAAGAAATGGCAAATAAACACCATAATTACAAATCTGCCATCATGTACGAGGGTCTGAATAAGTGTTCGAGTGTTTAAACCCTAATGCATGAGAAATGGCAATTAAACACCATAACTACATATCTACCATCATGCAAGAGGGTCCGAAGAAGTGTCCGAGTGTTTGAGCCCTAATGCATGAGACATGGCAAGTAAACACCATAATTACATATTTGCCATCATGCGAGAAGGTCCGAATAAGTGTCCGAGTGTTTAAACCCTAATGCATGAGAAATGGCAAACAAACAACATAATTACATCTCTGCCATCATGCAACGGGGTCCGAATAAGTGTCCGAGTGTTTAAACCCTGATGCATGAATAATGGCAAGTAAACACCACAATTACATATATGCCATAATGCAAGAGTGTTCAAATAAGTGTTCGTGTGTTTAAACACTAATGCATGAGAAATGGCAAATAAACACCATAATTACATATCTGCCATCATGCAAGACGGTCCGAATAAGTGTCTCAGTGTTAAAATCCTAATGCATGAGAAATGGCAAATAAACACCATAATTACATATCTGCCATCATGAAAGACGATCCGAATAAGTGTCCAAAGGTTTAAACCCTAATGCATGAGAAGTGGCAAGTAAACACCACAATTACATATGTGCCATCATGCAAGAGGGTCGGAATAAGTGTCCGAGTGTTTAAACCCTAATGCATGAGAAATGGCAAATAAACACCATAACTACATATCTACCATCATGCAAGAGGGTCCGAATAAGTGTACGAGTGTTTAAGTAAACACCATAATTACATATTTGCCATCATGCGAGAGGGTCCGAATAAGTGTCCGTGTGTTCAAACCCTAATGCATGAGAAGTGGCAAACAAACAACATAATTACATATCTGCCATCATGCAAGGGGGTCCGAATAAGTGTCCGAGTGTTTAAACCCCAATGCATGAATAATGGCCAGTAAACACCATAATTACATATATGCCATAATGCAAGAGGGTTCAAATAAGTGTTCGAGTGTTTAAACACTAAAGCATGAGAAATGGCAAATAAACACCATAATTACATATCTGGCATCATGCAAGGAGGTCCGAATAAGTGTCCGAGTGTTTAAGCCCTAATGCATGAGACATGGCATGTAAACACCATAATTACATATTTGCCATCACGGAAGAGGGTCCAAATAAGTGTTTGAGTGTTTAAACCCTAATGCATGAGAAATGGCAAACAAACACGATAATTACATATCTGCCATCATGCAAGGAGGTCCGAATAAGTGTCCGAGTGTTTAAGCCCTAATGCATGAGAAATGGCAAGTAAACACCATAATTACATATCTACCATCATGCAAGAGTGTCCGAATAAGTATCCGAGTGTTTAAACCCTAATGCATGAGAAATGGAAAATAAACACCATAACAACATATCTGCCATCATGTAAGAGGGTCCGAATAAGTGTCCTAGTGTTTAAGCCCTAATGCATGAGAGATGGCATGTAAACACCGTAATTACATATTTGCCATCATGCAAGAGGGTCCAAATAAGTGTTCGAGTGTTTAAACCCTAATGCATGAGAAATGGCAAACAAACACCATAATTACATATCCGCCATCATGCAAGGAGGTCCGAATAAGTGTCCGAGTGTTCAAATCCTAATGCATGAATAATGGCAAGGAAACACCATAATTACATATCTGGCATAATGCAAGAGGGTCTGAATAAGTGTTCGAGTGTTTAAACCCTAATGCATGAGAAATGGCAAATAAACACTATAATTACATATCTGCCATCATGCAAGAGGGTCCGAATAAGTGTCTGAGTGTTTAAATCCTAATGCATGACAAATGGCAAATAAACACCATAATTACAGATCTGCCATCGTGAAAGAGGGTCCGAATAAGTGTCCAAGTGTTCAAACCCTAATGCATGAGAAGTGGCAAATAAACACCACAATTACATATGTGCCATCATGCAAGAGGGTCTAAATAAGTGTCCGAGTGTTTAAACCCTAATGCATGAGAAATGGCAAATAAACACCATAACTACATATTTACCATCATGCAAGAGGGTCCGAATAAGTGTCCGAGTGTTTGAGCCCTAATGCGTTAGACATGGCTAGTAAACACCATAATTACATATTTGCCATCATGCGAGAGGGTCCGAATAAGTGTCCGAGTGGTTAAACCCTAATGCATGAGAAATGGCAAACAAACAACATAATTACATCTCTCCCATCATGCAACGGGGTCCGAATAAGTGTCCGAGTGTTTAAACCCTGATGCATGAATAACGGCAAGTAAACACCCCAATTACATATATCCCATAATGCAAGAGGGTTCAAATAAGTGTTCGAGTGTTTAAACACTAATGCATGAGAAATGGCAAATAAACACCATAATTACATATCTGCCATCATGCAAGACGGTCCAAATAAGTGTCTCAGTGTTTAAACCCTAATGCATGAGAAATGGAAACTAAACACCATAATTTCACATCTGCCATCATGCAAGAGAGTCCGAATAAGTGTTCGAGTGTTGAATCCCTAATGCGTGAGAAATGGCAAATAAACACCATAATCACATATCTGCCATCATTGAAGAGGGTCCGAATAAGTGTTCGAGTGTTTAAACCCTAATGCATGAGAAATGGCAAACAAACACCATAATTACATATCTGCCATCATGCAAGGGGGTCCGAATAAGTGTCCAAGTGTTTAAACCCTAATGCATGAATAATGGCAAGGAAACACCATAATTACATATCTGCCATAATGAAGAAGGTCCGAATAAGTGTTCGAGTGTTTAAACCCTAATGCATGAGAAATGGCAAATAAACACCATAATTACATATCTGCCATCATGCAAGAGGGTCCGAGTAAGTGTCTGAGTGTTTAAATCCTAATGCATGAGAAATGGCAAATAAACACCATAGTTACATATCAGCCATCATGAAAGACGGTCCGAATAAGTGTCCAAGTGTTTAAACCCTAATGCATGAGAAGTGGCAAATAAACACCACAATCACATATGTGCCATCATGCAAGAGGGTCTGAATAAGTGTCCGAGTGTTTAAACCCTAATGCATAAGAAATGGCAAATAAACACCATAACTACATATCTACCATCATGCAAGAGGGTCCGAATAAGTGTACGAGTGTTTAAGCCCTAATGCATGAGACATGGCAAGTAAACACCATAATTACATATTTGCCATCATGCGAGAGGGTCCGAATAAGTGTCCGAGTGTTTAAACCCTAATGCATGAGAAATGGCAAACAAACAACATAATTACATATCTGCCATCGTGCAAGGAGGACCGAAAAAGTGTCCGAGTGTTTAAACCCTAATGCATGAGAAATGGCAAACAAACAACATAATTACATATCTGCCATCATACAAGGGGGTCCGAATAAGTGTCCGAGTGTTTAAACCCTAATGCATGAATAATAGCCAGTAAACACCACAATTACATATATGCCATAATGCAAGAGGGTTCAAATAAGTATTCGCGTGTTTAAACACTAATGCATGAGAAATGGCAAATAAACACCATAATTACATATCTGCCAGCATATAAGAGGGTCCAAATAAGTGTCCGAGTGCTTAAACCCTAATGCATGAGAAATGGGAAGCAAACACTATAATTACATATCTGCCATCATGCAAGAGGGTCCGAATAATTGTCCGAGTATTTAAATCCTAATGCAGAAGAAATGGCAAGTAAGCACTATAATTGCATATCTGCCCTCATGCAGGAGGGTCTGAATAAGTGTCCGAGTGTTAAAACCCAAATGCATGAGAAATGGCAAGTAAACACCATAATTACATATCTACCATGACACAACAGGATCCGAATAAGTGTCCAAATTTTTGAATCCTAATGCATGAGAAATGCCAAGTAAACACCATAATTACATATCTACCATCATGCAAGAGTATCCGAATAAGTATCCGAGTGTTTAAACCCTAATGCATGAGAAATGGCAAATAAACAGCATAACAACATATCTGCCATCATGTAAGAGGGTCCGAATAAGTGTCCTAGTGTTTAAGCCCTAATGAATGAGAGATGGCATGTAAACACCGTAATTACATATTTGCCATCATGTAAGAGGGTCCAAATAAGTGTTCGAGTGTTTAAACCCTAATGCATGAGAAATGGCAAACAAACACCATAATTACATATCTGCCATCATGTAAGGAGGTCCGAATAAGTGTCCGAGTGTTCAAATCCTAATGCATGAATAATGGCAAGGAAACACCATAATTACATATCTGGCATAATGCAAGAGGGTCTGAATATGTGTTCGAGTGTTTAAACCCTAATGCATGAGAAATGGCAAATAAACACCATAATTACATATCTGCCATCATGCAAGAGGGTCCGAGTAAGTGTCTGAGTGTTTAAATCCTAATGCATGACAAATGGCAAATAAACACCATAATTACAGATCTGCCATCGTGAAAGAGGGTCCGAATAAGTGTCCAAGTGTTCAAACCCTAATGCATGAGAAGTGGCAAATAAACACCACAATTACATATGTGCCAACATGCAAGAGGGTCTGAATAAGTGTCCGAGTGTTTAAACCCTAATGCATGAGAAATGGCAAATAAACACCATAACTACCTATTTACCATCATGCAAGAGGGTCCGAATAAGTGTCCGAGTGTTTGATCCCTAATGCATTAGACATGGCAAGTAAACACCATAATTACATATTTGCCATCATGCGAGAGGGTCCGAATAAGTGTTCGAGTGTTTAAACCCTAATGCATGAGAAATGGCAAACAAAAAACATAATTACATCTCTCCCATCATGCAACGGGATCCGAATAAGTGTCCGAGTGTTTAATCCCTGATGCATGAATAATGGCAAGTAAACACCACAATTACATATATGCCATAATGCAAGAGGGTTCAAATAAGTGTTCGAGTGTTTAAACACTAATGCATGAGAAATGGCAAACAAACACCATAATTACATATCTGCCATCATGCATGGGGGTCCGAATAAGTGTCCGAGTGTTTAAACCCTAATGCATGAATAATGGCGAGGAAACACAATAATTACATATCTGCCAGAATGAAGAGGGTCCGAATAAGTGTTCGAGTGTTTAAACCCTAATGGATGAGAAATGGCAAATAAACACCATAATTACATATCTGCCATCATGCAAGAGGGTCCGAATAATTGTCCGAGTGTTTAAATCCTAATGCAAAAGAAATGGCAAGTAATCACTATAATTACATATCTGCCCTCATGCAGGAGGGTCTGAATAAGAGTCCGAGTGTTAAAACCCAAATGCATGAGAAATGGCAAGTAAACACCATAATTACATATCTACCATGACACAACAGGATCCGAACAAGTGTCCAAATTTTTGAATCCTAATGCTTGAGAAATGCCAAGTAAACACCATAATTACATATCTACCATCATGCAAGAGGGTCCGAATAAGTATCCGAGTGTTTAAACCCTAATGCATGAGAAATGGCAAATAAACACCATAATAACATATCTGCCATCATGCAAGAGGGTCCGAATAAGTGTCCGAGTGTTTAAGCCCTAATGCATGAGACATGGCATGTAAACACCGTAATTACATATTTGCCATCATGCAAGAGGGTCCAAATAAGTGTTCGAGTGTTTAAACCCTAATGCGTGAGGAATGGCAAACATACACCATAATTACATATCTGTCATCATGCAAGGAGGTCCGAATAAGTGTCCGAGTGTTCAAACCCTAATGCATTAATAATGGCAAGGAAGCACCATAATTACATATCTGCCATAATGCAAGAGGGTGTGAATAAGTGTTCGAGTGTTTAAACCCTAATGCATGAGAAATGGCAAATAAACACTATAATTACATATCTGCCATCATGCAAGAGGGTCCGAATAAGTGTCTGAGTGTTTAAATCCTAATGCATGACAAATGGCAAATAAACACCATAATTACAGATCTGCCATCGTGAAAGATGGTCCGAATAAGTGTCCAAGTGTTTAAACCCTAATGCATGAGAAGTGGCAAATAAACACCACAATTACATATGTGCCATCATGCAAGAGGGTCTGAATAAGTGTCCAAGTGTTTAAACCCTAATGCATGAGAAATGGCAAATAAACACCATAATTACATATCTGCCATCATGCAAGAGGGTCCGAATAAGTGTCTGAGTGTTTAAATCCTAATGCATGACAAATGGCAAATAAACACCATATGGCAAGTAAACACCATAATTACATATTTGCCATCATGCGAGAAGGTCCGAATAAGTGTCCGAGTGTTTAAACCCTAATGCATGAGAAATGGCAAACAAACAACATAATTACATCACTGCCATCATGCAACGGGGTCCGAATAAGTGTCCGAGTGTTTAAACCCTGATGCATGAATAATGGCAAGTAAACACCACAATTATATATATACCATAATGCAAGAGGGTTCAAATAAGTGTTCGTGTGTTTAAACACTAATGCATGAGAAATGGCAAATAAACACCATAATTACATATCTACCATCATGCAAGACGGTCCGAATAAGTGTCTCAGTGTTGAAACCCTAATGCATGAGAAATGGCAACTAAACACCATAATTACACGTCTGCCATCATGCAAGAGGGTCCGAATAAGTGTTCGAGTGTTCAAACCCTAATGCATGAGAAATGTCACATAAACACCATAATTACATATCTGCCATCATGCAAGAGGGTTCGAATAAGTGTCTGAGTGTTTAAACCCTAATGCATGGGAAACGGAACATAAACACCGTAATTACATATCTGCCATCATGCAAGAGGGTCCGAATAAGTGTCCAAGTGTTTAAGCCCTAATGCATGAGAAATGGAAAGTAAACACCATAATTACATATCTGCCATCACGCAAGAGGGTACGAATAAGTGTCCGAGTATATAAACCCTAATGCATGAGAAATGGCAAATGAACACCATAATTACATATCTGCCATCATGCAAGAGGGTCTGAATAAGTGCCCGAGTGTTTAAACCCCAATGCATGAGAAATGGCATGTAAACACCATAATTACATATCTGCCATCATGCAACAGGGTGCGAATAAGTGTCCGAGTGTTTAAACCCTAACGCATGGGAAATGGAAACTAAACACCATAATTACATATCTGCCATCATGCATGAGGTTACGACTAAGTGTCTGAGTGTTTAAACCCAAATGCATGGGAAATAGAAAATACACACCATAACTACATATCTGCCATCATGCAAGAGGGTCCGAATAAGTGTTCGAGTGTTTAAGCCCTAACGCATGAGAAGTGGCAAGTAAACATCATAATTACATATCTGCCATCATGCAAGATGGTCCGAATAAGTGTCCGAGTGTTTAAGCCCCAATGCATGAGAAATGGCAAGTAAACACCATAATTACATATCTGCCATCATGCAAGAGGTTCCGAATAACTGTCCGAGTATTTAAACCCTAATGCATGAGAAATGGAAAATAAATACCATAATTACATATCTGCCATCGTGCAAGAGGGTCCGAATAAGTGCCCTTGTGTTTAAACCCAAATGCACGAGAAATGGCAAGTAAACACCATAATTACATATCTGCCGTCAAGCAAGAGGATCCGAATAAGTGACCGAATTTTTCAATCCCAATGCTCGAGAAATGGCAAGTAAACACCATAATTACATAACTGCCATCATGCGTGGGGGTTCGAATAAGTGTCAGAGTATTTAAACCCTAATGCATGACAAATGGCAAATAAACACCATAATTACATATCTGCCATCATGCAAGACGGTCCGAATAAGTGTCCGAGTGTTTAAACCCTAATGCAAGAGAAATGGCAAGTAAACACCATAATTATATATCTGCCATCATGCAAGAGTGTCCGAATAAGTGTCCTAGTGTTTCAACCCTAATGCATGAGAAATGGCAAATAAACACCATAATTACATATTTGCCATCACACAAGAGGGTTCGAATAAGTGTCTGAGTGTTTAAACCCTAATGCAAGGGAAACGGAATATAAACACCATAATTACATATCTGCCATCATGCTAGAGGGTCCGAATAAGTGTCCGAGTGTTTAAGCCCTAATGCATGAGAAATGGCAAGTAAACACCATAATTACATATCTGCTATCATGCAAGAGGGTCCGAATAAGTGTTTGAGTATATAAACCCTAATGCAAGAGAAATGGCAAATAAACACCCCGATTACATATCTGCCATCATGCAAGAGGCTCCGAATAAGTGTCCAAGTGTTTAAACCCCAATGCATGAGAAATGGCAAGTAAACACCATAATTACATATCTGCCATCATGCAAGAGGGTCTGAATAAGTGTCCGAGTGTGTAGATCCTAATGCATGAGAAATGGCAAGTAAACACCATAATTACATATCTGCTATCATGCAAGAGGGTCTGAATACGTCTCCGAGTGTTTAAACCACAATGCATGAGAAATGGCAAGTAAACACCATAATTACATATCTGCCAACGTGCAAGAGGGTCCGAATAAGTGTCCGAGTGTTTAAACCCTAACGCGTGAGAAATGGAAACTAAACACCATAATTACATATCTGCAATCATGCATGAGTTTCCGAATAAGTGTCCGAGTATTTAAACCCTAATGCATGAGAAATGGAAAATAAACCCCATACTTACATATCTGCCATCATGCAAGAGGGTCTGAATACGTGTCCGAGTGTTTAAACCCCAATGCTTGAGAAATGGCAAGTAAAGACCATAATTACATATCTGCCATCACACAATAGAATCCGAATAAGTGACCGAATTATTCAATCCCAATGCTCGAGAAATGGCAAGTAAACACCATAATTACATATCTGCCATCATGCGTGGGGGTCCGAATAAGTGTCAGAGTATTTAAACGCCATAATTACATATCTGGCATCATGCAAGAGGGTCCGAATAGGTGTCCGAGTTTTTAAATCCTCATGCATGAGAAATGGCAAACAAACACCATAATTACATATCTGCCATCAAGCAAGAGGGTCCGAATAAGTGTCCGAGTGTTTAAGCCCTAATGCATGAGAAATGGCAAGTAAACAACATAATTACATATCAGCCACTATGCAAGAGGGTCCGAATAAGTGTCTGAGTGTTTAAACCCTAATGCATGAGAAATGGCAAGTAAACACCACAATTACATATCTGCCATCATGCAAGAGGGTTTGAATAAGTGTCCGAGTATATAAACCCTAATGCAGGAGAAATGGCAAACAAACACCCCAATTACATATCTGCCATAATGCAAGAGGCTCCCAATAAGTGTCCGAGTGTTTAAACCCCAATGCATGAGAAATGGCAAGTCCAAGTGTTTAAACCACAATGCATGAGAAATGGCATGTAAACACCGAAATTACGTATCAGCCATCATGCAAGTGGGTCCGAATAAGTGTCCGAGTGTGTAGACCCTAATGCATGACAAATGGAAAATAAACACCATAATTACATATCTGCCGTCATGCAAGAGGGTCCGAATAAGTGTCCGAGTGTTTAGACCCTAATGCATGACAAATGGCAAATAAACACCATAATTACATATCTGCCATCATGCAAGAGGGTCCGTCCGAATAAGTGTCTGAGTGTTTAAACCCCAATGCATGAGAAATGGAAAATTAACACCATAATTACACATCTGCCATCATGCATGAGGTTCCGAATAAGTGTCTGAGTGTTTAAACCCTAATGCATGAGAAATAGCAAGTAAACCCCATAATTACATATCTGCCATCAAGCAAGAGGGTCCGAATAAGTGTTCGAGTGTTTAAACCCCAATGCATGAGAAATGGAAAATTAACACCATAATTACACATCTGCCATCATGGAAGAGGGTCCGAATAAGTGTCTGAGTGTTTAAACCCTAATGCATGAGAAATGGCAAGTAAAAACACCATAATTACATATCTGCCATCATGGAAGAGGGTCCGAATAAGTGTCCTTGTGTTTAAACCCTAATGCATGAGAAATGGCAAGTAAACACCATAATTAAATATCTGCCATCATGCAAGAGGGTCGGAATAAGTGTCCGAGTTTTTAAACCCTAATGTATGAGAAATGGCATGTAAACGCCATAATTACATATCGGCCATCATGCAAAGGGGTCCGAATAAGTGTTAGAGAATTTAAACCGTAATACATGATAAATGGCAAACAAACACCAAAATTTCAAATCTGCCATCATGCAAGAGGGTCGGAATAAGTGTCTGAGTGTTTAAACCCTAATGCATGAGAAATGGCAAGCAAAGACCATAATTACGTATGTGCCATCATGCAAGAGGGTCCGAACATGTGTCTCAGAGTTTATGCCCTAATGTATGAGAAATGGCAAATAAACACCATAATTACATATCCGTCATCATGCAAGTGGGTCCGAATAAGTGTCTGGGTGTTTAAACCGTAATGCATCAGAAAGGGAAAATAAACACCATAATTACATATATGCCATCATGCAAGAGGGTCTGAATAAGTGTCCGAGTGTTTAAACCCTAATGCAGGAGAAATGGCAAGTAAACACGATAATTACATATCTGCTATCCTGCAAGCGGGTCCGAATAAGTGTTCGAGTGTTTAAACCCAAATGCATGAGAAATGGCAGATAACCACCAAAATTTTATATCTGCCAACATGCAAGAGGGTCGGAATAAGTGTCCGAGTGTTCAAACCCTAATGCTTGAGCATTGGCAAGTAAACACCATAATTACATATCTGCATCATGCAAGAGGCTCCGAATAAGTTTCCGTGTGGTTAGACCCTAATGCATGAGAAATGGAAAGTAAACACCATAATTACATATCTGCCATCATGCAAGAGGGTCCGAATAAGTGTCCGAGTGTTTAAACCCTAATGAATGACAAATGGCAAATAAACACCGTAATTACATATCTGCCATCATGCAAGAGGGTCCGAATAAGTGACTGAGTGTTTAAACCCTAATGCGTGAGAAATGGAAAATAAAAAGCATAATTACATATCTGCCATCATGCAAGAGGGTCCGAATAAGTGTCTGAGTGTTTAAACCCTAATGCATGAGAAATGGCAAATAAACACTATAATTACATATCTGCCATCATGGAAGAGGGTCCGAATAAGTGTCCGTGTGTTTAAACCCTAATGCATGAGAAATGGCAAGTAAGCACCATAATTAAATATCTGCCATCATGCGAGAGGGTCCGATTATGTGTCCGAGTGCTTATACCTAATGCACGAGAAATGGCAAGTAAAAACAATAGTTACAGATCTGCCATCATGCAGGAGGCTCTGAATAAGTGTCCGAGTATTTAAACCCTAATGCATCCGAAATGGGAAGTAAACACCATAATTACATATCTGCGATCACGCAACAGGATCCGAATAAGTGACCGAGTTTTTCAATTCTAATGCTCGAGAAATGGCAAGTAAACACCATAATTACATATTTGCCATCATGCAAGAGGGTCCGAATAAGTGTCCGAGTGTTTAAACCGTAATGCATGAGAAATGGCAAATAAACACCATAATTACATTTCAGCGATCATGTAAGAGGGTCCGAATCAGTGTCCGAGTGTTTAAACGGTAATGCATGAGAAATTGCTAATAAACACCATAATTACATATCTGCCATCATGCAAGAGGGTCCGAATAAGTGTCTGAGTGTTTAAACCCGAATCCATGAGAAATGGCAAGTAAAAACCATAATTACATATTTGCCATCATGCGAGGGGGCCCGAATAAGTGTCCAGGTGTTTAAACCCTAATGCATGAGAAATGGCAAATAAACACCATAATTACATATCTGCCATCATGCAAGAGTGTCCGAATGAGTGTCTGAGTGTTTAAACCCTAATCCATGAGAAATGGCAAGTAAACACCATAATTACATATCTGCCATCATCCAAGAGGGTCCGAATAAGTGTCCGAGTATTTAAACGCTAATGCATGAGAAATGGCAAATAAACACCATAATTACATATCTGCGATCATGAAAGGGGTCCGAATAAGTGTCCGAGTGTTTAAACCCTAATGCATGAGAAATGGCAAATAAACACCGTAATTACATATCTTAACCCGTAATGCATGGGAAATGGCAAGTAAACACCATAATTACATATCTACCATCATGCAAAAGGGTCCGAACAAGTGTCCGAGTGTTTAAACCCTAATTCATGAGAAATGGCAAATAAACACCATAATTACATATCTGTCATCATGCAAGAGGGTCCGAATAAGTGTCTGAGTGTTTAAACCCTAATGCGTGGGAAATGGAAAATAAAAAGCATAATTACATTTCTACCATCATGCAAGAGGGTCCGAATAAGTGTCTGAGTGTTTAGACCCTAATGCATGAGAAATGGCAAATAAACTCCATAATTATATATCTTCCATCATGGAAGAGGGTCCGAATAAGTGTCTGAGTGCTTAAACCCTAATGCATGAGAAATGGCAAGTAAACACCATAATTACAATTCTGCTATCATGGAAGAGGGTCCGAATAAGTGTCCGAGTGTTTAAACCCTAATGCATGAGAAATGGCAATTAAACACCATAATTAAATATCTGCCATCATGCAAGAGGGTCCGAATATGTGTCCGAGTGTTTATACCCTAATGCCCGAGAAATGGCAAGTAAACACCACAGTTACATATCTGTCATCATGCAGGAGGGTCTGAATAAGTGTCCGAGTGTTTAAACCCTAACGCATCCGAAATGGCAAGTAAACACCATAATTGCATATCTGCCATCACGCAACAGGATCCGAATAAGTGACCGAGTTTTTGAATCCTAATGCTCGAGAAATGGCAAGTAAACACCATTGCTACATATCTGCCATCATGCAAGAGGGTCCGATTAAGTGTCCGAGTGTTCAAACCGTAATGCATGAGAAATGGCAAATAAACACCATAATTATATTTCTGCGATCATGTAAGAGGGTCCGAATAAGTGTCCGAGTGTTTAAACGGTAATGCATGAGAAATTGCTAATAAACACCATAATTACATATCTGCCACCATGCAAGAGGGTCCGAATAAGTGTCCGGGTGTTTAAACCCTAATCCATGAGAAATGGCAAGTAAACACCATAATTACATATTTGCCATCATGCAAGGGGGTTCGAATAAGTGTCCGAGTGTTTAAACCCTAATGCATGAAAAACGGCAAATAAACACCATAATTACATATCTGCCATCATGCAAGAGGGTCCGAATGAGTGTCTGAGTGTTTAAGCCCTAATGCATGAGAAATGGCAAGTAAAAACCATATTTACATATCTGCCATCATGCAAGAGGGTCCGAATAAGTGTCTAAGTATTTAAACCCTAATGCATCAGAAATGGCAAATAAACACCATAATTACATATCAGCCATCATGCAAGAGGGTCCGAATAAGTGTCTTTGTGTTTAAACCGTAATGCATGAGAAATGGAAACTAAACACCATAATTACAAATCTGCCATCATGCAAGGGGTCCGAATAAGTGTCCGAGTGTTTAAACCCTAATGCATAAAAAATGGCAAGTAAACACCATAATCACATATCTGCCATCACGCAATAGGGTCCGAATATGTGTCCGCGTATTTAAACCTTAATGCTAGAGAAATGGCAAATATACACCATAATTACATATCTGCCACAATGCAAGAGGGTTCGATCAAGTGTCTGAGTGTTTAAACGCTAATGCATGAGAAATGGCAAGTAAACACCATAATTACATATTTGCCATCATGCAAGAGGGTCCGAATAAGTGTCCGAGTGTTTCAACTCTAATGCATGAGAAATGGCAAATAAACACCGTAATTACATATCTGCCATCATGCAAAGGGGTCCGAATAAGTGTCCGAGTGTTTGAGCCCTAATGCACGGGAATACATATCGGCCATCATGCAAGAGGATCCGAATAAGTGTCCGAGTTTTCGAATCCAAATGGAAAAGAAATGGAATGTCGACACCGTAATTAAAAATCTGCCATCATGCAAGGGGGTTCGAATAAGTGTCCGAGTGTTTAAACCCTACTGCATGAGAAATGGCAAGTAAACACCATAATAAAATATCTGCTATCGTGCCAGAGGGTCCGAATAAGTGTCCGAGTAAGTAAACACCATAATTACATATCTGCCACCATGCAAGAGGGTCCGAATAAGTTTCCTTGTGTTTAAACCGAAATGCATGAGAAATGGCAAGTAAACACCATAATTAAATATCTGCCATCATGCAAGAGGGTCTGAATAAGTGTCCGAGTATTTAAACCCTAATGCATGAGAAATGGTAAATAAACACCATAATTACATATCTGCCACTATGGAAGAGGGTCCGAATACTTGTCGGAGTGTTTAAACCCCAGTGCACGAGAAATGGCAAGTAAACACCATAATTACATATCTGCCACCATGCAAGAGGGTCCGAATAAGTTTCCTTGGGTTTAAACCGAAATGCATGAGAAATGGCAAGAAAACACCATAATTAAATATCTGCCATCATGCAAGAGGGTCTGAATAAGTGTCCGAGTATTTAAACCCTAATGCATGAGAAATGGCAAATAAACACCATAATTACATATCTGCCATTATGGAAGAGGGTCCGAATACTTGTCGGAGTGTTTAAACCCCAGTGCACGAGAAATGGCAAGTAAACACCATAATTACATATCTGTCATCATGCAAGAGGGTCCGAATAAGTGTCCGTGTGTCTAGACACTAATGCATGAGAAATGGCAATTAAACACCATAATTACATATCTGCCATCACGCAAGAGGGTCTGAATAAGTGTCCGAGTGTTTGAACCCTAATGTATGAGAAATGGCAAGTAAACACCAGAATTACATATCTGCCATCATGCAAGGGGGTTCGAATAACAGTCCGAGTGTTTAAACCCTAACGTATGAGAAATGGCAGGTAAACACCATAATTACATATCTGCCATCATGCAAGATTGTCCGAATAAGTGTCCGAGAATTTAAACCCTAATGCATGAGAAATGGAAAATAAACACCAAAATTACATATCTGCCATCATGCAAGGGGGTCCGAATAAGTGTCCTAGTGGTTGAGCCTTAATGCATGAGAAATGGCAAGTAAACACCATAATTACATATCTGCCATCATGCAAGAGGGTCCGAATAAGTGTCCTTGTGTTTAAACCGAAACGCATGAGAAATGGCAACTAAACACCATAATTAAATATCTGCCATCATGCAGGAGGGTCCGAATAAGTGTCCGAGTATTTAAACCCTAATGCATGAGAAAGGGCAAATAAACACCATAATTACATATCTGCCATCATGGAAGAGGGTCCAAATACTTGTTTGAGTGTTTAAACCCTCATGCACGAGAAATGGCAAGTAAACACCATAATTGCATATCTGTCATCATGCAAGAGGGTCCGAATAAGTGTCCGTGTGTTTAAACACTAATGCATGAGAAATGGAAATTAAACACCATAATTACATATCTGCCATCATGCAAGAGGGTCGGAACAAGTGTCCGAGTGTTTGAACCCTAATGTATGAGAAATGGCAAGTAAACACCAGAATTACATATTTGCCATCATGCAAGCGGGTCCGAATAACTGTCCGAGTGTTTAAACCCTAACGTATGAGAAATGGCAAGTAAACACCATAATTACAAATCTGCCATCATGCAAGGGGGTCCGAATAAGTGTCCGAGAATTTAAACCCTAATGCATGAGAAATGGCAAATAAACACCAAAATTACATATTTGCCATCATGCAAGGGTCGGAATAAGTGTCCGAGTGTTTAAAACCTAATGCATGAGAAATGGCAAGTAAACACCATAATTACATATCTGCCATCATGCAAGAGGGTCCGAATATGTGTCCGAGTGTTTATACCCTAATGCATGAGAAATGGCAAATAAACACCATAATTACATATCCGCCATCATGCAAGAGGGTTCGAATAAGTGTCTGACTGTTTAAACCCTAATGCATGAGAAATTGAAAGTAAACACCATAATTACATATCTGCCATCATAGAAGAGGGTCCGAACAAGTGTCTGAGTGTTCAAACCCTAATGCATGAGAAATGGCAAGTAAACACCATAATTACATATCTGTCATCATGCAAGAGGGTCCGAATAAGTGTCTGTGTGTATAAACCCAAATGCATGAGAAATGGAAAATAAACACCATAATTACATATCTGCCATCATGCAAGAGGGTCCGAATATGTGACCGGGTGTTTATACCCTAATGCATGAGAAATGGCAAATAAACACCATAATTACATATCTGCCATCATGGAAGAGGGTCTAAATAAATGTCTGAGTGTTTAAACCCTAATGCATGAGAAATGGAAAATAAACCCCATAATTACATATCTGCGATCATGCAAGAGGGTCCGAATAAGTGTCCGAGTGTTTAAACCCTAATGCATGAGAAATGGCAAATAAACACCATTATTACATATCAGCCATCATGCAAGACGGTTCGAATAAGTGTCTGAGTGTTTTAACCCTAATGCATGAGAAATGGCATGTAAACACCATAATTACATCTCTGCCATCTTGCAAGAGGGTCCGAATATGTGTACGAGTGTTTAAACCCTATTGCTTGAGAAATGGGAAGTAAACAACATAATTACATATCTGCCATCATGCAAAGAGCGTCAGAATAAGTGTCCGAGTGTTTAATCCTTAATGTATGAGAAATGGCATGTAAACACCATAATTACATATCTTCCATCATGCAAGGGGGTCCGAATAAGTGTTCGAGAATTTAAACCCTAATGCATGAGAAATGGCAAGTAAATACCATAATTACATATCTGCCATCGTGCAAGACGATCCGGATAGGTGTCCTTGTGTTTAAACCGCAATGTATGAGAAATGGCAACTAAGCACCATAATTACTTATCTACCATCATGCAAGAGGCTCCGAATAAGTGTCCGAGTGTCTAAATCCAAATGCATGAGAAATGGAAAATAAGCACCATAATAACTTATCTGCCGTCATGCAAGAGGGTCCGAATAAGTGTCCGAGTGTTTAAACCCTAATGCATAAGAAATGGCAAGTAAACACCACAAACACATATCTGCCATCATGCAATAGGGTCCGAATAGGTGTCCGACTGTTTAAACCGTAATGCATGAGAAATGGCGAAGAAACACCATAATTACATTTCTGCGATCATGTAAGATGGTCCGAATAAGTGTCCGAGTGTTTAAACTGTAATGCATGAGAAATTGCTAATAAACACCATAATTACATATCTGCCATCATGCTAGAGGGTCCGAATAAGTGTCCGAGTGTTTAAACCCTAATCCATGAGAAATGGTAAGTAAACACCATAATTACATATTTGTCATCATGCAAGAGGGTCCGAAGAAGTGTCCGAGTGTTTGAACCCAAATGCTTGAGAAATGGCAAATAAACACCATAATTACATATCAGCCATCATAAAAGAGTGACCGAGTGTTTAAGCCCTAATGCATGAGAAATGGCAAGTAAACACCGTAATTACATATCTGCCATCATGCAAGAGGGTCCGAATAAGTGTCTGAGTGTTTAAACCCTAATGCATGAGAAATGGCAAGTAAACACCATAATTACATATCTGCCATCATGCAAGAGGGTCCGAATAAGTGTCCGAGTCTTTAAACCCTAATGCATGAGAAATGGAAAATAAACAACGTAATTACATATCTACCATCATGCAAGAGGGTCCGAATATGTGTACGACTGTTTAAACCATAATGCTTGAGAAATGGCAAATAAACACCATAATTACATATCTGCCGTCGTGTAAGACGGTTCGAATAAGTGTCTGCGTGTTTAAACCCTAATGCATGAGAAATGGCAAGTAAACACCATAATTACATATCTGCCATCATGCAAGAGGGTCCGAATAAGTGTACGCGAGTTTAAACCCTATTGCTTGAGAAATTGCAAGTAAACAATATAATTACATATCTGTCATCGTGGAAGAGGGTCGGAATAAGTGTCCGAGTGTTTAAACCCTAACGTGTGAGAAATGGAAAGTAAACACCATAATTACATATATGCCATCATGCAAGGGGGTCCGAATAAGTGTCTGAGAATTTAAACCCTAATGCATGAGAAATGGCACGTAAACACCATAATTACATATCTACCATCATGCAAGAGGGTCCGAATATGTGTACGACTGTTTAAACCCTAATGCTTGAGAAATGGCAAATAAACACCATAATTACATATCTACCATCATGCCAGAGAGTCCGAATAAGTGTCCGAGTGTTTAATCCCTAATGCATGAGAAATGGAAAATAAACCCCATAATTACGTATCTACCATCACGCAAGATGGTCGGAATAAGTGTCTGAGTGTTTAAACCCTAACGCATGAGAAATGGTGATTGAACACCATAATTACATATCTGCCATCATGCAAGAGGGTCCGAATAAGTGTCCGAGAGTTTTTACCCTAATGCATGAGAAATGGCAAATAAACACCATAATTACATATCTGCCACAATGCAAGAGGGTTCGAATAAGTGTCTGAGTGTTTAAACGCTAATGCATGAGAAATGGGAAGTAAACACCATAATTACATATTTGCCATCATGCAAGAGGGTCCGAGTAAATGTCCGAGTGTTTAAACCCTAATGCATGAGAAAGGGCAAACAAACACCATAATTACATATCTGCCATCATGCAAGGAGGTCCGAATAAGTGTCCGAGTGTTTGAGCCCTAATGCATGAGAAATGGCAAGTAAACACCATAATTACATATCTGCCATCATGCAAGAGGGTCCGAATAAGTGTCCGAGTATTTAAACCCTAATGCCTGAGAAATGGGAAATAAACACCATAATTACATATCTGCCATCATGGAAGAGGGTCCGAATACTTGTCTGAGTGTTTAAACCCTAATGCACGAGAAATGCCACGTAAACACCATAATTACATATCTGCCATCATGCAAGAGGGTCCGAATAAGTGTCCGTGTGTTTAAACCCTAATGCATGAGAAATGGCAATTAAACACCATAATTACATATCTACCATCATGCGAGAGGGTCCGAATAAGTGTCCGAGTGTTTGAACCCTAATGTATGGGAAATGACAAGTAAACACCAGAATTACATATCTGCCATCATGCAAGGGGGTCCGAATAACTGTCCGAGTGTTTAAACCCTAACGTATGAGAAATGGCAAGTAAACACCGTAATTACATATCTGCCATCATGCAAGGGGGTCCGAATAAGTGTCCGAGAATTTAAACCCTAATGCATGAGAAATGGCAAATAAACACCAAAATTTCATGTTTGCCATCATGCGAGAGGGTCGGAATAAGTGTCTGGGTGTTTAAAACCTAATGCATGAGAAACGGCCAGTAAACACCATAATTACATATCTGCCATCATGCAAGAGGGTCCGAATAAGTGTCCTTGTGTTTAAACCGTAATGCATGAGAAATGGCAACTAAACACCATAATTACATATCTGTCATCATGCAAGGGGTTCCGAATAAGTGTCCGAGTGTTTGGGCCCTAATGCATGAGAAATGGCAAGTAAACACCACAATTACATATCTGCCCTCATGCAAGAGGGTCCGAATAAGAGTCCGAGAATTAAAACCCTAACGTTTGAGAAATGGCAAGTAAACACCATAATTACATATCTGCCATCATGCAAGGGGGTCCGAATAAGTGTCCGAGAATTTAAACCCTAATGCATGAGAAATGGCAAATAAACACCAAAATTACATATTTGCCATCATGCAAGAGGGTCCGAATAAGTGTCCGAGTATTAAAACCCTAACGTTTGAGAAATGGCAAGTAAACACCATAATTACATATCTGCCATCATGCAAGGGGTCCGAATAAGTGTCTGAGAATTTAAACCCCAATGCATGAGAAATGGCAAGTAAACACCATAATTAAATATCTGCCATCATGCAAGAGGGTCCGATATGTGTCCGAGTGTTTATACCCTAATGCATGAGAAATGGCAAATAAACACCATAATTACATATCTGCCATCATGCAAAGGGGTCCGAATAAGTGTCCGAGTGTTTGAGCCCTAATGCATGAGAAATGGCAAGTAAACACCATAATTACATTTCTGCCATCATGCAAGAGGGTCCGAATAAGTGTCTGAGTGTTTAAACCCTAATGCAAGAGAAATGAAAAATAAACACCATAATTACATATCTGCCATCATGCAAGACGGTCCGAATAAGTGTCTGAGTGTATAAACCCAAATGCATGAGAAATGAAAAATAAACACCATAATTACATATCTGCCATCATGCAAGCGGGTCCGAATAGGTGTCCGAGTCCTTAAACCTAATGCATGAGAACTGGCAAGTAAACACCATAATTACATATCTGCCATCTTGCAAGAGGGTCTGAACAAGTGTCTGAGTGTTTGAACCCTAATGCATAAGAAATGGAAAATAAACACCATAATTACATATCTGCCATCATGCAAGAGGGTCCAAATAAGTGTCCGAGTGTTTAAACCCTAATGCATGAGAAATGGCAAATAAACCCCATAATTACATATCTGCCATCATGCAAGACGGTTCGAATAAGTGTCTGCGTGTTTAAACCCTAATGCATGCGAAATGGCAAGTAAACACCATAATTACATATCTGCCATAATGCAAGAGGGTCCGAATAAGTGTACGCGTGTTTAAACCCTATTGCTTGTGAAATTGCAAGTAAACAATATAATTACATATCTGTCATCATCCAAGAGGGTCGGAATAAGTGTCCGAGTGTTTAAACCCTAATGTGTGAGAAATGGCAAGTAAACACCATAATTACATATATGCCATCATGCAAGGGGGTCCGGATAAGTGTCTGAGAATTTAAACCATAATGCATGAGAAATGTCAAGTTAACACCATAATTACATATCTGCCATCATGCAAGAGGGTCCGAATAAGTGTCCTTGTGTTTAAACCGAAATGCATGAGAAACGGCAACTAAACACCATAATTACATATCTACCATCATGCAAGAGGGTGCGAATAAGTGTCTGAGTGTCTAAATCCAAATACATGAGAAATGGCAAATAATCACCATAATAACTTATCTGCCGTCATGCACGAGGGTCCAAATAAGTGTCCGAGTGTTTAAACCCTAATGTATAAGAAATGGCAACTAAACACCATAATCACATATCTGCCATCATGCAATAGGGTCCGAATATGTGTCCGTGTATTTAAACTCTAATGCATGAGAAATGCAAATAATCACCATAATTACATATCTGCGATAATTGAAGAGGGTTCGAATAGGTGACTGAGTGTTTACACGCTAATGCATGAGAAATGGCAAGTAGACACCATAATTACATATTTGCCATCATGCAAGAGGGTCCGAATAAGTGTCCGAGTGTTTAAACCCTAATGCATGAGAAATGGCAAATAAACACCATAATTACATATCTGCCATCATGCAAGAGGGTCCGAATAAGTGTCCGAGTATTTAAACCTTAATGCATGAGAAATGGCAAATAAACACCATAATTACATATCTTCCATCATGGAAGAGGGTCCGAATACTTGTCTGAGTGTTTAAACCCTAATGCACGAGAAATGCCATGTAAACACCATAATTACATATCTGCCATCATGCAAGAGGGTCCGAATAAGTGTCTATGTGTTTAAACCCTAATGCATGAGAAATGGCAATTAAACACCATAATTACATATCTGCCATCATGCAAGAGGGTCGGAATAAGTGTCCGAGTGTTTGAACCCTAATGTATGAGAAATGGCAAGTAAACACCAGAATTACATATCTGCCATCATGCAAGGGGGTCCGAATATGTGTCTGAGTATTTAAACCCTAATGCTTGAGAAACGGCAAATAAAAACCATAATTACATATCTGCCATCATGCAAGGGGGTTCGAATAAGTGTCCGAGAATTTAAACCCTAATGCATGAGAAGTGGCAAATAAACACCAAAATTACATATTTGCGATCATGCAAGAGGGTCGGAATAAGTGTCCGAGTGTTTAAAACCTAATGCATGAGAAATGGCAAGTAAACGCCATAATTACATATCTGCCATCATGCAAGAGGGTTCGAATTTGTGTCTGAGTGTTTATACCATAATGCTTGAGAAATGGCAAATAAACACCATAATTACATATCCGCCATCATGCAAGAGGGTCCGAATAAGTGTCTGAGTGTTTAAACCCTAATGCATGAGAAATGGAAAATAAACACCTTAATTACATATCTGCCATCATGCAAGAGGGTCCGAATAAGTGTCTGAGTGTTTAAACCCTAATGCATGAGATATGGCAAGTAAACACCATAATTACATATCTGCCATCATGCAAGAGAGTCAGAATTAGTGTTCGAGTGTTTAAACCCTAATGCATGAGAAATGGCAAATAAACACCATAATTACATATCTGCCATCATGCAAGAGGGTTTGATTATGTGTCCGAGTGTTTATACCCTAATGCATGAGAAATGGAAAATAAACACCATAATTACATATCCGCCATCGTGCAAGAGGGTCCGAATAAGTGTCTGAGTGTTTAAACCCTAATGCATGAGAAATGGAAAATAAACACCATAATTACATATCTGCCATCGTGCAAGAGGGTCCGAATAAGTGTCTGAGTGTTTAAACCCTAATGCATGAGAAATGGCAAGTAAACACCATAATTACATATCTGCCATCATGCAAGAGGATCCGAATAGGTGTCCTTGTGTTTAAACCGTAATGTATGAGAAATGGCAACTAAACACCATAATTACTTATCTACCATCATGCAAGAGGCTCCGAATATGTGTCCGAGTGTCTAAATCCAAATGCATGAGAAATGGCAAATAAGCACCATAATAACTTATCTGCCGTCATGCAAGAGGGTCCGAATAAGTGTCTGAGTGTTTAAACCGTAATGCATAAGAAATGGCAGGTAAACACCATAATCACATATCTGCCATCATGCAATTGGGTCCGAATATGTGTCCGCGTATTTAAGCTCTAATGCATGGGAAATGCAAATAATCACCATAATTACATATCTGCCATAATACAAGAGGGTTTGAATAAGTGTCTGAGTGTTTAAACGCTAATGCATGAGAAACGGCAAATAAACACCATAATTACATATTTGCCATCATGCAAGAGGGTCCGAATAAGTGTCCGAGTATTTAAACCCTAATGCATGAGAAATGGCAAATAAACACTATAATTACATATCTGCCATCATGGAAGGGGGTCCGAATAAGTGTCTGAGTGTTTAAACCCTAATGCATGAGAAATGGCAAGTAAACACCATAAGTACGTATCTGCCATCATGCAAGAGGATCCGAATAAGTGTCTGAGTGTATAAACCCAAATGGATGAGAAATGGAAAATAAACATCATAATTACATATCTGCCACCAAGCAAGAGGGTCCGAATAAGTGTCCGAGTCTTTAAACCCTAATGCATGAGAACTGGCAAGTAAACCCCATAATTACATATGTGCCATCTTGCAAGGGGGTCCGAACAAGTGTCTGAGTGTTTAAACCCTAATGCATAGGAAATGGAAAATAAACACCATAATTACATATCTGCCATCATGAAAGAGGGTCCGAATAAGTGTCCGAGTGTTTAAACCCTAATGCATGAGAAATGGCAAATAAACCCCATAATTACATATCTGTCATCATGCAAGAGGGTCCGAATAAATGTACGAGTGTTTAAACCCTATTGCCTGAGAAATGGCAAGTGAACACCATAATTACATATCTGCCATCATGCAAGAGGGTCGGAATAAGTGTCCGAGTTTTTAAACCCTATTGTATGAGAAATCACAAGTAAACACCATAATTACATATCTGGCATCATGCAAGGGGGTCCGAATAACTGTCCGAGAATTTAAATCCTAATGCATGAGAAATGGCAAGTAAACACCATAATTACATATGCAAGAGGGTCCGAATAAGTGTCCTTGTGTTTAAACCGTAATGCATGAGAAATGGCAACTAAACCCCATAATTACATATCTACCATCATGCAAGAGGGCCCGAATAAGTGTCCAAGTGTCCAAATCCTAATGCATGAGAAATGGCAAATAAGCACCATAATTAATTATCAGCCGTCATGCAAGAGGGTCCGAATAAGTGTCCGAGTGTTTAAATCTTAATGCATAAGAAGTGGCAAGCAAACACCATAATTACATATCTGCCATCATGCAGGAGGGTCTGAATAAGTGTCCCAGTGTTTAAACCCTAATGCATCGGAAATGGCAAGTAAACACCATAGTTACATATCTGCCATCATGCAACAGGATCCGAATAAGTGACCGAGTTTTTGAATCCTAATACTCGAGAAATGGCAAGTGAACACCATAACTACATATCTGCCATCATGCAAGACGGTCTGAATAAGTGTCCGAGTGTTTAAACTGTAATGCTTGTGAAATAGCAAATAAACACCATAATTACATTTCTGCGATCATGTAAGAGGGTCCGAATAAGTGTCCGAGTGTTTAAACCGTAATGCATGAGACATTACTAATAAACACAATAATTACATTTCTTCCATCATGCAAGAGGGTCCGAATAAGTGTCCGAGTGTTTAAACCCTAATCCGCGAGAAATGGCAAGTAAACACCGTAATTACATATTTGCCATATGCAAGAGGGTCCGAATAAGTGCCCGTGTGTTTAAACCCTAATGCATGAGAAATGGCGAACAAACACCACAATTACATATCTGCCATCATGCAAGAGGGTCTGAATCAGTGTCCGAGTGTTTAAGCCCTAATGCATGAGGAATGGCAAGTAAACACCATAGTTACATATCTGCCATAATGCAAGAGGGTCCGAATAAGTGTTTGAGTACTTAAACCCTAATGCATGAGAAATGGAAAATAAACACCATAATTACATATCTACTATCATGCAAGGGATCCGAATAAGTGTTCGAGTGTTTAAACCCTAATCCCTGAGAAATGGCAAGTAAACACCATAATTACATATTTGCCATCATGCAAGAGGGTCCGAATAAGTGTCCGACTGTTTCAACCCTAATGCATGAGAAATGGCAAATACACACCACAATTACATATCTGCCGTCATGCAAGAGGGTCCGAATAACTATCCGAGTGTTTAAGCCCTAATGCATGAGGAATGGCAAGTAAACACCATAATTACATATCTGCCGTCATACAAGAGTGTCCGAATAAGTGTCCGAGTATTTAAACCATAATGCATGTGAAATGGCAAATAAACACCATAATTACATATCTGCCATCATCCAAGAGGGTTCGAATAAGTGTCTGGGTGTCTAAACCCTAATGCATGAGAAATTGAAAATAAACACCATAATTACATATCTGCCATCATGCAAAAGGGCCCGAATATGTGTCCGAGTGTTTAAACCCTAATGCCCGAGAAATGGCAAATAAACACCATAATTACATATTTGCCATCATGCAAGAGGGTCCGAATAAGTGTCCGAGTGTTTACACCCTGATGCCTGAGAAATGGAAAATAAACACCATAATTACATATCTGCCATCAAGCAAGTGGGTCTGAATAAGTGTCTGAGTGTTTAAACCCTAATGCATGAGAAATGGAAAATAAACACCATAATTACATATCTTCCATCATGCAAGAGGGTCCGAATAAGGGTCCGAGTGTTTAAACTGTAATGCATGAGAAATGGCAAATAAACACCATAATTACATTTCTGCGATCATGTAAGAGTGTACGAATAGGTGTCCGAGTGTTTAAACCGTAATGCATGAGAAATTGCTAATAAACACCATAATTACATATTTGCCATCATGCAAGGGGGTCCGAATAAATGTTCGAGTGTTTAAACCCTAATCCGCGAGAAATGGCAAGTAAACACCATAATTACATATTTGCCATCATGCATGAGGGTCCGAATAAGTGTCCGAGTGTTTAAACCCTAATCCGCGAGAAATGGCAAGTAAACACCATAATTACATATTTGCCATCATGCATGAGGGTCCGAATAAGTGTCCGAGTGTTTAAACCCTAATCCGCGAGAAATGGCAAGTAAACACCATAATTACATATTTGCCATCATGCATGAGGGTCCGAATAAGTGTCCGAGTGTTTAAACCCTAATCCGCGAGAAATGGCAAGTAAACACCATAATTACATATTTGCCATCATGCATGAGGGTCCGAATAAGTGTCCGAGTGTTTAAACCCTAATCCGCGAGAAATGGCAAGTAAACACCATAATTACATATTTGCCATCATGCATGAGGGTCCGAATAAGTGTCCGAGTGTTTAAACCCTAATCCGCGAGAAATGGCAAGTAAACACCATAATTACATATTTGCCATCATGCATGAGGGTCCGAATAAGTGTCCGAGTGTCATAATTACATATCTTCCATCATGCAAGAGGGTCCGAGTGTTTAAACCCTAATGCATGAGAAATGACAAGTAAACACCATAATTACATATCTGCCAACATGCGAGAGGGTCCGAATAAGTGTCCGAGTATTTAAACCCTAATGCATGAGAAATTACAAATAAACACCATAATTACATATCTGTCGTCATGGAAGAGGGTTCGAATAAGTGTCTAAGTGTTTAAAACCTAATGCATGAGAAATGGCAAGTAAACAACATAATTACATATCTTCCATCATGCAAGAGGGTCCGAATAAGTGTCCGAGTGTTTAAACCCTAATGCAGTAGAAATGGCAAGTAAATACCATAATTACATATCTGCCATCATGCAAGAGGGTCGGAATAAGTGTCCGAGTGTTTAAACCCTAATGTATGAGAAATGGCAAGTAAACACCATAATTACATATCAGCCATCATGCACGGGGGTCCGAATAAGTGTCCGAGAATTTAAAACCTAATGCATGAGAAATGGCAAATAAACACCAAAATTACATATCTGCCCTTATACAAGAGGGTCGGAATAAGTGTCCGAGTGTTTAAACCCTAAAGCATGAGAAATGGAAAGTAAACACTATAATTACATATCTGCCATAATGCATGAGGGTCCGAATATGTGTCCGAGTGTATATACCCTAATGCGTGAGAAATGTCAAATAAACACCACAATTACATATCTGCCATCATGAAAGAGGGTCCGAATAAGTGTTCGAGTGTTTAAACCCTAATGCATTAGAAATGGCAAGTAAACATGATAATTACATATCTGCCATCGTGAAAGAGGGTCCGAATAAGTGTCCGAGTGTTTAAACCCTAATGCATGAGAAATGGCAAGTTAACACCTTAATTACATATCTGCCATCACGCAACAGGATCCGAATAAGGGACCGAGTTTTTGATTCCTAATGCTCGAGAAATGGAAAGTAAACACCATAACTACATATCTGCCAGCATGCAAGAGGGTCCGAATAACTCTCCGAGTGTTTAAACTGTAATGCATGAGAAATGGCAAATAAACATCATAATTACATTTCTGCGACCATGTAAGAGTGTACGAATAAGTGTCCGAGTGTTTAAACCGTAATGCATGAGAAATTACTAATAAACACCATAATTACATATCTGCCATCATGCAAGGGGGTCCGAATAAATGTTCGAGTGTTTAAACCCTAATCCGCGAGAAATGGCAAGTAAACACCATGATTACATATTTGCCATCATGCATGAGGGTCCGAATAAGTGTCCGAGTGTTTAAACCCTAATGCATGAGATAGGGCAAATAAACACCATAATTACATATCTGCCATCATGCAAGAGGGTCCGAATAAGTGTCCGAGTATTTAAACCCTAATGCATGACAAATGTCGAATAAATACCATAATTACATATCTGCCATCATGCAAGAGGGTTGGAATAAGTGTCCGAGTGTTTAAACCCTAATGTTTGAGAAATCGCAAGTAAACACCATAATTACATATCTGCCATCATGCGAGGGGGTCTGAATAAGTGTCCGAGAATTTAAACCCTAATGCATGAGAAATGGCAAGTAATCACCATAATTACACATCTGCCATCATGCAAGAGGGTCCGAATAAGTGTCCGACTATTTAAACCCTAATACATGAGAAATGGCAGATAAACACCATAATTACATCTCTGCCATCATGCAAGATGGTCCGAATAAGTGTCTGAGTGTCTAAACACTAATGCATGAGAAATGGAAAATAAACACCATAATTACATATCTTCCATCATGCAAGAGGGTCCGAATAAGGGTCCGAGTGTTTAAACCCTAATGCATGAGAAATGACAAGTAAACACCATAATTACATATCTGCCATCACGCGAGAGGGTCCGAATAAGTGTCCGAGTATTTAAACCCTAATGCATGAGAAATGGCAAATAAACACCATAATTACATATCTGCCGTCATGGAAGAGGGTTCGAATAAGTGTCTAAGTGTTTAAAACCTAATGCATGAGAAATGGCAAGTAAAAAACATAATTACATATCTTCCATCATGCAAGAGGGTCCGAATAAGTGTCTGAGTGTTTAAACCCTAATGCAGGAGAAATGGCAAGTAAATACCATAATTACATATCTGCCATCATGCAAGAGGGTCGGAATAAGTGTCCGAGTGTTTAAACCCTAATGTATGAGAAATGGCAAGTAAACACCATAATTATATATCAGCCATCATGCACGGGGGTCCGAATAAGTGTCCGAGAATTTAAAACCTAATGCATGAGAAATGGCAAATAAACACCAAAATTACATATCTGCCCTCATACAAGGGGGTCGGAATAAGTGTCCGAGTGTTTAAACCCTAAAGCATGAGAAATGGAAAGTAAACACTATAATTACATATCTACCATAATGCATGAGGGTCCGAATATGTGTCCGAGTGTATATACCCTAATGCATGAGAAATGTCAAATAAACACCATAATTACATATCTGCCATCATGCAAGAGGGTCCGAATAAGTGTCCGAGTATTTAAACCCTAATGCAAAAGAAATGGCAAGTAAACACCACAATTACATATCTGCCATAATGCAAGAGGGTCAGAATAAGTGTCCGAGTGTTTATACCCCAATGCATGAGAAATGGCAAGTAAACACCAAAA
>NW_021027661.1:106964-117254 GCF_004153795.1 Camellia sinensis | reverse complement strand
TAAACCAAATGTAGGACAATGGCAGAAGGAAACACCATAATTACATATTTTCCATCATGCAAGAGTGGTAACCGAAAGTGTGTCCGAGTGTTGTAGCCCATATATGCCATGAGAAATTGCAAAGCAACAAACACCCATACCCTCTAATACATATCTCCATATCAAGAGTCGAAATAGTGTCCGAGTGTATTAGCCTATGCATGAAAATGCAATAACACCATAATTACTTCTCATGCAAGGTCCGAATAAGTTCGTTATGCAACGAGAAACGGCGAATAAACCCACCATATATTTCTACAAGCTGTCATCATTGGAGAGGGTCCCGCTAAATAACTGTCTGTTGTTGTTAAACCTCCAATCAAGTGAGATAGGGCAAGATAAACACCATCATTACATATTGCCATCACTGCCAAGAGGGTCCAAATAAAGTGTCCGATGTGTTTTAAACCCCAAGTGCAATGAGAAACGACAATGTAAAATCCACCATATACAAAGGCCAATTAAGCCTAGATTCTTGCGCATACAAATGCAAAGATGGTCTGAACTAAGTTCGTCATAGGTTAAGACCCTTAATGCATGAGAATTGACAAGGTACAACACGCATAATTATCCATATTCTGCCTAATACAATCACTATATGGGACACGCACTCAAAACTATAAACCGACATTGTTAAAGACCATGCATTCGAGGAACTCGTCTTTGTAAACACCCATATTACTCAGGCACAATCTGCAGCTACATGCAATAAAGATGTAGGTCTCAATTTACGTGCCGAGTATTTAAGACCCTAATGCAAGAGAAATGGAAAATAAACACCATAATTACATATTCTGCCATCATGCAAGAGGGCCGATATAGTGTCTTGAGTGTCTAAACCCTAATGCACACGAGAAATGGAAAATAAACACCATAATTATGAGCATTAAGCCTACTCCATTTTTGATCATTTTGAGAGAAAGAGAGGCGTGCTAAGCCCTTAATGAATGAAATCATGCTTGTCGGCGTGAGTACTGAGAAGGATCCTGGCTTGATCCAGATTACAGTATGGGAACACAAACCCCGGTTTTACCGGGGCACTTTTTTTGACCATTCGACCTAGTGCATATTCGGATCCATAGTGACCATTCCAAGTTAGGACAGGTTGCTTACCCGATGTTAGGTTGTTTGAAAACTGTTGCGTGCATAGTGGAACCCTAGCTCCTAACAAAATAGGACAGGGAAACCCTACCCCAACATAGGGGTGTTTTGGCTCTCTTTACTTGCTATGTGCTTTTAGAGTATTGCTTTACAGGAAAGTACATGTCAGTTTCCAAGTTTGAGTATCAGACCTGAGGACACCAGTATCAGTCTCAGTTATGAGAATCAGTTATCTGCGGGTATCACGCTCAGTTTTTTTTTTGGGACAGTGATTTCTGGGGAACAGTGATCAGCAGTAGAGTACAATTGTTCAGCTACACCCATGTTTGATCTGTTTGGGCTGAAATGCTGTTTGTTGTCTCTTTCAAGGTTCGGACAGCTGGTACAGAATAGCTAGTGCTCCCCTTTGCCGAGGCAGGACTTGTGATGACACAGAATTCAGAAGAGATCGTGGTTATGGCGGCTGCATTAGAGCAAGGGATCACTCTACAAAGTGAGGCCAACACTGATGTGTCACATCCACCCAGGTTGCCTGTTGTGCACCCGGTTTTGGCCCCCCAGCTATACCAGGCTCGCGAGCCTACTATATTTGAACTAATGGGGATGATAGGTGATCTCCAGAGGTCTGTGGCGGATCTCACCTACGGAATGTCAGCTTCACCTCCAGCCGCACCATATGCCGGGAGTTTTGTACCCCAGGAGCCCCCGCTATTGGGGCGAATTGTAATCGAACTTAGTCAACCAGAGACGGCATCCAACTATGGCAATGACATATCAACATCAACACAAACCCTCGATCAGGCTGAGGCCAGAGGAAAAGACAAAATGAAGGCAGATGCCGATCCCATTGAACAACAGCTGTGGGCAGTCGAGGCTTTGAAAGCCGGAGGGATGAACAAGCAACAAATATCCGCAGTTGTGGCAAAAACTGTGGAGGATGCTTTCCCCACTCTACCTGAGGGTAGTTCAAGCCAGTCAGAAAATCGGGATAGGCCCCGTCATGCCAGAACAGTTTCTCCTATTCCCGCCCCTGCACCCGGGAAAGATCAGAAAGCTAAGGTGGCGCCTGCTGACCCTTTCGCTTGTGCAGCTAGTAAGAGCGCTCAGACTCCAAAGTACCTGCCCCGAGGGCGCAGGACCTTTTATGCTCTCTACATGCCTTTGTCCAAGGCGCTTCAGATCCTTGCCAAGAGAGGGCACCTTAAACCCTTGGAGCCTCGGCCTCTCCCGAAGAATCTCCCTGCTACACATGATGCTGCTCAGTACTGCGCGTACCACCAGCAGACAGGCCATGCAACCGACAATTGCTTCTACCTCCGTCATGAGGTGCAAGATTTGATTGACAACGAAGTTATCGTCCCGCCCACCTCAGCCAAGTCCGTTACCACCCAGTTATTGGATTTTGAGGACACAAATACTGCAAGTATGTAATCAGAAAGTGAACCACTTGCGGGCAGCATCTGGTGTATTTTGAATGTGGCGTCTGGCACGCATTTTTGAGTGGCTGTGAACGCTAGCTTTGTAAATCCTGGCTTAGGTATCGAGTCAGTCCTTTGTTTTGAGTCTGTCTCTTTGTCTTGAGTCAGTCTTTTTGCTTAAAGGTTTGTCTTGTTGTAGCGAGTCAGTCCCCCTTGTATAGAATACCAGGTGATTCTGGGGTTGTTGTCCCGAACACCGTTTTGTTTTGTAATTACCTGTTCTTGTTTTTTTGAGTCTGTTTCTGCCGAGGGGCCAGTTATACCAACAAATCTGAATGAAACAGCTGTTGCTATCTCACTTTCATGCTTGCTTTCAGTATAAGTGCCAGAGAATTTGACTGGGCTGACAGTATATCTCGCCTGCTCTCCTACGCGCCAAACTCATTGCATTAACCTAAGTTTTTCAAAAAACCTTTTTTTTGAACACTGCGGTGATAAAAGCGAAGAGGAAGGAATTCCTCGGGATTTGCAAAATTTTGATCATTTTGAGAGAAAGAGAGGCGTGCTAAGCTCTTAATGAATGAAATCATGCTTGTCGGCGTGAGTACTGAGAAGGACCCTGGCTTGATCCAGATTGGTTCCACACTATCTTCGGCATGAGCGATTTGTTGCTTTCTTAAAAACTTTCAAAAACAAATGTTTTACGCGGCCCTGTGAAGACCTGTGTGGAATCGCTCTTGAGATCGCGCAGCCTAGGATCGCTCTCAGCCTCAAGATTCAACCCATCCGTTTCGAACCTTGAACCCGTTCAGAAAGTTCAAACGGTCAAACGTCATGTAAGATCTGTGTGGCCAGATCAGAAGGAGCTCTCGAGCAAGAGACACCGGAAGCCAATCAAGAAGATCAGATCTCACCAGAAGGAGCTCGTGGAGCAGCCATGATGGATTCTTCTGCAAATCAGTGTAACAACCGTTCTCCTAGACACGGAGAGGCTTTAACTTCAAAAACAATTTGGCATGGACTTGTTACACTTTTATCCTTTGAGAGGCTCGCTGGGCCGAAAACCCGGAAGGGCGACCCAGGCAAAAGTTAGAGCAAGAGAAAAATACAAAAAAAAGCAAAGCACAAAAAATACAAAAAAAGAAAAGAAGAAAAGAAAAAAATGAACAAAAGAACAAAAGAACAAAATAAAAAATGAATAAAAAGAAGCTCGCAAGGTCGAAAACCCGTATCGGGCGCCTTGGCAAAAGTTAGAGCCTGAAAAGTGAAGGTTAAAATACCCGAGTGTACCTTAACCGGAACTACGTAAGGCTTGATTCCCATCCTTGGGATACGTAGGCAACTTCTTCATGAAGTCCAGCCCCCAACGGTTTCATAGCGTCTCAGTCCATACAAATGGTTTCAACTTAATCCGAAAGTCCAGTCGTCAACGCCTCCAAGGTGACTATGTCCATATATTTGTTGTGACCGTCTTCCTCATCTTTGTGTCCAAGAGCTCGGCCACCGCCAATGAAGACTGTCTGCGGACTGCTGCGGCACCATCCAAACAAGGGGCAACTTTCTGTTGCCACGAGTCGTCGTGAGCCGCCATTCAAACCAGGGGCAACTTTCCGTTGCCATCCACCCCCCTTTAAACCAGGGGCAATTTTCCATTGCCTCCGATCCGAGGTTGCGCATCTCAAAGAGTAAGCCCCATGCTCGTTGAGCATTGACTGTTTACGGAATAGTTTTTGAAAATTTTTACTGAGGTTGACTATTTTCTCGAAAACTATTCCATTTTCCAAAACTGGACCTTTGTCTTGGACCCAAAAAGGAAAATTTTCAGTGCTTACAGCCCGACTTGCATGGTTTTCAAATTAGAAAAATCGAACAAGTACGTTAATCCGACTCTCATTTTGATCAAAACTGTTTTAGTAGAAAGCAAAAACAAAGAATGGTTAAAGTGATGAATTAGGGGCACAGTTGAGCCAGGCGCTCTGTCCCCCCCCCTCCGGTCGTCAACATACTTGCCAGAAGGGCACTCTACCCACCAGAACAAATAGCCGTGAGCTAACGGTGTTGAGCATGAACGCACACCTTCCTATTCATTCATTAATCACCTTGGGGAGGGACGAAAAATGAGAGAATAAAGAATAGAGAGGTGTGAGTTGAGAGAAAAGTGAGGAAAAGGGTTTTGAGAGAAAATCCGAGCTTGAGGGTCGAGTGATGTGAGAATCACAAATCAGAAAGGGTGGGAAACAATATCCAGAGAAACTGGTTCCTCGTGATTAGAGGTCCCCTGTCTTTGTTAACGCGTCTGTATGTCGTGTCTTTTGTTTTGTTTACCTCAACCTTTGTTTTAGGTATTTTCCGAGCGTGTCTCGTTGTGTTCAGGTCGTGTACCCTTTTGTTTGAGTCCTCCCCGCTGTGTTCAGTTGTAGGCTCGATACCCCGGTTTGAAAAACCCTTATTCAATTTAAAAAATCATTTATACTCAGAATGTTGTGCCATTCTCTATACTTGAGTGTGCTTCCACTCCAACCGGTTCTATCTTTGAGTTTCGTCTTGTCAGATTGGGTCGTTCGCTCAGGATTCGCTGTGTGTAGAATGAACCGAATGCTGTGTTATGGGCTGTACGCAGATTAATCCCCAACAGAGTAAAGGGCTGTGTTTGTCCAGAATCAAGCAGTGGGTTGCTTGGGTTATTTTGCTGTTGGCTGTTAAGTTATATTATTACCGTACAAGTGTTCAATTTTCAGACAACAAATCATATTCCATTTACATTAAGGTGTAACATGATGGGATGCGATGCAATGCATGAGATATGTAAATGTAACACTTTTTAAGCAAAAAAAATTTGTTCATTTCATAATCTTTTTCAAATACAAAGTTTTGAGGAAAACAAAAATATGTCTGCCGCAGTACAAAGCATCCTAGCTACCAACAAAAAGGAAAAGTACAAAAAAGGAGAAAAACAACAAAAATCTATATCCATGTCCAGCGACTCCGAGGGCTATAAGTCTGTCCTGGTCCTCTTCCTGGACGAGGGTCCAGGAGCATCATCAGCATCGTCGTCAGAGCCCGAGCTAGTGCCACCTCCGGTCTCCTCATCTAATGACTCCGCCTCCGACTCTGCCTCCGCCTCTGACTCGTCATCCTCATCATCGTCATCGTCAGGGACGGGAGCCCGCGAACTGCTCCCGGCATAAGTGCACCCCGCCTTAGTGAAGGGGAATACTCGGCCCTCCTCATCTCTCCCTCGGCCAGGGACAGAAGGTCCAGCTGGAGCACCTCCTGCCCCGGGAATCTGGAAAGGAGGCTGAAAAGTACACAAAAGACAAATGCATCAGTATACCGTGAGCAGTTTATCAGTGCAGGATGCAGTGTATGAGTACAGTGTGTGAATGCCGTGAGCAGTTTATCAGTGTAGAGTACAGTGCAGAATGCAGTGTGTGCAGTGTATCAGATGCTGTGAGATCAGTGCGTCGGGTGTGTCGTGCATCAGATTACGTGAATCAGCTTGCGAGTGATTTGAGGCCGTGATCAGGAAAACATACCGGAATGCTGTAGAGGGCCAGGAGGTCAAAGGTCCGCTGAAGCATCCCCATCATGGAGGCATTCATCTCCAATGACTGCCGGGTGTACTCAGAGGAAGCCTGCAAAAATATCAGATGCATTAATATTCTGTGGAATATCAAATAAATTGAAATGAAATGACTGTACAAAAATGCAGTAATACATACCGGAGGCAAGTCGGGGACACTGACAAACTCATGGTCAGCCGGCGGAGGGGCGAAGGGGACCTGATAGGTCGCTCCGCCCTGCCCTCGGAAAGTCAGTGAAGTAGGCAGAACAGGCCAACCGGTCCCCCGTCCCCCCTGAACTCCCCCCTGCCACGGACTCGGGCCCTTCTCGAAGCTCCAGCTCCAGCTCCCGCTCCTGTCCTCGCCGCTGGCGCCGCAGGCCTAGCTCCCTCAACCCGACGGCCACCGCTCAGAGGCCGCATAAGGTACGCCTGTATGTACTCTCGGTAGTCGCCGATGCCTCTGAAGCAGGTCGCCTCCCAACCGATGATATAGTCAGCCATCTGCTCCGTAATGAGCCTCTCGGTCTCCCTCATATCCTCGGGAGGGTGAGCCGGGACTATCTGCTCCGGTAACCCTAGGGTCTGGCGTAAGAAACGGTCACCCAGGTACCAAGCCTGACAGACCGGGCCCTCCAACAAGATCCCGAAATGCGAGGTCTCATCAGCACCGGCAAACTGATCCCGCGTCACGGCTGGCAAAGGAGCCCAAGGCTGCCAGGTGATCTGAAAATGCAATACAGTTTGTTATCTACTATTATTGAAATATGCAGTGGAAAGGCGAAGCTTAAATGAACTGCAAGTAAAACATACCTCCGCGGGGGTGATGGTGTCGAAGAAGCGGCGGAAGAAACTGAATGTGTCTCGCGGCCTCCGGGTGCATCTCCCGTCAAAACGACGTGAAAAGGGGACGACCAGAGGAGTCTCCGTGACCGGTACGGGTGCAAGCCTAGGAAAGTAGGCGTAAACCCACAACTGCAAGGTAAATACCAGTGCATTTATCAGATGAAGCAGAATATAGAATAAAGCAGAAATAGCAGAGCCACGTGTTGTGCAGTGTATTGTGCAGGGTGTGCAGTATGAGCAATGTACAGTCAGTGTAAAGCAAAGTGTATGTGTGTGCCGTGTGTACAGTATACAGCAAGTATAAAGCAGATTACAGTGTGTGCAGTGTACAGAGTACAGAAAAGATAGAAAGGCAGAAATGAAAAGCGGAGAAGAAACGTACCTCCCAAGCACGCCAGTAGCCTCCGAGCAACTGTCCGCTGCCATGGGAAGCTGAGCTCATATACCCGTAGAGAGTGGCCAGCGTGGCGCCACCCCAGTCGTAATGCAAGATCCGCCTGACGTCCACCAGTGCGTTGAGCAAGCAGAGAGGCACGGTGTTCGCCCGGTCGGCGAAAATAGTCGTCTCAAATAAGAACATGAGGAAGCCGCGTACGTACCTCTCCACGGCCTCCGGAGTCATCGGCGCTGCATCAACAAGGGTGGGCTGGACCCGGAACTGCCCCTCGAACCAGGAATATCGGACAAAGCCTGGACGAGCGAGTGGTGGCGCCTCGCCCAGCAGATAGACCTGAGCGGCAGTCCACTCGCCCATGTCAATATCAAAGGGGATCGGATCACCCCCTACCCCGATGCCTGTGAGCATCGAGAAATCGTAAGGGGTCATCGTCATGTCCCCTGCCGCGGAGAAATGGAATGAATCGGTGGTGTCCCACCACCTCTCCACCAGAGTGCGCGAGGAGAGGTCTGCATGTAGTGAGCCTGGAGAGTCCTCTATAGAAGGCGCCGAAGCCCGCATGGTCCACTATGCGACGGACCGCATCAGGAAGCTCGGCATACCACTCCCGAGCGCTGGTGTTCCCATACCCACGAATGGTATGGGAATCTCCCTGTAAACAGAAAACAACAATTTCAAGGCAACATTCAAAATGCAGTTCTAGGAGAGGTCTGCATGTAGTGAGCCTGGAGAGTCCTCTATAGAAGGCGCCGAAGCCCGCATGGTCCACTATGCGACGGACCGCATCAGGAAGCTCGGCATACCACTCCCGAGCGCCGGTGTTCCCATACCCACGAATGGTATGGGAATCTCCCTTTAAACAGAAAACAACAATTGCAAGGCAACATTCAAAATGCAGTTCTAAAAAGCATATAGATGTAGCATGCGTGCAAGTTTAACAGATTTAAGCAAATACCGGGTGCCGGTGTGCTTACAGTGAACTACAACGTGTGATGCGTCAGCGTGTTTGGGTGGTTTAGAGCAGATGTAGCATGCGTGCAAGTTTAATAGATTTAAGCAAATACCGGGTGCCGGTTTGCTTACAGTGAACTACAACATGTGATGTGTCAGCGTGTTTGGGTGGTTCAGAACAGGTATAGCATGTGTGCGTATTTTCAGACTCTAACAAATACCGGGTGCCGGTGTGCTTACAGTGAACTACAACATGTGATGTGTCAGCGTGTTTGGGTGGTTCAGAACAGGTATAGCATGTGTGCGTGTTCCCAGACTCAAGCAAATATTGGGTACCAGTGTGTATGCAGTGAAATACAGTGTGCGTCGTGTGTTTGGGTGATTCAGGGCCAGTGCAGTGTGTGTGCATGTGTCAGTCTCGAGCAGATATCAGTTGTACGAATGTTTACAATCAACTACAGTATGCAGGGTATCTAAGCTAAAGCAATTAAAGAGCACAACTAGCTAAGACAGTTTTGTATCCTACATTGTAGAAAGTAAAGCAGAGGAAAGAGAGTCACCTCGGAAGTGTCGAAGGACAGGTGGGAGGTAGGCTCACGCAGTAATAGCTCGGGTGGCACGTGCCTCTCGAAGCTCCTGAACTGGCGCAGTCCGTCAGGAGGTAGAACATGAATCGCCGGCCGGTAGGTCGCCAGGTCGAACGGGCGTTCGCTCAAGGGTAGGAGCTCGACCCCGGGATCCATCTCGTGATTCGGGGGAGTCCCGCCGCGTGGAATGTCATCCGCCATGTCAAGAATGATGAGAAAATAGCCGGAGGAAGGAAAACCGGGCTAGAATATGGAAAGTCAACCGAAAAGTCAACTCCCGGGAAGGTCGAAAATGGCCGAAAAAGACGGGATGTGAAAAGGGCACGGAAATCAAGAGGAAAACGAGGGGAACAAACCTCGAAAAGGTGGGAACGGCAAAACAAGCACCGAAACAAAGATTTGTTCGGTTGAAAATGTCCAAAACGCAAAGAAAATCACGAATCCGACGACGAAACGGGCGTAGAACGCGAAGAAACGGAGGAAAAAGGAGGAGGAAAACGCTCTAGAGAGAGAGAGTATGGGTTTTCGGCGGTGAAGGAAGTGAAGAATAGGGTTTAGAAACCCTATTTTAAAACACCCGAGGTGAAATGTCGAATCTGCCCCGACTCAATAACTTTTTGCCGGTCGGCAACATTTGGTGCCAACCAGCAGAATATTGTGCCGATGGGATTATTTTGCAGCCGATGGACAGCCGGTGGCTTCCCCTCCTGGCCGGTGGTGTTCCCACAGCCTTGTTTAGGCCATATGAGTAGTTTCTGGTCTTCATAGCTCAAGAAAGTGCAAAAAAGTGCATCCCCAACGCTCAACCGCCCTCCGTTTTGACCTCAGGTCGTGTCTTCTGTGTGTGGCGCTTGAATTCGTGCAAGGTGTATCCTTTTCGTATCCTTTTGGCTTTTACGAAATTCAAAAGTGGCCCCATGCCTATCGCAAACAATCGCACTGTCTTGTGCATTTCAAAATCACTCGCGCTGTTTAGCGCATCGCACTGTTTTGTGCATTGCATTTCAATCGCGCTGTTTAGCGCACCGCACTGTCTTGTGCATCGCATCTGTTTTGTGCAGTTTACATTCGCGCTATTTTGCGCACCGCATCGCACTGTTTTGTGCATTACATTTCAATCGCACTGTCTTGTGCACACTCGCGCTGTTTAGCGCATCACACTATTTTGTGCATTGCATTTCAATCGGGCTGTTTAGCGCATCGCACTGTTTTGTGCATTGCACTTCAATCGCCCTGTTTAGCGTATCGCACTGTCTTGTGCATTTCAAAATCACTCGCGCTGTTTAGCGCATCGCACTGTTTTGTGCATTGCATTTCAATCGCGCTGTTTAGCGCATCGCACTAGCCTACTTGCGAGTAGCAAATTCCAAAACATTTTCAAACCGAACG
>NW_021027661.1:79796-104438 GCF_004153795.1 Camellia sinensis | reverse complement strand
AGAGAGAGGATTTTTAGAGAGAGAGGCTCCAAAAATTTGCTAACTCGCAATATGAGAGATATGGCCTCCATATATAGCAATATATGAGCTTTAGGTCGAAATATCTGATTTAGAGACAGCTGGAGCTTGTGGAAGACAACTGGAGGTAAATATCTGCAAAATATCTGAGTTTAGGACATTAGTGGCCGGCCGGCCACCCATGGTGGCCAACAGTCCACATTTATGGCTGACAGCAAAATCTGCTCTCTAGGTCCAACTTCAAATGGGCATATCTCCTTCATCTGGACTCTTTTTCAGGTCATTCTTGTCTCTAAATTGAAGCCCTGGAAGTAAGATTTCCAATGGTGGAAGCCACACATCAAAAATCCAAGTGTACAAAAAGAGATGCCTCTTTTAATGAAGACTACTCATTTCCAGCTCAATCGGATTGATGCCTAACTTCAACTTCAATCGGATTGATGCCTAACTTCAACTTGCCATATTTCCCTCATCTGAACTCGGCTTTAGGAGATTCTTGAATGTAAAATAAAACCCCAGAAGTCTTATTTCCAATGGTGGTGTCCTAATAACTTAAGTTCAAGTGTACGAATGACAGGCCCGATTTAGCGAGGGCTGATGGATCGCCGGCCGGTAGGTCGCCGGGTCGAACGGGCGCTCGCTCAAGGGTAGGAGCTTGACCCCGGGATCCATCTCGTGATCCGGGAGAGTCCCGCCGCGTGAGATCTCATCCGCCATGTCAAGAATAGTGAGAAAATAGCCGGAGGAAGGAAAATCGGGCTAGAATATGGAAAGTCAACCGAAAAGTCAACCCCCGAGAAGGCCAAAAATGACCGGAAAGGCCGGGATGTGAAAGGGCACGAAAATCAAGAGGAAAGCGAGGGGAACAAACCCCAAAAAGGTGGGAACGGCAAACGAGGCACCGAAACAAAGATTTGTTCAGTTGAAAATGTCCGAAACGCGAAGAAAATCGGAATCCGACGACGAAACGGGCGTAGAACGCGAAGAAACGGAAGAAAAAGGAAGGGAAAACACTCTAGAGAGAGAAAATTTGAGTTTTCGGCGGAGAAGGAAGTGAAAAATAGGGTTTAGGAACCCTATTTTAAAACACCCGTGGTGAAATGTCGAATCTGCCCCGACTCAGCAACTTTTTGCTGGTCGGCAACATTTTGTGCCGGCCGACAAAATATTGTGCCGATGGGATTATTTTTCAGCCGATGTACAGCCGGTGGCTTCCCCTCCCGGCCGGTGGTGTTCCCACAGCCTTGTTTAGGCCATATGAGTAGTTTTTGGTCTTCATAGCTCAAGAAAGTACAAGAAAGTGTATCTCCGACGCTCAACCGGCCTCCGTTGTGACCTCGGATCGTGTCTTCCATGCGCGGCACTCGAATTCATGCAAGGTGTATCCTTTTCGTATCCTTTTGGCTTTTACGAAATTCAAAAGTTGCCCCATGTGCATCGCACCTCAATCGCACTGTTTTATGCATTGCATTTCAGTCGCGCTGTTTAGCGCATCGCACTGTTTTGTGCATATCGCACTGTTTTGTGCAGTTTACATTCGCGCTGTTTTGCGCACCTCCATCGCACTATTTTGTGCATTGCATTTCAATCGCGCTGTTTAGCGCATCGCATTGTTTTGTGCATTTCAAAGTCCCTCGCGCTGTTTAGCGCATCGCATTGTTTTGTGCACTTCAAATCCATCGCACTGTTTTGTGCATTGCAAGTCACTCACGCTGTTTAGCGCATCGCACTGTTTTGTGCATTTCAAATCAATCGCGCTGTTTAGCGCATCGCACTATTTTGTGCATCGCAAATCACTCGCGTTGTTTAGCGCATCGCACTGTCTTGTGCATTTCAAAATCAATCACGTTGTTTAGCGCATCGCACTATTTTGTGCATTGCAAATCACTCGCGCTGTTTAGCGCATCGCACTGTTTTGTCCATTGCATTCCAATCGCGCTGTTTAGCGCATCGCACTGTCTTGTGCATTTCAAAATCAATCGCGCTGTTTAGCGCATCGCACTGTTTTGTGCAGTTTACATTCACGCTGTTTTGCGCACCTTCATCGCACTGTTTTGTGCATAGCATTACATTCGCGCTATCTTGCACACCTCACTTGTACTTGTTAGTACATTGCATTGTTTTGAATACGAACCGGCTTCGCGTAGCGTATAAGTCCAATTGTCAAAATCTATATTCCGTGTGGCATGCGTGTCACACTTGCATCATTTTGCATCTTATGAGGCACGCGTGTCTCATTTGTTTCATTTTGCATTCCGTGTGGCATGCGTGTCACACTTGTATCATTTTGCATCTTATGAGGCATGAGTGTCTCATTTGTATCATCTTGCATCATTCCCCATCTTCACCGGCATGCGTGTCTCATTTTCATTGGCATGCGTGTCACATTTTTGTTGGCATTTGTGTCGACATTTGCATTAGCATGCGTGCCTCATTTGCATTGTCATGCATGTTGCTAATAATATTGTACCTGTTAAGTTTGTTTTCTTTTCAGGCGCGATATTGTATGTACGGTTCATTTGAGGCTGGAGCAACCAGACGAACCGCGCGGGTATCTACACGGTCTAGGAGACCTTAAATCCTTGGAAGGTGCAAAACCTTCGGCACATTGATGTATGCAGTTCGGTTGCATTGCCGTGCATATCTTAAGCCGCGTGTTGTCGCGCATTTCATGCAACATACATTTTATACATCATTTGCATTTCGAAAATAAAACAACAAAACAAAAATATAGTTGCAATGTCATGCATCATCGTAAATAGTTGCATTGTCATGCATACATTTTGCATCCCGGTCCAGGAGACCCTAAATCCTCTGAAGGTGCAATTCCTTTGGTGTTTGTCGTGCCCAAACGACTTTCGGTGGTCTGGTAAAGCCACCTGCCTATGTTTGCGGTGAGTTCCTAGAAGACTAACTGGGACGGTGGAAACTAGAGTTCGAACGGCTTATGCCTAGAACGCAAAGGTTCGGGAGTTCCGAGACTAAAGTCTGGTTTAAATACCTAGGGGTGTATCCTCGGCTTGAAATCTGTATGGAAGCCCCATAGATTGAGGCGGCATGTCGGCGCCTCAGTTCTGGACACTGAACCAACCTAGTATATCATCCTGTTGGTAAGATAGGGAAAGTCGCAATCATAGTCGTTGCATCATAGTGCATTAGCCTATGCTTGAGTGTGTGTTGAGCATGTTTGGTTTGTTTTTCATGCTTATATATCCATGATATAACATGATTTCAAGTTGGTTTTGGAACCTTATGTATTAGTAGATATTGCATTGTAGATTGCATGCATTCATTGCATCACCTTCCGCCTATGGCTTGCGCCTTTCCCTGTTGAGCTTTGTCTGGTATGTGCCCTTACTTTTCACGTTAAAGCACAGTTCTGCATGTGTACGCGCCTATTCCACGCTGGTATGTTGGTTTGAGGGTTGCGGCACCTTTTCTGTTTTAGACATGGCTCGTATGCGTACATGCCTTTCCTAGGCAAGATTTGGTTTGGCTTGCGTTCCATACCCATTGTATCCATGTCCATTGCATATTTGTAGATATTGCATTGTAGATTGCATGCATCCACCGCATTGCCTCCATCTATGGCTTGCGTCTTTCCATGTTGAGCTTGGTCTGGTATGTGCCCTTACTTTTCACGTTAAAACACAGTTCTGCATGTGTACGCGCCTATTCCACGCTGGTATGTTGGTTTGAGGGTTGCGGCACCTTTTCTGTGTTAGACATGGCTCGTATGCGTACATGCCTTTCCTAGGCAAGATTTGGTTTGGCCCGCGTGCCATATCCATTGCATTATAGATTGCATGCAGGCTTGCGCCTTTCCATGTTGAGCTTGGTCTGGTATGTGCCCATACTTCTCGTGTCGAAGCATAGTTCAGTGGACCGTTCTATGTTAGACGTGGCTTGTATGTGTACATGCCTTTCCTAGGCAAGATTTGGTTTGGCCCGCGTGCCATATACATTGCCATCTCCCCAGCATATCCATATTTATATATTGCATTGTAGTGTAATTTTTGCACCCGGCATTAGGATCATTGTCCTTTCTCCAGCCTGCGTGCCATATCCACCCATTACATTGTAGTGTAATTTTTGCATCCGGCATTAGGATCGCAATCCTTTCTCCAGCGGGTTGTTTCCCCACTTGTGTCATTCCACCCAATACTTGTTCTTGCGTCTGTCTACAATTCTCATAGTTCAGTTGACCGTTCTATGGTAGACAGACTTGTTACCTCCATCAATCTATTTGACATAGGTGTGGTTTCGAACCACTCATGATTGGATCATGATTCAATTGCCTTGCATGTAGTTTGCATTCTTTCAATTACATTGCACCTTCATTTTCATTATTGATACATTGTTTTGTATATACTGCATATCATCTCGCATCCATTTTTGCATTGTCATGCATGTTGCTAACAATATTGTACCTGTTAAGTTTGCTTTCTTTGCAGGCACGACATTGTATGTACGGTTCATTCGAGGCTAGTGCAACCAGATGAGCCGCACAGGTATTATATCCTCTGATTGAGACGAATTGAGAATTACATAATTCTCTTACATCCTTTCTGCATTGTAGTGTAGTTTGGTGTGTGCTAGCTTAAAACTGTCGCATGTTATGCTTCGTTACAGCTTTCTTTGCAAGATCATAAGTTATGTCCGGCTCTGTGCATTGCCTTGCATTTTGCCCCAGCCTTCGGGCGCATACCTTATTTGTCTTGCATGTTTGTCTGAGTCTTCGGCCTTGTCAAAAATGGGTCGTCCCTGGGCTTTGACATTCACTCCCGTCATTGTTATGACTTTCGAGTTCTGTCAAAGAGGGGCAACTGTAGACACCCCATTTTTGACCGTCCTCAAGACTTGGACGTCACCGTTTGAACACTCGGTGATCATCCATGTTTGGGTTCGTTTAGAGTTCCCAGAGGTCTCGGCTACGCGCTCTGCCTCAGGATCTCCGAACTTGACCGTTTTGTGTCTGGTTTTGCACCAAACACTTGTGTTTTGCCTTGGAGGGGCAAGGAATGCCTTGTGAGGCATCCCCACACACCACCGGCAGTGGCTAGAGGTCACCGGCTGGTTTTTGCTGCCATCGGCAATGTATGTTGCCGGTCGGCACTCTTTGTTGCCGGTCGGCACTCAATTTTGTCAAAATGACATCTTTGGCCAGCCGACTACTGTGCATCTGCTTTTGCAGATATTTTATCACAGCTGTCTTGCTTTTGGCTCCCCGCCATACACGTGTATGGAGGGATCTCTCTCTTGGAAGCTTGTCTTGTAAGCTTTACAAGACAAAAGGCTCTATAAGAGAGAGCCTTCTCTCTTGGCTTTAGGGTTAGACACTTGAGACACTTGAGAGAGCGCACAGTCAGTATACCTTATGAAAAAGCTCCAGCACATCCCTGGGATGGGACTAGGAAGAAGTGACCGGAAGGGCATTGCATTATCGGCCGAAGTGCCGCACAACCCGCATACCTTTGGCCTAGGTTATCTGCCTACCAAAAAGGACTGGGTGAGAAAGGGCAAAGAAATGGCTGGGAGAGCTAGAGCCAAGCAGACCGGAAAGCATTTTGAGTTGATGCATCAGCCTATCCAAGGCACCTTGAACGCTAACGAGTTCTTTGTTTTGGCACGGAGTACGATGTAAGTATTTATACTTTAGCATCCCGCATGCGCGTGAGTGTTGCCATGACAGTATGCTTGCCATGCGGCTCTCTAAATAGTTTGTTTAGAGTTTTTTGTGGTTTGAGGGTGTTTGACCTGTCTTAGGCCTTGAAAGGCCCCATTTTGAGCCATTTTGAGTGAGTTTCGAGACTTTGGTGTTTGGGCCTCTTCACCACTGAAATCTTGAGGGATTTCAGTGGTGGAGATGGTGCCTTGAAGTCTCCAAAAGGGGAGGGCCACCCCCTCTCCTTGTTGTCCTTGAAACGGACCCTTTTTGGCCTCTTGGGAGAGCACCATGTTAGAGTGTGTATTGATCATATCTTGGTTGTTTTCCCTGCTTATTATGTCATGATATAACCTTGTTGTGTGTTGGTTTTGGTACACCATGCATGCTTAGCGTACCTACCATGTAATGCCATGTTATTGCCTTAATATGCCTTGGGTTGTTAGCCTTTGTTCGAGCATGTTTTAGGTCTAGTTTTGTGAAGCTTGTGTGCTTATTTTACCATGCTAGAGGTCTGTCCATAGTTGTTTGGGTCGGATTTGGCATGCTTAGTATAGCTCCTTTGCATTCCGGCTTGTTGGCCCTAAGTGTATGAACGTATAGCATGACATTCTTGCATTGATTTAGTGGTTTGGGACTATCCACCATGTTATTTCAGTCCACTTATCATGCTTATATGCTTGCATTTCATGACCCTTTTGATGTTTCAAGAATTGATGTTTCATGCTTCATGTTTATGTCATTGTGTATGTCTCTAAGATTGGGTCATTTGGATGCCATCTAAGTGGTTCTTGAGACTTACTTTTGCATGATTTGGGGCTGTTTTGATTCAATTTGGTCATTTGCTTCATGAGTCATATGGTCATGTTTTAGGTCCTTAAGTTTGGGCGCATGCATAGCTTGCATTGGTAGGTTAATTGGGCATCATTTCCTACATGTTTTCAAGGCTTATAATGCATGTCATATGTCCATGATCATTCTTTTCTAAGTGTGCTTAGAAGTAGTCTTTTGATACTTAAGCATTTAGGCCTTCAACATGTGCATGTGTGTATGTGTTTAGTCCTTTGTTTTGGTCACTTTGGCCATTGTTTTAGGCCTAATTAGAGTTGCCTAAATCATGTGTAAGTCCACATTTCCATCAATTTGCATTGCCTCATGTTTGCTTGTATGCTTGCATAAGTGTCTTGCCATGCCATGTTGCATCCTTAGCTTGCTTGGAAGGCGTCAACAAAAGCCTCCCAAGTCGCTCCAATGCACCCTTGCACATATTTTCACCATTAACCCGCGTCTCCCTTCAGCTGGAAAGACGCTAAGGTCACTCTCAAACCCTCGTCTTTGATGCCGAGCATCTCAAATGTCTTTACCATTTGTTTGTTTGGTTTGCATTTCATTTGACATGAAAGTTGCACACTTGATCCTTTGGACCATCATGCATGGAAATGCGTGATTGGTGGTCCGAGAATCGAGACACATGCCCCTTTGAGTCAAAAACATGATAGGGGGCATAATTGGTGCATACATTGTTTGAATTGTATTGCCATGCAAGTTCTGTCCGTTGTTGCTGTGAGTTGCAGGTTCTGCAGGCACTCTTTGCCGACCGGCAGTGTACATTGCCGACCGGCAGTAATTCACCAGCCGATAGCTTCATTTTGTGGCGGTGACCACAATTCACTGCCGGTGGTAATTCTACTCAGCCGGTGGTGATTCCCAGTATCCAGAGAAGCATCCTTGAGACTTTGGCAGTCTTCAGAGGGGCAGACCAGGGAAAACAAAGGCAGACTATGCATGGCGGTGCACTTCTGAGCAAGACCCGAGCACGCGCTGCATTTGGCCCTCCTCCCGAAGCGATTTACTGCCTTGCTTAACTTAATTAGTTTGTTAGCTGATTAGGAAATTTGTAATATTTAATTAGCTTGCGTAGTTGATTAATTTGTATTATTTATTTGGTCCCTCCGAGTGAGGGCAAATCTGTAATAAGTGTGGGTGAGTAGTGTGTATGTCTTCCAATCCCCACTTCTTTCTTCCCTTTTATTTACCTGCTTTGATGGTTAGTATTAGGGCACGTTTAAATTAGCATACCTCATGTAATGCATGCGTGCATTCATACATTTGCTTTGCATGCACCGGGCTCGGCGCATCATTCTAACTACATCTGTATTTCAAATTCCAAATTGAATACATGTTGGTTGTGCATTTTCACATGACATTCATAGAATAGCCGAGCCTACTCTAGTGACATTTTGTATGCGATGCATTAGGCACTTAACATGGACTTGGATCATGCATTGATTTGGTTTTAGAACACGTAAAGTTTTCAAAAACGGATATCACGGTTAGTAGAGGCCGGTCTTCGGACCGGGCGAAAGGGGGTGCTCATAGCTGACCTTCCCCGATCGTACCCAAGCTCCCGAGCCGAGACAACTCCGGTAATGACGGACATGTGGCCTTCGGCACCGAGTCAGGGTTTCCTAAATTCTCCCATAAAAATATTCAGGTGGCAACTCTATATCTGGCAAAGCAGTCCATGCTTGGCACTTCTTTCCTAAAATCTGTTTTCTCAAAACGATTTGCCAGATTTGGACTCTTTGGTTCAAGATTAAGAGCCGTGACACAAATTGAGTCCGAACTATAGCGGCGTCCCTCGCGGGGCGCGTCTACAAAGTGTCCGAGTGTTTAAATCCTATTTCATGAGAAATGGCAAATAAACACCTTAATTAATATCTGCCATCATGCCAGAGGGTCCGAATAAGTGTCCGAGTGTTCAAGCCCTAATGCATGAGGAATGGCAAGTAAACACCATAGTTACATATCTGCCATCATGCAAGAGTGTCTGAATAAGTGTCCGAGTATTTAAACCCTAATGCATGAGAAATGGAAATTAAACACCATAATTACATATCTGCGATCATGCAAGGGGGTCCGAATAAGTGTCCGAGTATTTAAACCCTAATCCAAGAGAAATGGCAAATAAACACCATAATTACGTATCTGCCATCATGCAAGAGGGTCCGAATAAGTGTCTGAGCATCTAAACCCTAATGCATGAGAAATGGAAAACAAACACCATAATTGCATATCTCCCTCATGCAAGAGGGTCTGAATAAGTGTCCGAGTGTTTAAACCCTAATGCAGTAGAAATGGCAAGTAAACACCATAATTACATATTTGCCAACTTGCAAGAGGGTCCGAATAAGTGTTCGAGTGTTTAAACCCTAATGCATGAGAAATGGCAAATAAACACCATAATTACATATCTGCGATCATGCAAGGGGGTCCGAATAAGTGTCTGAGTGTTTAAACCCTAATCCATGAGAAATGGCAAGTACACCATAATTACATATTTGCCATCATGCAAGAGGGTTCGAATAAGTGTCCGAGTGTTTAAATCATAATCCATGAGAAATGGCAAATAAAAAACATAATTACATATCTGCCATCATGCAAGAGGGTCCGAATAACTGTCCGAGTGTTTAAACCCTAATGCATGAGGAATGGCCTGTAAACACCATAATTACATATCTGCCATCATGCAAGAGGGTCCGAATAAGTGTCCGAGTATTTAAACCCTAATCCAAGAGAAATGGCAAATAAACACCATAATTACATATCTTCCATCATGCAAGAGGGTCCGAATAAGTGTCCGAGTGTTTAGGCCCTAATGCATGACAAATGGCAAGTAAACACCATAATTACATATCTGCCATCATGCAAAGGGGTCCGAATAAGTGTCCGAGTATTTAAACCATAATGCATGAGAAATGGCGAATAAACACCATAATTACATATCTGCCATCATGGAAGAGGGTCCGAATAAGTGTCTGAGTGTTTAAACCCTAATGTATGAGAAATGGCAAGTAAACACCATAATTACATATCTGCCATCATGCAAGGGGGTCCGAATAAGTGTCCGAGAATTTAAATCCAAATGCATGAGAAATGGCAAGTAAACACCATAATTACATATCTGCCATCATGCAAGAGGGTCGGAATAAGTGTCTGAGTGTTTGAACCCTAATGTATGAGAAATGGCAAGTAAACACCATAATTACATATCTGCAATCATGCAAGGGTGTCCGAATAAGTGTCTGAGAATTTAAATCCTAATGCATGAGAAATGTTAAATAAACACCAAAATTACATATCTGCCATCATGCAAGAGGGTCGGAATAAGTGTCCGAGTGTTTAAACACTAATGCATGAGAAATGGCAAGTAAACACCATAATTACATATCTGCCATCATGCAGGAGGGTCCGAATACGTGTCCGAGTGTTTATACCCTAATGCATGAGAAATGGCAAATAAGCACGATAATTACATATCTGCCATCATGCAAGAGGGTCCGAATAAGTGTCCGAACGTTTAAACCCTAATGCATGTGAAATGGCAAGTAAACACCATAGTTACATATCTACCATCACGCAACAGGATCCGAATAAGTGACCGAGTTTTTGAATCCGAATGCTCGAGAAATGGCAAGTAAACACCATAACTACATATCTGCCATCATGCAAGAGGGTCCGAATTAGTGTCCGAGGGTTTAAACTGTAATGCATGAGAAATGACAAATAAACACCATAATTACATTTCTGCGATCATGTAAGAAGGTCCGAATAAGTGTCCGAGTGTTTAAACCGTAATGCATGAGAAATTGCTAATAAACACCATAATTACATATCTGCCATCATGCAAGGGGGTCCGAATAAGTGTCCGGGAATTTAAACCCTAATGCATGAGAAATGGCCAATAAACACCATAATTACATATCTGCCATCAAGCAAGATGGTCCGAATAAGTGTCTGAGTGTTTAAACCCTAATGCATGAGAAATGGAAAATAAACACCCTAATTACATATCTGCCATCATGCAAGAGGGTCCGAATAAGTGTCTGAGTGTTTAAACCCTAACGCATGAGAAATGGCAAATAAACACCATAATTACATATCTGCCATTATGCAAGAGGGTTCGAATAAGTGTCTAAGAGTGTAAACCCTAATGCATCTAAGTGTACGACTATTTAAACCCTATTGCCTGAGAAATGGCAAGTAAACACCACAATTACATATCTGCCATCTTGCAAGGGGGTCCGAATAAGTGTCCGAGTGTTTAAGCCCTAACGCATGAGGAATGGCATGTAAACACCATAATTACATATCTGCCATCATGTATGAGGGTCCGAATAAGTGTCCGAGTATTTAAACCCTAATGCATGAGAAATGGCAAATAGACTCCCTAATTACATATCTGCGATCATGCAAAGGGGTCCGAATACGTGTCCGAGTGTTTAAACCGTAATCCATGGGAAATGGCAAGTAAACACCATAATTACTTATTTGCCATCATGCAAGAGGGTCCGAATAAGTGTCCGAGTGTTTAAACCCTAATGCATGAGAAATGGCAAATAAACACCATAATTACATATCTGCCATCATGCAAGAGGGTCCGAATAAGTGTCCGAGTGTTTAAGCCCTAATGCATGAGGAATGGCAAGTAAACACCATAATTACATATCTGCCATCATGCAACAGGGTCCGAATATGTATCCGAGTATTTTAACCCTAATGCATGAGAAATGGCAAATAAACACCATAATTACATATCTGAGATCATGCAAGAGGGTTCGAATAAGTGTCTGAGTGTCAAAACCCTAATGCATGAGAAATGGAAAATAAACACCATAATTACATATCTGCCACCATGCAAGAGGGTCCGAATAAGTGTCCGAGTGTTTAAACCCTAATGCATGAGAAATGGCAAATAAACACCATAATTAAATATATGTCATCATGCAGGAGGATCCGGATAAGCGTCCGAGTGTTTAAGCCCTAATGCATGAGAAATGGCCAGTAAACACCATAATTACATATCTGCCATCATGCAAGAGGGTCCAAATAAGTGTCCTAGTATTTAAACCCTAATACATGAGAAATGGCAAATAAACACCATAATTATATATCTTCCATCGTGGAAGAGGGTCCGAACAAGTGTCTGAGTGTTTAAATCCTAATGCATGAGAAATGGCAAGTAAACACCATAATTACATATCTGCCATCATGCAAGAGGGTCCGAATAAGTGTCCGAGTGTTTAAACCCCAATGCATGAGAAATCGCAAGTAAACACCATAATTACCTATCCGCCATCATGCAAGAGAGCCGGAATAAGTGTCCGAGTGTTTAAACCCTAATGTATGAGAAATGGCAAGTAAACACCATAAATTACATATCTGCCATCATGCAAGGGGTCCGAATAAGTGTCCGAGAATTGAAATCCTAATGCATGAGAAATGGCAAATAAACACCAAAATTACATATCTGCCATAATGCAAGAGGGTCGGAATAAGTGTCCGAGTGTTTAAACCCTAATGCATGAGAAATGGCAAGTAAACATCATAATTACATATCTGCCATCATGCATGAGGGTCCAAATATGTGTCCGAATGTTTATACCCTAATGCATGAGAAATGGAAAATAAACACCATAATTACATATCCGCCATCATGCAAGATGGTCCGAATAAGTGTCCGAGTGTTTAAACCCTAATACATGAGAAATGGCAAGGAAACACCATAATTACATATCTGCCATCATGAAAGAAGGTCCGAATAAGTGTCCGATCGTTTAAACCCTAATGCATGAGAAATGGCAAGTAAACACCGTAGTTACATATCAGTCATCACGCAACAGGATCCGAATAAGTGACCGAGTTTTTGAATCCTAATGCTCGAGAAATGGCAAGTAAACACCATAACTACATATCTGCCATCATGCAAGAGGGTCTGAATTAATGTCCGAGTGTTTAAACTGTAATGCATGTGAAATGGCAAATAAATACCATAATTACATTTCTGCGATAATGTAAGAAGGTCCGAATAAGTGTCCGAGTATTTAAACCGTAATGCATGAGAAATTGCTAATAAACACCATAATTACATATCTGCCATCATGCAAGGCGGTCCGAATAAGTGTCCGAGAATTTAAACCCTAATGCATGAGAAATGGCAAGTAAACACCATAATTACATAACTGCCATCATGCAAGAGGGTCCGAATAAGTGTCTGAGTGTTTAAACCCTAATGCATGAGAAGCGTCAAAGGACAGGTGGGAGGTAGGCTCATGCAGTAATAGCTCGGGTGGCACGTGCCTCTCGAAGCTCCGAAACTGGCGCAGTCCGTCAGGGGGCAGAACATGAATCGCCGGCCGGTATGTCGCCGGGTCGAACGGGCGCTCGCTCAAGGGTAGGAGGTCGACCCCGGGATCCATCTCGTGATCTGAGGGAGTCCCACTGCGTGGAATGTCATCCGCCATATCAAGAATGATGAGAAAATAGCCGGAAGAAGGAAAACCGGGCTAGAATATGAAAAGTCAACCGAAAAGTCAACCCCCGAGAAGGCCAAAAATGACCGAAAAGACCGGGATGTGAAAGGGTACGGAAATCAAGAGGAAAGCGAGGGGAACAAACCCCAAAAAGGTGGGAACGGTAAAAGAGGCACCGAAACAAAGATTTGGTTGGTTGAAAATGTCCCAAACGCGAAGAAAATCGCGAATCCGACGATGAAACGGACGTAGAACGCAAAGAAACGGTGGAAAGAGGTGAGGAAAACACTCTAGAGAGAGAAAGGGTGGATTTTCGACGGAGAAGGAATTGAAAAATAGGGTTTAGAAACCCTATTTTAAAACACCCGTGGTGAAATGTCGAATCTGCCCCGACTCAGGAACTTTTTGCCGGTCGGCAACATTTTGTGCCGGCCGGCAGAATATTGTGCCGATGAGATTATTTTTCAGCCGATGGACAGCCGGTGGCTTCCCCTTCGGGCCGGTGGTGTTCCCACAACCTTGTTTAGGCCATATGAGTAGTTTTTGGTCTTCATAGCTCAAGAAAGTGCAAGAAAGTGTATCTCCGACGCTCAACCGGCCTCCGTTTTGACCTCGGACCGCGTGTTCTGTGCGTAGTACTCCAACTCATACAATGTTGTATCCTTTCGTATCCTTTTTGCCTTTTACAAGATCCAAAAGTTACCCCGTGTGCATTGCACGCGCTCATCGCACTATTTCGGTGCATTTCGTCGCGCTATCATGCGCCTCGCAGTTGCATTGTTATGCACATGCTACATGCGTTGTAACACGCACCTCTTGCATTGTCATGCACATCTCTCATACATTGTCATTGCATTTTTATTACAAGCACTGTCACGTATTTCAATACATACGTCGCCTCGCGCATCGTTCGCGTTGTCGTGCATTCCCTTACCATGCATTGTCGTGCATTCCGAAAACATGTGCGTTGTTATGCATTTAAGTTCATTTGTTTCATTTTACATTCCGTGTGGCATGCGTGTCACACTCGCATCATTTTGCATATCTTATGAGGCATGCGTGTCTCATTTGTATCATTTTGCATTCCGTATGGCATGCGTGTCACGCTCGCATCATTTTGCATCTTATGAGGCATGCGTGTCTCATTCGTATCTTTTGCATAGATAGTGCACTCTTCCATACTTTCATAGAAAATGCACCTCATTTGCATAGAACATGCATTTAATCGCACTGTTTTCTGCACTTCAAATCAATCGCACTGTTTTGTGCATTTCAATCGCGCTGTTTAGCGCATCGCACTGTTTTGTGCATTTCAAATCACTCGCGCTGTTTAGCGCATCGCACTGTTTTGTGCATTTCAAAATCACTGGCGTTGTTTAGTGTATCGCACTGTTTTGTGCATTGCATTTCAATCGCACTGTTTAGCGCATCGCACTGTTTTGTGCATTGCATTTCAATCGCGTTGTTTAGCGTATCGCGCTGTTTAGCGCATCGCACTGTTTTGTGTCCTTGTCCAAATCAATTTTATGTTTTTGTTTTTCCAATTTTTTCATTATGTAATGCAATCTATAATATCTATGAAGTTCATGTCTTCTTCTTTGTAGTTTTGCACCTTAAATGTTTATTTATTTACTTCATTGAACTTAAATGTAATGGCTTTCATTTTCCTGCATATTTCCTACAACTACAAAGGGTTTTGCACCTTAAATGTTTATTTATTTACTTCATTGAACTTAAATGTAATGGCTTTCATTTTCCTGCATATTTCCTACAACTACAAAGGGTTTTGCACCTTAAATGTTTATTTATTTACTTCATTGAACTTAAATGTAATGGCTTTCATTTTCCTGCATATTTCCTACAACTACAAAGGGTTTTGCACCTTAAATGTTTATTTATTTACTTCATTGAACTTAAATGTAATGGCTTTCATTTTCCTGCATATTTCCTACAACTACAAAGGGTTTTGCACCTTAAATGTTTATTTATTTACTTCATTGAACTTAAATGTAATGGCTTTCATTTTCCTGCATATTTCCTACAACTACAAAGGGTTTTGCACCTTAAATGTTTATTTATTTACTTCATTGAACTTAAATGTAATGGCTTTCATTTTCCTGCATATTTCCTACAACTACAAAGGGTTTTGCACCTTAAATGTTTATTTATTTACTTCATTGAACTTAAATGTAATGGCTTTCATTTTCCTGCATATTTCCTACAACTACAAAGGGTTTTGCACCTTAAATGTTTATTTATTTACTTCATTGAACTTAAATGTAATGGCTTTCATTTTCCTGCATATTTCCTACAACTACAAAGGGTTTTGCACCTTAAATGTTTATTTATTTACTTCATTGAACTTAAATGTAATGGCTTTCATTTTCCTGCATATTTCCTACAACTACAAAGGGTTTTGCACCTTAAATGTTTATTTATTTACTTCATTGAACTTAAATGTAATGGCTTTCATTTTCCTGCATATTTCCTACAACTACAAAGGGTTTTGCACCTTAAATGTTTATTTATTTACTGTGGTATATGATTTGTTTGGTAGTAATTCTCCATATGGTATGTAGATTCCATCATTTCACTTTTTATTTGATTGAAACATTTGTCTAATCTTTTTATTTTGTTAGGATTTCCCCTCTTGTTTGTGACAGGAAACGGACAAGAATTCTGCATGTCAAGTGTTTGAAGATATTTCCGAGAGACAACCCATCAACCCATCAAACCATCAACCCAATGTTGTTGAAAAACTTATTGTATATTAACCTCTTATAAAATGACTATTATGTTTGTAATAGAGCATAAAAGTTTTTAAGAATTCAAATGAGACATTGTAAAGGGAAGGGAGTGTCACTACAAGAAATTAGTCTTATAGAGAATAAGAATAAGAATGATGAATGAATCGTCTCTCACTAGGCCATATGTATGTGGTATTGCTATCAAACTCTTGAGATTTTAATGACAATAACTTGCCTACTACTCAACTAATGGCGGTAGTAATAGGAATGACAATTTTTAAACTTCTAACAATTGATCTTAAACATTAGGAATGACAATTTTTAAACTTTCCCCTCTTGCGAATCACAAGAGTTAATGTCCATGCTAGTTTCACCTCCCTTTTCCAATTTTGGTTATTCATAAATTTCTCATTTACGTATTCTTGTTTTTTTTTTGGGCTGCTTACAGGATAAAGATGTGTCTAGTGATATATAGAACGTTAGAATCGTATATGTTTCTGTTGTTATTTTTCAAGCCACTTAGTATTGCTTTTGAGACATTACAAGTACTTTTATTGGGAAGTCTTTTCATTTTCATAATGGATAGATCTATCTATAGATCATGTAACATTTTTCCCGTAGAACATATAATAAACACAGGTTGAAGGTTCTTTAGTCTGCAAATTGTTTTTTGTAGGCTATTTTGATTCATGGTTTTCAATTGCTCAATATATGGTTCCATGATTCAGCAGGGAACAACACAAATTGCCAAAGGTCCAAACTCCTTGATATATCAATAGCAGGTTGTTTGCAAACTTTTTTTATGTAGCCATGTTATTTTGTTGTTGTGTTACCAAGTGGTTGGGGGTTCTCATGTTTTCTGGTCCCGTTATTCACTTTTTCCTTATTTGCTTATAGCTCCCAAATTTTTTTGCGATGCATTTATTTTGTTGTTTTCTTTCTTCATTCCTCTAACTTAGTATTCCCTGTTCTTTAAAGAAGATGTGTTTTGTGAAGCATGGCACTGTAGTTTTCTTTATATTCTTTTCCCTTTTCCCCATATAAAAATAAAATTATTTGAATGAACAGGTAAAACATGTTAAGCCAACTATGTTACCATTTTTTTCTTGTCCACTTATATCTCATAAAAGAAAAAAAATTTAGTGCTGCATTTATTTTGCTGTTTTCTTTCTTTCTTCCTCTAAGCCAGTATTTTATGATCTTGAAAGAAGATGTGTTTTGTGAAGCGTGGCACTGTATAGTTTTCTTAATTTCTTTTCCTTTCTTTTCTTTTCTCTTTTTTTTTCCTTCCTATAAACGTAAGGGGGTTTGTTGCTTGGTGCAATAGTAAAAGCTCTACAGGACCTTTTTACCTATGCCTAGCCTGCTCAGTTAGTGTCAATGTCAAGAAAATGCACCAATCTCTATCTTTTTTTCCTTAAAGGTTTATATGTTTGTGATTATTTTAACTTGACATGTTTTTAGTTGGTGGGTTGTCTTGGCAATGTTTATATATTTATTAATTGTTTCTAAGACCATGGCTTTCCATGATTCTTGGCAATCATTCGTTTTCTATTGTTATTGTTGATGCTGTTGCTAAAGACCAAGGGTACTTCTAATTGTTGTTGTGGATTGGATTTGTCATTATTGTAACTTAACAAATTTGAGTGCGGGTTCATTCTATGAATGGAAAGGCATTCTCATATGGAACTTGGGTTTTCTTCTGGACATCATGACGTTATTGATGGCACTCTGTCATTATGTGCATATCTGGTGGCTTCATGGCATGAAATTTCATCTTGTGGATGTAGTTCTTTTCCTAAATATATGTGTAAAGTTTCTCACTATTTTTTTGTAGCAATATATTGACATTCATTTGACTTGGACTTTTCAACATTATTATTTCATGTTTATTTTGTTTAACACTTCATATTATTGACCAGGCCTTGTTAGGTGCAATTGTAAAACGTATCAAATGATTTATTAGGTTGAAGATAGCTTTAGGCGTCCTTCATGGATCACTTCCAGATGCAACACCTGAGGAGATTGAAGCATATGAGGATGAATGTGCTATTTGTAGGGTGAGCTTGTTAGCTTAGTTCATTCTCAATTCCCTATTTGATTTTTTGTTAATCTCCAAGCTGTTTGATGGGTGGGCAAATGACAGGAACCAATGGCAAAGACGAAGAGACTGTCTTGTAAACATCTTTTCCATCTAACATGTTTGAGATCTTGGTATGATCTATGTTGCGTGTTACGATCTTGGACCCCCCCATCATGAGCAGAGAGGAATTTGAAGCTCGGAAAGCTGATCTATGAAGAAAGCATACAACGGAATCTATTGCTGCAAAGGTACTATCAATAAGCATCATTCCTTATTATCTGTTATTATTGCTTGAGTTTTTGTTCCTAGGAAATTTAGCAAGAAATAGAACTTAAAAATTTTTACTAGCAATAATGCTTCCCCGTATTTATATCTATCTGTGGAAGTGGATATCAGATGCTACTCTGTTTTTGCTGCATAGTGTGAGAATGCAGCTTCAAGTTTGTAGGAAGTTACTTTCTGCAAGTGCAAATGTTACCAAAGGTTACTCCCTCTATTCATCGATTCTAATCATGCCATTAATTTAACTAGGCTCTACAATCCAAAATTGAATCCCAATCAACAAGGGTCCATCTTGGGCCTGTAGGCCTGCAATGAGTTGTTCACATGTGCACAACTACAATGACAGAGATCCTAATCTTCCACTGTGGTGTAGCTTAATTAGATGGTAGTTCATAGATTGAATTCCTCTGTTTTGTCATAAAGGGGTCCATGCCATTCAGTCATTTACATTTTGTTTTATTGCCAAAAACCTAAGACTAGCTTGACAAGTGACAATAATGTGAAGAGAGAGTTATTCTTAATTGCTTTTATGTGTTGTACTTTGTACAGGAAGCTGTCCCTTGTTTTGTTACATGTCTTTGTCAATCCTATGTAAAGCACAAATAGAATCATTTAGAAACACAAATATCATTTAGGTATAACAACCACAACTAGCTGAGTCAAATATCATTTAGAAACACAAATATCATTTAGCTATAACAATCATTTAGAAACACAAATATCATTTCGATAAACCTGTTGCACCCACATCAAAGCTCCTGAAGAAACTTAGGACCTATTCAGGTATATTTAGGCTAATATTTTTCTTTTTCTTTTCGTTATCTTTCTTTGAAAAACTTTTTTTCATATGAAAAAACTAGTCTCACCAATTATGTACCATTTTTACTTTTAGTCACCTATATGAATGAGTATTTAGATGAAGCCTTGAAATCATTGTAGCCAGAATAGACGTATGATAATATTAAGATTTTACTAAGCAATTGCCAAATCATGATGAGTAACTAGGTAACTGTCTAATGTTTATCACATTTTTCTTCTCTAGTATCAATGAAGATGAAGGAATTCCAGGCAGGAGCAGATTGGGCAGGAAGGGTAAATTTTTGGTTTTAAATAATTGTGTCCCTTTCTACCTTAGGGAGCTTTGGTGTTTGTAATGCTCACAACAAGGAGTCCCAAAACCTACCAATTCAGTGTTAAATTGCCAATAACCATATTTTTTGCTTTCACATTTTGAACACAATGGCATGGCATACATTCAGAGAAACATGTCCTCAAAGATGTATATACGCCTGCATTTTCTTCCCCTCCCTAATCACACTATTTAACCCACAAACACACCATCTTTAACACCATCCCCCACCAATCCCTTAGGATACATGTTTGGATTTGGATTTGGATTTGGATTTGGATTGGGAATTGGATTTGAGTAGGGCTTTGCAAATCCCCCTCAAATCCATCATCCAAACACAATATTAAAGAAAACCAACAATACAGCAGAGGAAAAACTATTCCCATTACACAAACAAACAACAATAAGCCCTACCCATTAGCTATCATTCTCTTCCGGTTATGAAACTCCATAGATGGTGTTGTTGGAAACCTGTCTTCCACTTCATTTATAGAAATATGAATTGTACTCAAAGCTGAAATTATGCACTATACCTTGTAGTTTTTATTAATCAGTTCTATGACGCTGAATTATGGGTGGCATGAGTATCCTAAAAAGTTATCCTAACATCCTATTGTTGTTTCTCTGATAAGGAGTTTCTTTTGCTTTTTCTCTTTAAAATGATTTGTGCCAGTCAACTCTTCTTATGATGCCTTTCCAACAAAGTTGTGCATTTCTAAATTGTGATATTTTACTTTAGAATGTGTGAATTTAATTTGTTAGTTGTTAACTTATCTATATTGTCCTTATCTTATTCCTATAGGTATAGTGTTTTAGTTCTTTGATTTGAGTAAGGAATAGATTCTTAAACAATATGATGTTGGAGATGCATGTGTAATTGTTGAAGATCCTCACACTGAAGATCTCAGCCAAGAAGTTAGAGGCTTCATATTCTCTAGAATTCTGGTTCGTTTTTGAAAGTCATATTTGCCTCAATTGCAATTCCATTTCAAAATACTTTTGGTCACTTCTATAGCTGCATTAATTGCTGATCTTTCTCTCTATACATGATCTACATATATTTAGTAGATGTTGTATGTTTACCAGAGACCATTATAATCTTTTATTTTCTGGATGGAGAATCTTTTTTGGCTGAAAACTCAAGTTCGAAAAATGTTTTCAAGCAATCATGAGTGGACTTCTGTTCATTCTGTAACAGCCTATCACATATAGGAAAATAAAGTTTTGCTTGCTCAGAAACAGATTCTTGATAGCAAAGACACAAACACTTGGCACGAACATGACACAACATAGATATAAATACTAAAACAAGACATAGACATGGCGACAACATTATAATAATGAAAATTACGTATAAACATGGGAATAATTAAAAAATGTCCATTGCATATTTGAGTTGTGGTAGCCATGTCTATGATTCCAGTGTCTTGCATTTCTTCCTTTATCTATTTATTTGAATAAATGGTTGGGTGCTTTTGGGTATGTTCATCCTTTTAATAAGGCTGTTCGTATGGCTACAATTGCTGGCCTTGTGTTTGAGTAAGTGTTAGCCGATGCCCCAAAGTTGCAAAGCATATTTAAATAATGTACACACCCAAGAAGTATCTCAAGTCTCTAGGCGTGTCCAAGTGTAGGTATTGAAGCAGTGTTCTACATGGACACTGCTTATTTGTGTCCGTGTTGCGAAGACTATAGTGGGTTGCTAAATGGTATAGAGAGTCTAATTTAACAATAAGCAATTTGACTATTAACACTTTTTGACAAATATTGTATTGATTACTATTATTATTTTTATTGTTATATTTAGTAAGATAAGAAAATTGACTATCACTAACATAGGATACAGTTACAGCATGGAAATGAACTTTTTTCAAAGTAGAGACACAATTATGTGTTTACTCTCGTGTATTTTTGCTAGGCAGTGTTGGAGTTGCTCTAAGTTAGTGATGTGATTAATAGGAGCTTGCCATGTACAAAGGAACTTTTGGTTGTTAAGTTAGACTCATTGTGTACACAATTTGTATTGACATGGATAGAGAGGTCTATATAATGTAATTGGTAATATGCTAATATTTTTCTTATTTATTTTCTTTGCAGATTGGTTTTTGATGACGTCTGGAAGCATATTTGCAAATCAAGATCAAGTGTTGAATTATTTTTTTTACTGAACTAATCCTTAGTTGTACTTGCAAATCAAGATTGAATGTTGATTTTTTTTTTTTTTTTTTTTTTTTTTTTACTGAACTAATACTTAGTTGTACTTGCAAATCAAGATTGAATGTTGATTTTTTTTTTTTTGTTTGGGTGTGGATTCCACGTTAGTTCATTTTGGGATTTGCTTTGATGATTTTTTTGATATACTTAATGGATTATTATTAAAGTTGTTTGATGGATATATTTTGATTTATAATACAATTGTTTGGTGAATTTTTTTGTGGAGTGGTGTATAATAGCTAGTCGATTTCTTAGCATATTTAAAAGACTATTGGGATATGAGCAGGGATATTTGTGAAATAATAATTTAAATTGAAATATAAAATATGAAACGAGTTTAGTGACGAATTTGTTTCGTCATTTGTGCTTGTTATTATGACAAAGTGATTATTCGTCACTAATAAATAGTTTTTATGACAAAATTTATTGCAAATTATATATGAAAGTTTTCATTGATTTTGTTGTTTGGTGACTAAAAATTTCGTCACGTATATAAATTCTTGCTATGAAATATATTTCGTCACCCATTTGATTTTTAGAGACAAAAGATTTTGTCACCTTTACATCTTACAGTGACGAAATTATTTCCTCATCAATGATCAACATGTGTGACAAATTTATTCGTCAACTAAAATTATAAATATGGTAGTGAATAATTATTTGGTGACGAAAATGAGAATTTTTTGTGATAAAATCTTGTTTTATTCGTGACAAAAAATTTCATCACTGAAGTAATTTCATTGGTGACGAAATTATTTTTCGTCACCGTGGTTTTTAGTGACGAACATTCAATGACGAAACTGGTGACGAAAATATTTCCTCACAAATATCTATAGTGACGAAATTAACTCTTTGGAGACAAAAAAAATTCGTCATTCAAGACCCAACTTGTTGTAGTGTTACGTCGCGCTATCATGCGCCTCGCAGTTGCATTGTTATGCACATGCTACATGCGTTGTAACACGCACCTCTTGCATTGTCATGCACATCTCTCATACATTGTCATTGCATTTTTATTACAAGCACTGTCACGTATTTCAATACATACGTCGCCTCGCGCATCGTTCGCGTTGTCGTGCATTCCCTTACCATGCATTGTCGTGCATTCCGAAAACATGTGCGTTGTTATGCATTTAAGTTCATTTGTTTCATTTTACATTCCGTGTGGCATGCGTGTCACACTCGCATCATTTTGCATATCTTATGAGGCATGCGTGTCTCATTTGTATCATTTTGCATTCCGTATGGCATGCGTGTCACGCTCGCATCATTTTGCATCTTATGAGGCATGCGTGTCTCATTCGTATCTTTTGCATAGATAGTGCACTCTTCCATACTTTCATAGAAAAATGCACCTCATTTGCATAGAACATTCATTTAATCGCACTGTTTTGTGCACTTCAAATCAATCGCACTGTTTTGTGCATTTCAATCGCGCTGTTTAGCGCATCGCACTGTTTTGTGCATTTCAAATCACTCGCGCTGTTTAGCGCATCGCATTGTTTTGTGCATTTCAAAATCACTGGCGCTGTTTAGTGTATCGCACTGCTTTGTGCATTGCATTTCAAAATCACTCGCGCTGTTTAGCGCATCGCACTGTTTTGTGCATTGCATTTCAATCGCGTTGTTTAGCGTATCGCGCTGTTTAGCGCATCGCACTGTTTTGTGTACTTTGCATTCGCGCTATTTTGCGCACCTTCATCGCACTGTTTTGTGCACTTCAAAATCACTCGCGCTGTTTAGCGCATCGCACTGTTTTGTGCATTTAAAACAATCGCACTGTTTTGTGCACTTCAAATCAATCGCACTGTTTTGTGCATTTCAATCGCGCTGTTTAGCGCATCGCACTGCTTTGTGCATTTCAAATCACTCGCGCTGTTTAGCGCATCGCACTGTTTTGTGCATTTAAAACAATCGCACTGTTTTGTGCACTTCAAATCAATCGCACTATTTTATGCATTTCAAAATCACTCGCGCTGTTTAGCGCATCGCACTGTTTTGTGCATTGCATTTCAATCGCGCTGTTTAGCGTATCGCGCTGTTTAGTGCATTGCATTTCAATCGCGCTGTTTAGCGCATCACACTATTTTGTGCACTTCAAATCACTCGCGCTTTCTTGCGCATCGCACTATTTTGTGCACCTTACTTGCATTTTGCATGCATCCTCTCGCGCTATCTTGCGCACCTCACTTGTACTTGTTAGTACATTGCATTGTTTTGAATATGAACCGGCTTCGCGTAGCATATAAGTCCAATTGTCAAAGTCTTCTTTCATATCATTTTGCATCTTATGAGGCATGCGTGTTTCATTTGTATCATTTTATATTCCGTGTGGCATGCATGTCACACTTGCATCATTTGCATTTCAAAACAAAAAAAACAAAAAAAAACAAAACATGCATCATTAGAATTTAATATCTATTGCATTGTAGATTACATGCATTCATTGCATTGTAGCTTTACGGCTCGCGCCTTTCCATGATTGAGCTTGGTCTGGTATGTGCCCATACTTTTCACGCCGAAACATAGTTCAGTGGACCGTTCTATGTTAGACATGGCTTTTACGTGTACATGCCTTTCCTAGGCAAGATTTGGTTTGGCCCGCAGGCCATATCCACTGTAAATATCCATTTCTATTGCATTGTAGCTTGCATGCATTCATTGCATCACCTTCCATTTATGACTTGCACCTTTCCATGATTGAGCTTGGTCTGGTATGTGCCCATACTTTTCGTGTCGAAGCATAGTTCAGTGGACCGTTCTATGTTAGACGTGGCTTGTAGGTATACATGCCTTACCTAGGCAAGATTTGGTTTGGCCCGTGTGCCATATCCATTGCCACCACCCCAGCATATCCATATATATATATTGCATTGTAGTGTAATTTTTGCATCCGGCATTAGGATCATTATCCTTCCTCCAGTGGGTCGTTTCCCCACTTATGTCAATCCCCCTCAATACTCGTTCTTGTGTCTGTCTACGATGCTCATAGTTCAGTAGACCGTTCTATGGTAGACAGACTTGTTACCTCCGTCAATCTATTTGACATAGGTGTGGTTTCGAACCACTCGTGATTGGATCGTAATTCAATTGCTTTGCATATAGTTTGCATTGTTTCAATTACATTGTATCTTCATTTGCATTGTTTATACGTTGTTTTGTATATATTGCATATCATCTTGCATTCATTT